>QEPC01004101.1:595896-659397 GCA_003113815.1 Sphenodon punctatus
AAAAAAAAAAACATTCCTCCCCCCCCAACAAAACTGCATTTGATTTTATTCTTTTAACAAGCTCTACCTATTTTCATGGAGTGGCCTCCACTAGATATAGACTATGTCCTTACAGTTCCTAGTTCTTTAATGATGAAAGCACGTTAGATATCCGATCTCTTACCCTAATCTTCCCTTTGAAATCTTTCCCTCTGGCTACTGTATAGCTGCCTAATATTAATGGCACTATTAGTTCAGCTAGCAGCCTACCCATGCAAAGAAGTGATTCCTCATCTCTCAGAGGATTCCATCTGCATTTGCTTGACAGCACTTCTCACCTGCCTAGCGTAGGGAAATACAAACTTTGGTGACATATTCTATTTTAGCAGCTTCTGCAACTGGGAGATTATTGCTATCAGGCCTCAATGTCAGCAAGTCACAATATCTGTCTGTGTCTTCCAAAAACACAGGGGGTTTAGGTGATGGAAAACATATTGTGAGATCTTGAGATTTTTATCACATACACATGCCAGTAAGATTAGACAGATTGAATAGCAAAAGTTTGGGCAATTTATGGGCTTCATCTGGAAATTATCTCTAGCTATCTCATTTGGCTTCAGTGTTCCTACCTGGAGTTTACTTAGTAATAGTCTAGCAATTCAAATAAGAGGCCATATTCCTGGGGTGGGCAAAGTTTCTTACTCCCAAGAGCTGCATTCGTTTACCGCAACAGAGCCTAAGAGCTCTGGAGCCATAGTTTGTCCATTTCTGTCATATTCTATCCCTAGACATGTAGCTGTAGCTCTCACTGATGCCAGTTGTTGTTGTTTTTTACTAGAAAACTCTTTCATTGAAATTAAAAAATACTCCATGGAAATCTGTTGGGTCTCAGTAAAATTTGCCTTTTGGTCAAATATAAAAATATTTCAGGTCTCAAAACAAAGCAAACGCATTTTGTTCAGGTTCTGAATTGGAATGTTTAATTTTGGTAGACTGTGGTTAGAACTACATTTCCCAGTATGCATCTCAGGTGGCCCTATATTGAAAATGGAAGAATACAAACATTGTAAATGTTTGTATTGTGGCTCTGAATCAAAGTTTTCATTTCAATTTGGGAATCAAATGAAACCTTCCACTTCTGCTCGACCCAAAATTAAACATGTCATTTGCAATTCACAACAATGCGTGTGTCATATATACTCATTTCAGATCAAACTAGAATTATTATTTTTTTAAAAACCCTCATTTTTCAGAAATATTTTTAAAACCATACATCCAGATCCAGATGCAAAAGTTACTGAAAAATCAGAATTTTTCATGTTTAAAACCAGCTGTATTAAAAAAGAATGCCTTGTTTAGTTTCTAGTATAGCCATACTGTACCACAGATTAGCAGAAGAGGTGAAATACTCCTATGGTATTCAAGTTACAAAGTAGCATTGCAGCAAGGATAGATGTACTTACAGAAGCTAAATTGAAATAAGAGAACTTTTCAAACGCTTGCAGTTTCCATTTCAAGGTAAATGAAACAATAATAAACATAGATCAAAGAAAGTAAATCTGTAGGCAAAGTATTTCAGGAATGAGTGTTTCAAAATCAGTTCAGAACAAATGGAACTAGCCAACTTTTGTTTTAGCTGTAATCATTTTTCTTTAAATCATGCAAAACGTATCAACTACCACATGTGGATCAAGAACCACAACTGTCCGGAGTTTTATAAAACCAGACCAACTAATTTACTGGGTGTTAATACACGGGCTGGGGGCCCGCTGGACCCCTGAGCTGTTCCATGCCCCCCACAGCCACCTTGCACAGGCCCCGTGAGGACCCCAGCAGATGACCTGGTGGTTTCCCCAGCTGTGGTCTGTCCACATGCCTCCACCACAGAGTTGCAGTCACTCCCATGACCACTCTAGGCTGTGTACGTGACTCTATGGTAGAAAACGTGGTCCACTACGTGGCCCTCTATCAGACAGGAGACAGCCCCAGGGCAGCGCATTGTCTCAGTTTGGGCCAGGTTACCTTGCATGGCATGATCCACTGTTTTGGGGATAATGCTGTGCAGAGCGGCCCGAACCCAAACCGGTGCGAACATTTGGTGGCCAACCTTCACACAACTGGGTAAATCCAGGGCAGAGGGGGCAGAAGTTTATTCTCACTCCTGCTCTCTCCTAACTGCAGTACTCCAACTCCCAAGAGATCATATAAGGCAACTGCATGGCATTTCCAGACAGAAGACTTAAGGGTTTAGTCCTGCCCCTCCTACTCTGACCCAGCTAACCAACCTAAGAAAGTGTGGCTTATCAGTCATGTCCAGACCTCCAAGCCAGCTAGCACACAAGTTGCTATCAGCAACAAGGGCTAGCTAGCAGATGGTTGACACACACTCTGCTCCTATTCAACAATGCAGCAGCATACATTACCGTGACCTTATTACATTTCCTGCCTTTTAGATCTCCTCCTAGGTAGGTGTAGAATCGAGAATACTGAATGGAGTCTCTACTCCCAGTCATTGCACTGGTAAGGGTGGGATTCAGCCAAGAGTGTGTGTTAGGATAACAGCTTTTTGTTACAGTCTTTATTCCAGAAACAGTAATTGCTTCCTAGCATTAACTGATTCTTATAATATAGCTTTGTCTACAGTTAGGATTGCTATGAAATAACCAAGAAAGCAGCATCTTGTTCGAAGAAATACAGCCACGGAGTAAATTTCCAAAGGTCTGAGGAGAAGGGGAAACTAGAAGCAAAAGGAATGAACAAAAATACTTCAGAGCACCACCATTATACTTCCTTCCCCAGCACCGGCAAAGGACACGGGACATTTTAACTACCTTGCACAACATATCACTTGGAATTCCTGACCTACTTGTGACAAACAGATTGCACCTAGAAGAAGAATATTTGTATATATGAAATGCCCTATTTTAACTTTCGCTCATTCTTGTTCACCTCTCTTTCACACAAATGTACAAGCACTCACCCTGCATGCACACACGCTCACTCTTGCTCTCTCTCGCTCTCCCCCTCTCACCTCTTTCCTGGCCCGCTGGACTTGTTTCTCCAGTTCCTCAGGTATCATCTTACCTCTAAGGGACACAGATTTAAAACTTTTCAGTTATGTTCAAATAGGTTACTTACAGCACTACTGCATTTTAAAAGGATCAGACCACCACAATGGTTTTGTTTCCCTTACCTTTCATCGGTTTTGATGAAATAAACATTCTGTGTGCCGATGCCCAAGAAAGAGGCTGCCTTCTTCATGGAGTAATGACACTGAGCAAATTTTTTAAAAAGACAGGAAAAATAAATTAACAAACCAATTAAAAAACACTTGGCATCTTATGAAAAGACAGCAGTTTTAATTTAATATTTTACAATGGTCACTCATCAGCATTTCCAAAGACTGTGCAGACACAAGACATCTAGAATCTCATGACAGGGACAAAATAGCAAGGTAGATATTAAGACAAAGAGGAGTGTGGCTGTACTTATGATGCTAACACCACATTCACATACACATATAGGGTGCTTGTAAACGAAAGCAATGGGAGTATCCATGGCCACTGAATCGGATGGGTGCAGGGCGCCAATGCATGGGAAGTGTATGATGTATGTTTATTTATTCAGCGTGACCAACGGTCATTGCTCACACATGCATACAAAACCAGACAAAACATATATAATACGATATAAAAAACATAAGCCAGACAATAAGTTGCAAACATGGTTAGTGCGTGAGGAGGGCTTCATATGGGCGGCTTCCGGCATTGTTGTCCCGTCTACTAAGGCGGCCACCCTGGTGTGTACGGAGCACTCCCAGTTTTTCGGGGGTGCTCCAGGCAGGGCCTAGATGGCCAGTGCATGAGTCATGGGAGCGCACCTCCCCACACACCACTGTCACATGAGCAGTGGATGGTGGGGGGCCATTCGTGGATGTATCTCATTTAAAAAACACCTACACACAGCAATGTAAAGAGGCCTTAATATGAAATATAAATGTACACTGAAAAGACAAATTACACTACTCAAATAGTGTAAAGGGGCACTAAATGGTCCCTTTACACTCCCAGAGGTATGTAAAGTAGCTTTTAGGGGAAATGAGAATAAAGCCTAGGATTCCTACACAGTACCTGGTTTAATCTTTGTTCTGTTAACACAAAGATAGAAACCTTCTCAACACAATTCTAACATTCATCTTTGTGACTCAGAGCTCAATTCTGCATGGTGCTACAGAGGGTGACCAGAAATGCTCAGGGCATACAGAAGCCTTAATCCTTGATGCAGTTTAGGGGTTAAAACAACATACATTAAACAACTCTGGAAATGTCTAGAATGGCTGCTTTCCTACAGGAGGTGCAGCCAGGTGGTTAATTAATTCAGTTTTCTTCCAGAGCTTTCACACAAATGCAGTTATGGAGGAACATAATTATGAAAAATCTACAGCATTTTAATGCGTAGGTATGAATATATTAAGGGTATTCAAGCCTGTCACACTTATTTTGATGAGACATCTCAAAGGGATTATTTTTTCTTTTTGACAAGGAAGGGTTTCCCCCCACTCCTTTTACCTAAATACATACAAAATGCTATCAGCTACCATCAGCCAATCTTAAATGCTTAATTTTCCAACATGACATGTTCACAAAGCCTCTAAGACTGATACATTTAGACTGTTGCAAGAATAATAGCATAAATAGGTGGATA
Source organism: Sphenodon punctatus (assembly GCA_003113815.1). Classification (NCBI taxonomy): domain Eukaryota; kingdom Metazoa; phylum Chordata; class Lepidosauria; order Sphenodontia; family Sphenodontidae; genus Sphenodon; species Sphenodon punctatus. The sequence goes on from QEPC01004101.1 coordinate 600,580, forward strand.
ATTAATCTTATGTTACCTCTAATTACACCAATAACTGGCAATTAGGGCTGAAATGAGATCTTGTGAAAAGCGAGAAGCTTATCGAAATCCTGGTTCTTGACTCTTCCAAGATGAACCAAGAATCAGGACTTTGTCAAGTTCTTAGCAAGAATTTAAAATAAATAAATAATAATAATAAGTCCAGCGGCCATTTTGCGCATGTATGATTTTTTTCTCACCTGAAACAAGTTCTCGGGCAAGAAAATAAATAAATAATAATAATAATAATAATAATAATAAATTATGCCTATGCAAAATGACTGCTGCCATTAACCAAAATGGCAGTAATGTTATTGCTGCCATTTTAGTTAAGGCCAGCAGCCATTTGCACATGTGCAATTACTTTTTTTCTCATCCAGAACGAGTTCTTTGAATAAAATCAAAATAATTTTAAAAATCATTGTGCATGCGCAAAATGGCTACTGGACTGCTTTATACATGTGTAAAATGGCCACTGCTCTAAACCAAAATTGCAGTGACGCTATTGCCGCCATTTTGGTCATGAGTGGCGGCCATTTTTCACATGCTCAAAACAGTCTGGTAGCCATTTGTGCACCCGCGGTGATTTTCTTGTTTTATTTTCTCACCAGAGAACTCGCTTCAGGACTAGTTCTCAAACTCGTGATCTTTCTCACAAGAAAAATTTCTCGTCTCATTCAGCCCTACTAGTGTGTTTGTAGAGCTTGGGTGTCCGGCTCATCAGAGATTTGGATTCCGAGAACAGAGCACCCGCAAGAAAGAAAAGAAAGAAAGATCCCAGTCTATTCCACTGACATTCACCCATTAGATTCAATTTAAAAGCATGACATTGACTCACAGGGAAAATAGCAGTGTGCCATGCACACAAAACAATACAAAACCTATAAATGGGTAAGAAGAAAAGCAAATCCCTGATTTATGACATGTGTACAGGGAGCGTTGGAAGGAGAAAAAGATAAGTAAAGCTTGGGACTTTTTGAGGCTGAGGGTGATTTCAGAAGTGACGCGTTCCAATTCACCACAGTGAATCCCACCCCGGTGTGAATGTCTGGGGGGGTGAACATCTGGGGGGGGGAACTTCCGTTCCCACCATCAGACGTTACGGGATCACTTTCACCCTGTGCAGATTCACTGTGGTTGACTGTGATCTCGTAACGTCTGAAAATACCCTGTGGTGGACATTCACCACGTCACTTCTGAAATCACCCTGAGAAACAAAAAGGGAATGTAGGGTATTTTCAGACGTTACGAGATCACAGTCAACCACAGTGAATCTGCACAGGGTGCAAGTGATTCCGTAACATCTGATGGGGGGGAATGGAAGTTCCCCCCCAGATGTTCACCCCCGTGAATCACGGGGGGGAAATCAGATTCACCACGCGATCGGAGGTCCTGGCCGGACCATCCCCGATTGCATGGTGAATGAGATTCCCCCCTGTGATGAAGGGGACAGTAACGTCCGTCCCCTGACCACGGTCCGGAATCCACAGCGGGATTCCGGGCCATGGTCAATGCCGGGGGGGGGGCGGCGGCCGGGCGCTGCGGTCACATTGGCCGCGGCACCCGCCCGTCTCCTAGAAGGCGGGAGGCCGGGGCAGCGTGGGGGGGCGGGGCTGTGCGTCTGCACGTTGCGCCACGCAGCCCCGCCCCCTCCCTGGATTCTCCACCAGGATCGGCCACCACATCTGTTAGCCCGTGACGCGGTGGCCCCGGCGGGGAATCAAAGGGTTGTTTCCGTGCCAGGGCCAATCGACCCGTCATGTCTGAAAATACCCATAATTGATTCCCAAAAGAATGGTTCACTTCTATTCCTATTGAAGGCCATGAGAGTTTTGTCACGGACTTTGTCAAGAGCAAGAACAGACCGTAAGTGCAAGACCTGATGGTGTTAGCACAGAGAGGACAAGAATGGTGTTATAACACAGATTGAGAATGGTCCCCTCTTTGGAGAAAAAGAAAAGGTAGTCTCCCAAATATACTACAGCTGTAAATCACAAACTGCTTGCTCTGGAATAGCAATGGGGCTATTCTAGAGTAAGCGGTTTGTGGATTAGGAATAACTGTAAAGCAGCATAAAGATATCTCTTGTTATCTACGAGGTTTAATGGAGGAATACATTCTGCAGCACTTTTAGCAAAAGATACAGAAGAGCATACAGAATTTACAGTCAAATTAGGTTTTAAATAAACAGAGTTCCCATCTTAAATCAGGTGACAGAATACATTTTAAAAGTATTTTAATCTGCACTGAGATTAGATTGTTTTATATTTGCAAAAAATAAACATTTCATGATGCCCTTCAGCCAGATCTTTCGGCATTTTCTTTTGAGGAAAATGTTATATCTCGTTACTCAATCAGTAACCATTCAAGTTGAAAAAAGAACACCTCTCTGAACAGAAAATAAAAGTGCATTTAAAAAACAAATACGTTTTGTTTTTATTCTGTTTACTCCATAATTTTTCCTAGGGATTAAAGGATAGCGGGAGAGTATGGCCCTTTTCACACAGACACTCTAACACTAATAAAATGGGTGTTACATTTTATTATACATGTTGTAGGGCACCCATAGAGCACACCTGCAGACCTGCAACGTGTATAATAAAATGTAACACCCATTTTATCAGTGTTAGAGTGTCTGTGTGAAAAGGGCCAAAGGTATGTTCTATGAACATAAGAATTGCCATGCTGGATCAAATCATTAGCCCAGTATCCTACTTTAAAGGTGGCCAACACTGGATGTTTCAGGGGAAGCCAAAGGCATCTATTGCTTCCAGCAGTCAGAGTTACAGTGAAAACAAATGAGACGTTAGCCCACATTTGCCATTTAGGTGGCCACCCGATGTTAGCCTACACCCACCACATGGCCACTACCCACTGAACACTCATGGCATTTTTGAGATCACAGGCCCAGCTGAGCTGGCTAGCTGTACCAGCGATCTCCATGTCCCCCTGGAGCAACCTGTCATCTGGTCTAGATGGCTGCGCCAGCAATCCCACTGTCCCCCCTACTGTCAGTTGGGCCTGGGTGGGGAGGGAGATCGCTAGCACAGCCACCCAGCTGACAGGCAGGCCTGAGCAGGGAGGGAGATTGCTAGCCCGGCCACCCAACTAACAAGAGACCTGCGGGCAGGGGGAGAGATTGCTAGTGCCACTGTGTTAAGCCTGCCGCAAGTACATGGAATTCAGGCAGGGGGCTGTCTGTTTATGCTGTTGGACATGTTAAACATATATGGCGGCTGAACAAAGGCTCCAGCGGGCTAACTGTTCATCTGTTTTCATCCTTAGGTGCATTCTGAGCACGAGGGTGCATCATCTGACATTCTTGGTTTATAGCTATTGATGGCCCTTTCCTCCACAAACTTGTGTAGTATATCTAAACTGAGGATCTCTACTGATGTATGTCTCCTCCCTCCTAAATAGAGCTACTATGCAAGCCTTTGTCTTGTAGTTTCTAAGCCCCTCAGGAAACAGACTGCTTCACTATACTCTGCCTAGACAAAGGATACCTGATCTTAGTTTGCACCTCTAGAAATAATCATACCACCTGTACCAATTTCATTTAAAGAGGAAAACCCACTATGAAGACAAATTGTTTAAAGGGTTGCAAGTGCAATAAGGATGAAGCAGGGATGTAGGGTGGAGAAAAGAGGTTCTAAGCTAAAACTTCAATTCCAGGAAGATTATTGTCACTAGACATCCCCCTCTCCTACCCCATCTCAAAACTGAGCTTGGGGGTTGCTTTATTTAAAAGCTTTATTTAATTTTTAATTCAAAGTACCTTCAGAGACAGAGTTTCCACTTAAAGCTTTTGCAAAAGCTCTCTCTGCCGGACTCAATTCTCCATTGAACGCTACTTGTGTCTAGTAGAGAGGAAAGGCCACTGGGAGCTGGTTGCAGCTCACTTATCCCCAGTCACCTGAAAGCAGCTTATGCTACTGCTGCATTTCATCATGAACTCCCCTGCCCCGCCCCCAATGCCCTTGTCTGGAGCATGCGCTGCCCCTTCTTTCCACTAAGAGAGGCAGCAGGCACAAAAGGCGAAAGTGCCCTGCTCAGGCTGAAATTTCTGAGTCTTAAACCAGCTGTGGGCCCACCCCTTCTGGAATGCGCTGACATCACACTGCTCCAAAAGGGGTGGCTCTACATCAGAATGGGGTGGAGTAAAACATTATGCTGCCCTTCCCGACATCACCCTTTACAAAGTGTTGTGACATCAGGATGCTCAATAAGGCGCAGGGATGCCTGGAGCTGCAAAGCCCAGCCCATACCAAGCCGAAAGGGCTCAAGCACAGAGTGTACCCAACCCAACCTGAGCCAGATAAGACCAGTCAAGTCCCATTGGGCCCAACTCATACTTCCACCTGAACACACCTCCACCAAGCATCTGTGGCTGCAACACTAAACACAATTCATATCAGAGACAAATGTTATTATGTTTGGGAGAACACTATGGAAAAAAATGCAATTTTGTCAGCATCTGCAACTAAGAAAATTCATTATTAGAGTATCTACAATAAAAAGGGTGCAATTTCTTTACCTCTTCAGATGTGAACAGGACCAGCCTTGGCAACCCCGAAAGTCCTTTCTCTTTTATATCTGGGCAGAATTTATATCTAGCTAGGTTCATAGCATACATATTTGAAACAGAGCCACCTGCAAAAACACATACAACACCAAGCATAAGTATTAATGTTTCAGCAATACAACTAGAGGTGGTAGTTCTTTGCTCGGGACATCTGTCTCATATATTAGGATCAAACCATTAACAAAGGATTGGCTATCCACATCTGAGCATTCCTTCCTCAATAGCCTTGGAGAAAAAGTTAGATTTTTCTGTTTGCCTGGAAGGCTATCATGTCTGGGCTCTGGGGAACCAATGAGCGAGGGGGAGCATGATGTTCAAAACAGAGATCAGCTCAGAAACAGTGCCCTTTGTTTATCTTGCAGAGAGCTAGGTTCAGCATGAGTGCTTCTTTTGATCTCAACAGGGGCAGTATGTCACAGGGAAATGTGGTTTCCCTCCAAGGTAACCAAGTCCCGAACAGTTTAGAAAGGCATGGGAAAAACGTAGATCATCTGCAGAGAATAAAAGATCTGAGAAAAGATCTTAAAGGGGAATGGAAGATCAAGGAGATGTGCAAGATTTTAACTGAAACCAAGACTGGCTGCACTAAAAAATAGTGTTCATGGGTGGAAGAGGCCTGGGTAAAAAGGACCACATTCTCACAACCGTCTTACTTATACTATCTTAGGTAGGAATTTAGGATGTAAACCAATATCTATTCTATCTTGGAAAATCTGCAAATATGGTTATTTATTTTTTAAAACGTATTACCCCGCCCCTCCTGCCACGGGCAGCTCAGGGCAGCTTACAGCAATAAAAAACAATTAAAACAATTCTGAGATTATTATGGCTGCTATTTCACTAACTCTTCTTAATGAAGTTATTGCTAAGGAATACTGTTTTAAAACCCCCACCCCATAACTAGTTCATTTGTGTTCTTCATATAATCAAGTCATGCTGCCCTGGGGGTGCAAATGAACTGGTTATGGGTGGGGGGCAGCATGAACTGATTATATGGGGGTGGGGGTGTAAATGAGCTGGTTATTTTATTTTTAAAGATATGTAATGTTTCCATGGCATAATGCACTTAATAGGCTGGCTGCATTTTGGGTGTCTTGTGTGTTTGATAGCAGTGCCCCCAGGCCCGCTGAGCCGGGCGGTGCCCCTAGGCGAGACACGAGGGGGGTCCATCTTGACTTCTAGCTACACCCCTGTCGAGCGGACTCCCATCCCCCCACCCACCACTGGCTGTATACACAGATTTCTCCCCCCCCCCCCCGCACACCCACCCGAACACCAAGCAGGGGGGAGGGGGGTGTTCATGTAAAAACGGCCTGTGTGTGTGTGTTGTAATATATTGTATAATATTGTGTAATATAACCTGTTATGCAATATTCCAAACATTGCTATGCATGTGTAAAGGGAATGTAATTAATTTTTTTATTTTTATTTTTAAAAATTTACTACCACGCTCCTCTTGCCACAGGCAGCTGGGGTGGCTTACAATTATAACAGGATAAAAACAACAATAAAGCTAAAAACAACTCATAATGAGGAGGATAAAAATATCCCTACCCATCACCACCCTAACCCACTCCCCCACCCATTCACCCAAACGTCTGGGGGAACAGCCAGGTCTTACAACTTCTTCGAAAGGAGGGGAGATACGGGGCCAATCAGGCCTCCACCGGAAGGGAAGGGAGTTCCACAACTATAGTGCGGCCACTGAGAATATCCTCCCCATTGTGGGCCCCCGGAAGACTCGAGGGACGTCAAGAAGGGCACCCCCGGATGACCGCAGGGGCCGATCCAGAATCCGGGAGGCGACACGATCCCAGAGATAGGTAGGGGCCTAGGCCGTTTAGGGCTTTATAGGCAAGCACAATACCTTGAATCGGGCGCAGAAAACTACAGGCAGCCAGTGCAGAGAACGAATAACTGGCGTAATATGCTCCCAGCAGCCCAGTCCCACCAGGAGACAGGTCGCCATATTTTGCACCAGCTGCAGTTTCCGAGCCATCACCATTGGTAACCCCCACGTAGAGCGCGTTACAGTAGTCCCATCTAGAGGTGATGAAAGCATGGATGACAGTGGCCAGGTCCGAGTCCGAAACATACAGTCGAAGCCGTCACACCAGATGTAATTGGCAAAAAGCACTCCTTGCCACAGCCTCCACCTGAACATCCAGGCCGAGTTGCGAATCAAGGAGCACCCCCAGACTCCGTACCAATCCCTTCAATAATGAGAGCCTTCATCTCCACCGCCTTACCCAACAACATCACCTCTGTCTTGTCAGGATTCAGCCTCAGTCGATTAGCCCCCATCCAGTCCCCCACAGCTGTCAAACACCGAGTAAGCACCGAGACTGCCGGGCCTGGGTCTGATGAAAAGGAGAGGTAAAGCTGGGTGTCATCAGCATACTGATGACATCGCACACCAAACCCTGTGATCAGCTCGCCAAGCGGCTGCATATACACATTGAACAGGAGAGGGGACAGGACATAACCCTGCGAGACTCCACACAACAGGTCTTGGTATGACGAAAAATAATCTCCAAGCACCACTCGCTGAGTTCTTTCGGCCAGGAAGGAGCAGAACCATTCAAGAACTGTCCCGCCCACCCCTGCAGGCACATCACCAACATCTCATGATCAACGGTATCAAATGCCGCTGACATCTAATAAAAATCAACAGGGTTGAACAACCCCGCTGCAATTCCCGGCATAAGTCATCAAGCAATGCCACAAACGCAGTCTTGGTGCCATAACCCAGACGAAATCACGACTGAGAGGGATCAAGAAAACCGATACGTTCCAGATGCTCCTGTAGCTGTTAAGCTACTACCCATTCAATAACTTTCCCTAAAAATGGAAGGTTAGAGACACGCCCATAGCTGGCAAGGGAGTCAATGTCAAGCGATGGTTTGTTGAGCAGACGCCGCACCACCACCTCCTTGAGACAGCCCGGCACTCTGCCCTCCCAAAGGGAGGCATTGACCACCCCAGCCAGCAACGGCCCCAATGTCTCCCGGCAGGCCTTAAACAGTCAGGATGCACATGGATCTAAAATTCAAGAAGTGGCCCTGACTGCCCCCAGAATATCCACCGCATTGGTGGGTGTCACCAACTGAAATTGATCCCACGTACTCAGACAAGGAAGAGCTTCCATAACCTCCAGTTCCCCTAATGTAATAAGCATGGTGTCGAAGTCGTGATGAATATGAGCAATTTTATCCACAAAATAATCCACAAACATGTCATAGCGTGCAGTAGACGACTCCACTTCCAGGTGGAGGGAGGCCAGACTGACCAGTCCCTGCACCATCCGGAAAACTCCACTGGATGGGATTTCATAGATGCTATGAGGGTAGCAAAAAACTTCTTTTTTGCTGCCCACATAGCCACGGCATAGACTCGTAAACTGGCTCTATAATGCAATCTGTCAGCTTCAGCACATGAACAACGTCACCATCACCCTTCTCGCTTCAGCAACCGCAGCTCCTCAGAAAGTCAAGGGGCTGTCATCTGGGAAGTGGATGCCTAAAAGCCATCTGATCAATGGCCCCCGTCAGAAGAGTGTTCCATGTTATCGATGATCTCGTAGCACTATGGTCGGCAAAGTCAGAGGGTATCTCACGCAGAGCATTCTGGAGTCACTCCAGTTCCATCAGTTTCTGGGGGCGAGCCATTCAAACTGGGTCTGTTAGTGGGGGAGGTGTCGTTTGTGCCCTTGTCACGGACCAACCATTATCTCCTGCAGGCCAGTCTCCTGGCACACGTCTGCCTTCGGTTCGCTCCCAGAGACTTATAGAACCGGAGCAGTTCCAGAATGCTCTGGGAGATATACTTTCCGACCTCAATGGACAATCGCTTGACAACCTCATTACTTTCTGGAACACCTTGTTAGCTGAGGCCATCGACGAGACAGCTCCCAGGTGTCCGCTCCCCAAGCATACATGACTCAGGGCTCCGTGGTTCACGGAAGACCCGCGTCAGCTGAAGCAGGCGGGGAGACCATTAGAGCGACGGTGCCACCATACTCGTACTGAAGCCCACCCACTGCAGCATAGAGCTGCGTTAAAGGCCTATGCTGTGGCTACGTGGGCGGCAAAGAGGAAGTTCTTTGCTACCATCATATCATCCGCATAGTCTCATCCAGCGGACCTTTTCCAGGTGGTGAAGGGACTGGTCAGTCCAGCCTCTCTCCACCTAGAACGGGAATCTTCCAGTGCCTGCTGCGACATGTTTAATGACTATTTTGAGGATAAAATCACTCGTATCTACCACGATTTCAATGCTGTGCTTGATACAGTAAGTGTACCCAAGGTTATGGATGCCCTGTCTGGTCCGGTTTTGTGGGATCGGTTTCAGCAGGTATCGCCCACTGATGCAGTGGAGGTGCTCAGGGCTGCGAGGGCCACAACTTGCGAACTGGATCCCTGCCTGTCCTGGCTGGTGAAATTCAGCCGGAAGATGTTGGGGCCATGCTGGTGGGGGTTGTCAATACCTCCCTTGTGGAGGGCAAGGTTACGGGGTGCCTGAAGGAGGCTATGGTGCGGCCTTTGCTCAAGAATCCATTTCTTGACATCGACTCCCTTGCCAGTTATTGGCCAGTCTCTAACCTTCCCTTTTTACGGAAGGTTATTGAATGGGTGCTCCAGGAGCATCTGGACCACATCAGTTTCCTTGATCCCTCAGTCTGGCTTTCATCCAGGGTATGGCACTGAGACAGCGCTCATGGCCTTGGTCAACGATCTGCGCCGGGAGCTGGACTGAGATTGGACCACTCTTTTGATTTTCTAGATCTGTCAGCAGCTTTTGACACGGTTGACCATGAGATGTTGGTGACCCGCCTGTGGAACCATGCTGGGGTGGGCGGAACTGTTCTGGACTGGCTCCACTCTTTCCTGGCCAGAAGAACTCACCGTGTGGTACTGGGGGATTTTACATCATCCCCTGGGATCTCACATCTGGAGTTCCGCGGGGATCCATTTTGTCCCCTCTCCTGTTCAATGTGTACATGTAGCCTTTGGGCGAGATCATGAGAGGGTTCGAAGCTGGATGCCATCAATATGATGACGACAATCCACTTTACCTCTCATTTTCATCTGAACCAGGCCCGGCAGTCTCGGTGTTTACCCGGTGTCTGGCTACAGTGGGGATTGGATGATGAGGATGAGCTGTCTGAAGATGAATCCCAATAAGACAGAGGTGATGGTGGGAAGGGGTGGAGGTCCCCATAATTGATGGGGTGCATGCCTCCTTGGTCCCTCACAGGTTCGGGGTCGGAGTGCTCCTCAACTCCAGTTCCACCTGGAAGCCCAGGTGATGGCTGTGGTGAGGAATGCATTTTGCAAGTTACATCTGGTTCGTTGCCTTCGGCCTTATATCTCAGGCTCCGATCTGGGCACCGTCGTCCATGCATTCATCACTTCAAGATTGGACTACTGCAACGCACTCTCGTGGGGCTAGCCCTGGTGACAACTAGGAGACTGCAGCTGGTGCAGAATGCGGTGGCCCGCCTCTTGACAGGGACAATCCACAGTGAGCACATAACACCGGAGCTCAGCTCACTGCGTTGGCTGCCTATATTCTTCTGGGCCCAATTCAAGGTGTTGGTTATTACCTTTAAAGCCGTATACAACCTGGGCCCCACACACCTGTGGGACTGCCTCAACCCTCATGTCCTGGAATGGCCCCTGTGGTCAGCCAGGGCACCCTCTTGGAGGTATCCCCGATGGCAACGTTCGAGAGGATGTTTTCAGTGTCTGTGCCTTGGCTGTGGAACTCCCTCCTGGTGGGAGGTTTGCCTTTCTCCGGATCTCCCCTCCTTCCACAGACAATGTAAGACCTGCCTGTTTCACCAGGCGTTTGGTGAAGGGGACGGGTAGCGGGTGGGGGCTTTCTTTTTTGGGGGGTGGGAAGGATTATTTGGGCCTCATTTGCTTATAAGTTTTGAAATTTGTATGGTTTTACACTGTATTTTTTATATTCTGGTTTTTATTATTCATTGTACGCCACCCCGGGCTGCCATTGGGCAGAAGGGGGTGGGAAATAAATAAATAAATAAATAAATAAATAAAATAAACTCTCTGTCCCTGAGGTTGAGAAAGTACAAAGTCCCTTCTGTTCTACTGATCCTATGGACACCAGTGCATCACCAACCACAGAGGTATGAGAGTAGAGGTGTTCATGCCCAACCTGGCCAGGTACAAATAAGGAAGCACTCAAGAATGGTGCAGCATACACAATCCAAAATGCTCGTAAGTCCAAATCCATCCCCGAGCTTCCTCTGAGGTTGTACTGTTCCATCCTGCTCCTCAATGCAGTGAGTAATGCACATCATCTGCTCCCAAATAGCTAAATCGTTTACTGGAGTATAGGCATTTTGTTTAAAAAGAAAAGAAAAAAAAAGTGTTGCCCATTCCTTGACAATTTCAAATATATAAAAACATTTACCCCTTTTAAAAGTCTGGTCCTGCTCCCACTGTGATCTCAGTGGACTTTCTCACACTTTCATGGAACCTGAGTCTGCCCCCACTGAAGTCCGAGTACTAATACTAGGACTAATGGCAACAGGATCAGCCCTGACTCCATGGACAAGACACCAGTTTTGATCAAATTTAAGCAAATTTCATTTCATGTAATCATCCAGCTTTATAGAATTATTATCATGGGCCAGAAAGATGTAAGGCAAACCTAGATGAGAAACATGTGTGCCAGATGCCCTGCATCAGGTTCCTTGCAATTTCTTTTGGAAGTCTGTACACACACACACACACACACACACACACACACACACACACACACAAATTCTTACCTGGATTAAATATGCCATCGCCTTCTTTCCATCCTATAAATTCAATCATTTTCTTCAAGACAGCTTCTTCCACTAACAAAAACACAGGTGACACCTCATATGTGTATCTGAATAAACAGAAAAGCATAATGACTGGTAACAGGCTGTGCAGTACATAAGTAGAGGATGTCATTTAGGCCAAGGATTTAACCAAATTCAAGAGAGGGACTGGACAGCTATGTGGTTTACAAATAATCAACATATCAATAGCAATTTCTTTTCTTTTAATAAATCGAATAAGTATAAATCCTTATGTTTCTTTGTTTAAATAAGCCTTTACCTCTTGAGGGTTAGAAAAAGTTGTTGCAAATAGACAGCTTACTGCAGGGTTGTCTTCTTAACCATTTGGTGCTTGCCTCTGACTCCAATAGGAAACTGTCTGATCTACATGGACCATGGGGTCCGATTCAGAATGGCGTTACTATGTAGGATCACCAACACTCGCCTTCACATTCTCAAAGTAATTCAGAAGGTTTTTGGTCATGTGACTCCTCAAAAATAAAACAGCAGCTATAACCCCAAACAAATCTGAAAATGTGCTCATTATATATGCAAGGAAATGACTGCCTGCTGGTAAGGTGGCTATTTATGCTGAGCACCGTGGTTATCAGAGCATTTAGTGCAAATGTAAATCCCACTGATGTGTATGGATTAAGAGTTGTCACTGGTGCTAAATGCCCAGAAGGATTTTACACACACACACACACACACACACACACACACACACACACACACACTTTATCTTACAAAAGATTTTACTTTTGGTCTATCTTATAGTGCTTTATTAATGGATAAAAGTAATTTAAGAAAACAACAGTATCCCTTCACCTTCCCTCCATCCTATGGTGAGGGTATTGTGAGGGAAGGCATGAGATAAATGGCACACGAAAATGCCCAGCCACTCAGCTAGAAACTGAGGTGCAATATTGAGCCAAGGCACAATAACTTCCATGGTCAGTTTTTGACTCCCTTACGTAAGCCAAATTCTCCAGACAGAAAGGATAAAAGAAAATGCTCATTAGCATATTATTTCAGACCACACAACCAATAAACGTTCCCTCAACTTAGCCAATTTCCTGGAGAATTTACGTTGAGTGGCACACTCCCAACCCTACAGGTTTGCCCAAACTTCTGCAAAATTTCTCAAGTCCTCTCAATTACTCTAAGGTATTCATACAAATAAAAAACATGTGCCATGCTGAAAAAGCATTCCAGATCTACCACACAAATTACAAACAAGATGCACTTACATGCTTGGGTTTAAAGCTTCTGTAATGAAACGAGCCACTAAAGAATAATAATCCATACCAGCATATAACTGGTTGTAAAATCTTGGATGATCTGCAAGTTTAAAAAAATGAGACATGAGTCAGTCTAATCAACAAACATGACACGTGAAAAATAAATGCATGACAGCCTCTGTGCTGTGTGACAATGGTAGGTAAATATATAGGTTAAATATATAGGTTAAAACGAACAGGTCAGAATACCACAGTTTTACTATTTTGTCATTTAGTTTTTTTCTGTCTTTCCCACTTTTACCTAGTTGGTCATTCTTTTCAGAAAAGGATGAAACATTCACCCTCTGTAGATATTCACAATACAAGGTGTATCATTCTTGTACCCTTCTTTTGGAGAGGGGTGAATTTACCCAAATAGCCTAACCTGGTGGGGTAGGAGTGGAGGGACTACTGCACCTCACAAGATCAGCCATTACCTACCTAACGTTCACAGCGTATTTTTATCCTAGCTTAGCTTTACTTCTACCCTGCACATTTTTTTCCCAAATTGTGCAACCGGGAAGCCCAAATTCTGTGAGCAGAAAAATTTACATTTTGCAAGCAGAATAAATTATGCAAATTAACCAGATTGTGTAAATTGTGTGTCTTCGTGAATGCAAATAACTTTCCCATCAAATCATTCTATCTATTTTGAACACCATTCTCGGAGGGTCCCTGAGGTATTCTGTATTGGTTTTTCTTCTCTAGCAGTAGATAGGACTGGCCTGAGAATTTACAGGGCCCAGTGAAAAGATAAATGCGGGGTCCCCAGTGGATCCCCTTCCCCATGACCTCTACCTCCCTAGAGGTGGTCATTTTGGGGGCCCCGCTGGGAGGAAACCCTGCCCTGATGAAGATTGGGGCCAATGCAGGACCTCCAATGTAGAGAAAGTAGTGGGACCCAGGGCAATTGCCCCAAGTTGCCCTGTGGTAGGGCCAGCCCTGGCAGTAGATCAGAGTCTGTCCTCTTCAGCAGCTATGGTACAGGCTCCAAGGTCACAGAATGCAAGCAATCCAGAGATAGTGTGGTCGCCGTATTGGTCCCAAGTGACAGAGAGACAAAGTGGTTTGAATTATATCTTTTATTGGACCAACTGGTGTTGGTGGAAATAAGCAAGCTTTTGGGCCACTCAGGGCATGTATTTCTACATGTTATATTTCTACTGGCTATGCTATATGACTGAGGAAGGGCCCTGGTTGGCCCGAAAGCTTGCTGATTTCCAACAACAACAGTTGGTCCAATAAAAGATATCATTTGGACCACTTTGTCTCTGAGGAAGAATGCAAGCAAGCGGCTGACAGTGCCAGAATCCCATTAGCTAATTCTGTACTACCAGAGGCAATTTTTGTAAGAATTTGGCCAAATGTCAAATTCTGTGTTTCTCCTGTCCTTGGTCACGCATTATGCTTAAGTAGGACTATTTGTGTGACTTGGAACTACCCTTATGATTAAGACAAGTGGGATTTAGACCTGGCGGGTAGGAATCTTTTCCCTCCCACGGGCCACTCGGAAAATTAGCAGGCACTCTGCAGGCTAAACAGGGGTTGGGTGTGCATGTGTGCTTAAAAAGTGTTCTCAGGATGGGGGAAGAAAGGGAAGGATCCAGAGCATGGATCTGTAACATGGATCCATCTTCATTCTTGAGTGCATGGTTATCTTCCCCTGAGCTCTCTTTCAGTGCTTGACAGTAAAGGCTGCACCCAAGGGCCAGATCCAGGAATTAGAAGGAGCCAAATAAAAACTAGTCACAGGTCAGAATTAGCCCATGGGCCCACCCTTGATTTAGACACACCTGAAAGTTATTTACATCAAATCATATATGCTCTCTGATTTCATTTTTCCCTATCAAACTGAGGGCTTCTTTTTCTACTAGTTAAAAGCCAGTACCACAGAAAAAGTTTTTCTACTTAAAAAAAAAAAAAAAAATTATTATTATTCACACCACCAACCCCCATCCCCACCAGAACAGAAATTTCTAAGAAATCGAGGAAAAGAAAAATTGTCTCAAAGCTTATTATCTTAATTTAATCATCACACGGTTTATTATCTTAATTCAAGTGACACTCGTTAAGGGTGCTGAAAAAGTAGATAAAATAATACTAATGGAAGATATATTTAAATAATCTAATAGTTCTGATGAGAAAGCAGCTTGATTCAGAGTCAAGAGTATCACTTTGACCTTCTTTCATCACCTTGTAGGACGAATTAACTGCAGACATGGAACCTTCCTTCCCAAGCTTTTGCAAAATCTAATTAAGGTGACATTTTTTGCACCTCGTGTTTGTATATTTAATTCCCTTTTCTAACTGTAATGAGAATAAAATTTAAATGGATGACTGCAAAATTAAGCTTTAAAAAAATCTTCCGAGACTATAACAACATCTGCATATTAACACTGCAGAATCTATGAGATGCTGAAGATGAGCAGGCCACTTTCTGTGCTCTTCATAAACATATGCTCACTCTTGTAAAGGCCTCACTAATTATAATCACATCTTTCACACCTTGTGCAATACACTTATAGCATGTGGCATGCAGGGTGAAACTTTGAAGCTCCACCATGTCTTTTGATACGCCACACCGTTTCTAAAAGGATATTATCCAGAGGTTTGATTACATGGTACACTTTTCCCTAAATTTACATGTATCCTGCTCACTTCTAACCTCCACTGGGCACAATCCCAAACCCCTGCATGCATTCTGCGAGCCCCGTGCCAGGGGTACGTGCGTGCCACATGTGCTGCGTGCACCAGTCCCCGAGGGTTGGGATTGGCCCCAATGTCCAAAGCAGGAGGTGTCATCTACTGACATTTACTTGAGGGTGCTGAGATTTAAATCTGTACACACCGGTATGACACCAATTGCCTGATTATATCTGGACAATGATTTAAAGCATACACTAAAGTTTGACTTTGAGGTGTCAAACAGGCCACAGATATTTATCAGCAGGTTGATATAACTTTGCTTTAACTGCACTACTGGAAAGTGACTATCACGAAAAGCTTACTTATTTGTAAGTAAGTATTCGGAGGGGAGGGTGGGGGGGTGTTTCAAATTTGTTTTAATTAAGATGATGTAGACTTTTTATGTTAAAAAATTGTTTTATATTATGTTGGAAGCCACCCCGAGATGCTGTAGGCATGGGGGGGCAGCATATAAATATAAGGAAATAAATAAATTAATTAAAATTTCCACCAACAACAATTGGTCCCATAAAAGATATAATTTGAACCACTTTGTCTCTCTCTCTCACTCATCATCGTTCACCAAATAGACAACAGGAAGTCCTTCACGATTCAAAAACATTTCTCCTGTCTGACTGGGTTACACTCAGTGAAGACAAACGAGGCAGTAGACTCTGGTAGCTGGCATTTGCCTGGGAGTCACCTGCTCATCTGGTAGGTCACCACTAGATGTTCACCCACTACAGCCTCAGGGCAGCAGTCGGTGACACAGCCCAGGCGAACCCCGGACACCTGCACTCCCTCCTGTCTATTCAGGCGCTGTCCAGTCCTACCGCAAGGCGAGGTCAGAGGATCGAGCCCAGAGGCGCACCCTCACCTTGGCTGCCAAACAGCTGCTACAGGGCTGGGCGGAGCACCCAAAGCAGCTGATTGGCACTGGCACCCAGGCGAGGACGGGCTCCGCCCCTACCCCCACAATCAGCTGTTTTGCAGCAGATTTTCATGGGGTCAAATCCTGCTGCGTGGCAGGGGTCCAGTCACCATGGCCAACCCATGCCGTGGAGGGGTCTGTGAGAGCAGCCTCCATGGCCAGATTACTTGGGGGACAGGGGTCTGCTCGTGTGAACCACCCTCCCTGCCCACCCAAGTGGCGGCAGCTGCACTGGCCCTCTCCAGGGCAGCCTGGGGAGCCAGCTCGCCACCACCTTATTTGTTTTCACCCACTGACATTTTATTAGATAATATTCCATACCTATCTAGAGAAAAACAGTGTCTTTCAGGAGAATTTAGAACAGTAGACTCTCCCATTAACACCAATGCTACACCCTCACATGATTTTTTAAGTATCATACAGATTTTACTTCCCCTCAGAAATCCATGTGGGGATTTTATTTCTTCTCAGAAATCCAGATGAACACCCCCACATCTGCCTGCTTCCAGTCCCGCCTGGGTCAGCTTCAGAAAGAACCAGTGGGTTCCCTGTCCCAAGGTATGCCCTCATGGCACCCCTCACCATAGAGTTGCGGGCAATCACCCAATGCTCTAGGCTGTAGCTTACAACTCTGTGGCATTGCCCAGGGCAACAGCTTAGAACTCACCTCTTTCGCTCTGCTCTGTCTGACTCTTTATCCTGCTGAGCCACTATTTCCTATACCTATGGTCCGTTTACACTTATCCTTGCCACATGGACCTGCCTGCTGTCATTCTCATCGTAACCAAGACAAGTACGTGCACTTGAGACCTCGCATCTTCATGAATGTTAGACCCCTTGTCTCTCCCTCTGTTCCCCTTCCTATGTCTCTCCCCCAGCTCCTGTCTCTCAGATTGTAAGCCCTAGGGGCAGGGACCGTGTCTATTTGATTACTTTGTAAAGTGCCAGGTACACTGCTGGCGCTATATAAATGTTAGTTAATAATACCGAAAGCTTGCCGAAAGTGGAGCTGCAGCGTGGGTCCGCCCAGCAGACAAACAGCAGCCCAGATTTGGCCAGTGGTGCTCCAGGATGTTTCAAAACACCACTGACAGGACTCCAGTCACACATCTGGTGGGGGTGCCTTTAGATGCATGGGCCAGTCCAGGGGTGAAGCGGTTTAGACTTACATCTGTCTAAAAGCACGCATTGAGAATCATGGTGTCTTGCCAGGAATGATACTCTCTTTTATAATAAGAGCTAGATACAAAGAAGATGAGAATTACCTGTGCCAATATTTACTTGCATGCAGCAGTGAAACAAATACGCAATTCACTATGCTCATATTCGGAGAGACAGTCAAACATCCAAACAATACTCCTATCCAAATGGTTCGATTTGGTTATTTGGTGTACTGCACATGCATATTAGTGCTAGATATTGCAAATCAAACCAGACAAATCAAACAAGCTGATGCTGACAGTGCAGTGCAAAGATCCAATCCGGAGGATTCCATTTGAAGCAGTTGAATTGAATGATGAGGTATTTACATCAGAGGTTTGTTTCACCTCTACTTGCATGGACTATAGTACAGCTAGTGTTTTTATAAAGTTAAATGCAGGCAGAAATCGTGGACATTGGCAAAATGTCATCATGTTTCCTGCAGAATAGTGAAACTTGGGAGAAACTTCAAGGAGTTGGGGGGGAAACAAAATAGCTTAATTTGAAATAAAATTCCTACTGGTTTTGACACTGTATCGTATAACATCCTGGCAAAGCTGCAGGAGTCTCTGATGTGGTTCTCCAGTATCTCTCATTTCCAGATCAAGAAGTTTCTTCAGTTTCTCAGGAGGCTGCCATTCACATACCTAGAGAAAAAATGTCAGTAATGAATACAATATTGACTGGAATAAAGAGAAATGTAATGGTAATAAAAGCCTAATTCAGTAACAGATTTACTAACAATTTATGAAGCAGGAGAAATGCACTTTAAAGTCCATCAAAGATGACTGTAACAAATGTTCTCCTATAATCCCATTTTTATTGTCACAATAAAAAGGTCAACTTTCCTCGGCTTAAAAGCAACAACAACAACAAAAAGATTAAACTGTAAACTTTGTAAAACTAGAATTTTTCAGCCAATTTCCAAGCTGAGCCCTTTAGGATTTCTGTATCTTTCTCTTTCTTTCTTTCTTAACAGTAAGAAATGTGCAGATCAAATTCTTCCCTCCATCACCCAGGAAACCACAGTTTAAGAAGCATACAAGTGGGATAGGTTTAGCAGATTCAACACCTCTCCCAGGTAGCCTCTGCAAACGTGATCCTATGAAACTCAGAGGATTTGCCTCTTCCAATGGTTATCAATAGCTCATGGCTCAAAAACCATAGCCAATTCCTGGGATTGTCACTTATCTTAAAATTACTCTGAAGGAGTGCAGGATGCCGACAGAGAGCAATGAATCAAGAAGGGTTCAAGAGTTTACCTAGGCTCTTCAAGTTCACTTTGGGGTCATTTTCTACCATCCACTTATCACATGACTACAAGTCTTTGCCAACCCAGGCCACACTCTATTAAGGAGCATTTCTTTTTCACTGAAGCTAGTCCCTGGGGAAGCTATTCTTAAAAAAACAGGTTCTCCAAGGTTCTTGACATTTCCTGTCATTTCATTGCTCTCCAGCTTTCCATGGTGGTATTTTGGAGGAACAGAGTTTCAGAGGCAAAGCTTGTTGATGGACTTCAACATCTTAGGTGGTAGAAAAATGTGTCGATGAAATGAGCTTCTTGAGTCATGCACCTATTGTTGCCTCTTCTTTTTGTGTGGTTGTGGTACCACAAGCGATTTTTATATCGTGACTGGGGCTAGTGCAAATATTTGTGTTGAAGTTCAAATCTGACAAATTTCACATACTAGCTATTGGAAATTTGAATTTCCATGTGCATTTGCAAAGTTTGCATGCAATTTTGTTATCAAGTATTTGGCAAATCAGTCATTTGTAATATTCTGTAACATTGTTGCTGCTGTTATTGGCTTAGACTAAAAACACCAGAAACCTAAGAAAAATTAAAATTTCATTTGGTTTCACCCTGGACATTGATGCAATTGAACTAGGCAAAGTCAAAATAATCAAAGCTGGGTAATTTTAGACGTGATGGGCCCGGAGGCCCACCACGCTGAACCACGGACTAGGATCCACTGCGGATCCCGGTCAGGAATCAGGCCGGCTGTCCTTTAGACGTGCTGGTCTGATTCTGGAGGGGAATCGGGGAGGGGGTGGGGCTGCGCGGGGAATGGGCGGGGTTGCGTGGCACAACGTGCAGCCACACAGCCCCGCCTCCCCGGGCACCCACCCTCCGGGAGATGGGTGGACGCAGCAGCCAATCCAGCCGGTCGGGACCACGATCCAGGGCGGCTGAAGGTAACAGACGTTACCATCAGCCAATCCCGGATCGTGGCTAATCTAACCACGGTTGGGGCCCGATCCCACCACAATTCTGGACTTCCAGGCAGCTGGAGGTCCAGAATCGTGTTCATTCAGATTCCCGCCAGGAATTCACTGGGATGAACATCTGGCGGGAACCCCAACAGACGTTACAGGACAAACGGCCGCCACAGGGGATTCACTGTGGTTGACCGTGGTCTCGTAATGTCTAAAATTACCCGTTGATGCAACCAAACATGATCTGACATTGGCCGTTTTTACACGGACACCCCACCCCACAGCTCGGTGTTCGGGGGGGCGAGAGATGTGTGTCTGCTTAGTGTTCGCCTGTGTGCATATTGAGCGGGATGGGTGAGGGTGCATGTGCGCTCCCGCACAACACCCACTTCCACCCATCGCACACCCATTTCCGCCCACAGAGCCCTCCAGAAAACCAGAGGCTCCAAGGGTGTAGGTGGATGCAGATGGGTGTAGGTGGGTGTGTGTATAAACGTATAAATGGACACACACATACCCCTCCACCCACCACAGCTAAACACCCATCTCACCCACCCACCTCCGTCCATGTAAAGAGGGCCATTGAACTTGAAGCAAATTTGAAAATTTCAAAGAGTTTGAAATCAGAGTGTTTATTGAAGGAAATAAATATCTGAACTAGATATTCAAATTCCAAAGTCAATACTTACACCAGTTTTAATTACAACCATCCTCCTTTACAGAGACTCCAAGATCAAGTATTTGAATACAAATTACACCCCACTTGAATCTGGTCCCAAAATAAAATAATTTTTAGCATCTCAAATTATCTTCAACACGATTTTCTTGCAAATGTGTATTTTAATTTAAATATATCATCAAGGTATTTACAATACTACTTTTTAGTATAGAGTGTTACATTTTATTTCTGCTCCAGACCACACACTAAAAGTATGATGTCATTTTAGTGCAATAAAACTCCGCTGTCTTTAAAAAAACAAAACTGAAAATTGTTGCTCATTATACATATTACAATATATTTTCAGACTGGACACTGAAGTTTTTACCTTTTCTGTTACATCAGTAGCTTTCTGAATCACCTCTTCCATTATAATTTTACAGGCATCTTCAACAAATTTCTCTCCTGCTTTTGAATCAACTATTGGGCCATTCAGAATTACACCATCTACCAAGACAGCAGTCTTCTTCCTCTGCAATATTTCCTGTTGGCTAATATTAGCTGTAAGGCAAATATCATCAGGTTAAAGTGATGTCTGACCATTGGTAACTATATCATATCCGGGGGGTGGGGTGGAGGGAGTGGAACACAGTCAATTTAACTCTATTAATTTCATAAACATTAACCCACTATAATAATCTAGGCCCCAATAGGACCTCTTTACACAGACAAAATTCCCCATTAACTTGTACATGCAAAATGATTTCAGTACTATAAAGAAAGAAAATATTTTTATTGGAAAAAAACAAAGAAATGATCTAGTTTATGAATTATTGTTGGTTGTTTACTTATACTGATTGTTTTCAATATGCATTAACCAGAGAACAAAACATGAATCCTGTCCAGAACAGCCTAAATCTGATGAAGCAGAGACACAAGGTGATAGGCACATGGTTTATTATTTATTTAGACTTTTTATCCCACTCTATCCCTTAGGCTTACAATTCTGTAATTTATTAACTGTAATATTAACTAACTAAATTCTTAATCCTCACAAAAACCCTGCATGGTAGGTTAGCCTGAGAGATCTGTGACCTCCTTACCTCTCAGCTCTAATCTCCTTACACACTCCTGCACGCACTCTTCGCTCCTCTACCCCCGCCCTCACTCTCCCTCGTCTCCCCTGCTTCCCTAACCGCCTTCGTCCCTTCTCCCTTGCTGCCCCCCATGCCTGGAACTCCCTCCCTGCCCACATCCACCTTGCCCCCTCCCTCCGCACCTTCAAATCCCTCCTCAAAACCCACCTCTTCCTCACCGCCTTTCCCGACGCCTGTTAGAACTTTCCTCCCAATATTTACTGTCTGCCCTCCCCGCAGACTCCTGCCTAACTGCAACCAAGCCAAGCACGTGCACCTGAGACCTCGCATTCGCTTGAATGTTATTTATCCCTTGTCTCTCCCTATGTCCCCTCTCCTTGTCTCTCCCATCCGTGTCTACTAGATTGTAAGCCGTAGGCAGGGACCGTGTCTATCATATTGTTCTGTAAAGCGCCAGGTACACAGCTGGCGCTATACAAATGCTAATAATAATAATAATAATAATAATAATAGTAAACACGTTAAAGGCACAATCTTCCATCCACTGAAGCCAATGGCAAAATTCTCATTGACTTAAACAGTGGAGGATTGTTTTGTAGATTTTCCAGCCCTTTACAATTCTTCCTCTACAACTAGCTGACTTTTCATGGGAAAATTTTGTCCTTCATTTCCAGTTACCTTATGCTTCTCAATATCTAATCCTGTTATTCTGAACATCACTCAGATACACAGTCCTTGAACTTCTCCATTTGCTTCCGTTCCACTGTGGATTCAAGGTCCTTGCAACAATCTTCAACGCCCTTTATAACTCTTCCCCTCACTATTTCATGTGCTTGCCTACGCATATCAACTCACGCCCCCTCCACCCCGCTTGTCAACTTGTTCCACAACCATCTATGCTTCCATGCCACTCCTACATACTGCACGTTTAAGCACAGGAAATGATGGCTACATATTCCCCTATATGTTCAATCCACGCAGTATCTGTGAGCCACTACCACACAACTACAAAGCATGGATTTTTAGCTCAAACTGAGTGTTGACACAAGTATTTAGCTTTGTAGGTTTAGTCACCACTGTGTTGTTTTAGGATTGTTGTTTTAGATCCTAAGGTAAGGAGATCTGTCAAAAGATTCTAGGAAGTTTGTCTCTTACTGACTCGGGAATGATCAAGTCAGACTTAAATGATTTAAAAGTTTTACTAATGCACAGAATAAATTACTACAAACAACTGAATAAATGAAGACTATAATGAAACTAACTATAAAATCACTACAAGTTATATCAAATCACTGTAAGTTATAAAGAATATGATGGAAACAAAACTAACAATCTACAAAATGACAAACTGTCTACAAAAGATAATAATGGTTACACAAAAAAAGAATACAAGAATCTGGGGAAATGGGATTAAGAGTTATCCTTAACTGGCCAGGTAAGAGAGTCTCACCCAGTTCTTTAGTTTCTGCAAAGTAAGAAAGGAAGACAACTTGTTTGCAAATGGGGATTCTCCCAGTCCCAAAGAGAGGACGAAAACCAAAGCAAGAGAACCAGTGAAATGGCTGTAGCACTTGCTTTTTGTTCCCCTCTTTCATCATCACTTTGGGGCATCAATACTCCATTTTATTGGTTAAAGCTGTTACTAATACAGCTGGGGTTGTTTGTTAAATAAAGTTTTGTTTTGGCTAATAAGGAGCCACTTTTCACTTTCTAACCATAACCATAACTATGAAAAGTACATGGGTATGTTGTTTTTGTTCTCTTAAGAGTGCCTTATTGCCTCTTTCTAAACTTAAAGGAACTCAGGGGTACCCTTTCTCCCAAAGGTTGTTATTTATTATTATTATTAGCAAGCACTTATATAGCACAAGCAATGTACCTGACACTTTACAAAGTAATGGAATAGATACGGTTCCTGCCCTAGGAGTTACAATCTGAGAGATGGGGGTGGGAGGAGATGAAGGAAGGGGAACAGAGGGAGAGACAAGGGGTGTAACATTCACAAAGATGCGAGGTCTCAGGTGCACATGCTTGGCTACATTGAGAATGATGGCTGGCTGGTCCATGTGGTGAGGATATAAGTACACAGACCTCAGGTAACAGATTGTACTGGATGGAGGGTATCAGCAGGTGTCCGCCGTTATGGAGGGAAGATTTTCTGATACCCCGGTGGGAGGAAAGTCTCTGCCAGCAATGTGGGCTGCATAAAGTAGAGTCGGTTGTGCATATTCTCCTAGAGTGCCCAGCGTACCAACCCTGGAGAGACCTTTATACAGTGCCATTGATTAGTATCTCCACTTGTATCATGGAGACAGCCCTTTTCCTGACTAGGGTTTTTGGGGCAAAAAGAAATAAGGACAGGAGGGCCTCCCAGGAGACTGGGAGGGTTGATCTATAGTGGGGTGGATATGTGAATAAATGCCAGTGCTGGTGGTTTGGGTTCCAGGGGCCAGGGCATCGAGATAAGCCCCCGGAAGGGCAAGGCATTTAATCTTTTTTGAAAGGTCTTGTATAAATAGTGGGGGTTATTAATTATGGACTCAGTTTGGTATTGTGATTTACGGCCATGTTAAAGTTATTAAATAAGGGTCAAGTGCACTGTTATTAGCCCTGAGAAAGGCAAGGCTTTTGCTGGTTATTTGGGGTGATCTTGCAACATTTGTGATATCATATCTACCTAATCTTGGTTTGTAAATAACTGGCAGTTGGTGGTTATCTAATAATTAAACAACTGCCAGATTGGGTTGCAGGGGTTACGTGTGCCATGACACGCCCTGGGTAAGGCAAGGCAACCTGTGGATATCTTGAGTGGTTACAAATGCTGTATATTGTAGTAGTTGTATCAGTTATGGCTTTATCCTGAGTTATGCATTAAGTTTGGGATAATTTCATCGGGGTTAATGGTGTTGTCATCCCCTTGGGACGGGAAAGGCCCTTTGTTGACTGTATCTGGGCTTATATTTTTATGTATATATATGTTGTTTTATTATCTATTTTGATATGGCCTATGGCTAAACAAATAAAACTTATTGATTGATTGGTATCAGGAGGAGTTAGGAGAGGGGAGCGAGGGGTCAGGAAGGGCAGAGCGGAAGAGATAGGTCTTGAGGAGGGATTTGAAGGTACGAAAGGAAGGTGATGAGGGTCCTAAGAACAGGACTCAATGCGGGAGGCATAGTAATGCTGTCTAGCGAGGGAGACAGCAGAAGTAAGGGAGGAGAGAGAGAATTTGAAGTGAAGAAAGTCAGCATAAAAGTGGGATACTGGTCCTTACAAATACACTTCCTAAGATGGTCCACAAAATCACTATAATCTTATCCTTTAAACAGGGAGCCATGTTCACTGCATTCTTCCCATTGGCAGTATTGGGGGAAATGCAGCAAACATGGGTCCCTGCCTTTAAAACAGGCCTGTCCAACTGGCAGCCTACGGGCTGGATTCAGCACATGCCCTTAAAATGAAATTACCTAGACAACAAACCTTTGGTTTAAGAAGCTTGTTAAGGCGGCATTACAAATTATACTCGAACATTAACATGACAGTAAATTGCATGTTAAGGCAACTTTATTAAATTTCAGACCAATCTATACATTTTTCTTTTCTTATTCATTAATAAATTAAAATGACGACAACTGAAATTAAGCTGCATATGTGTGCTGAACAATACTTATACGTGATGAGGAATGTATAGAGTTTAATTTTAGTTAAGTCATAACTGAAATTAATAACAATTATAAATGAATAAGAAAAGAAAAATGTATAGACTGGTCTGATATTTAATAAACTTGCCTTAACATACAATTTGCTGTAAATTTGCGGTCATCTGGGGGTGCCTTGTTGGAGGTCCCCCGGGTTGTCTGGGGGGCCACGCAGAATAGGGCGTTCTCAGTGGCCGCGCCGCGTCTTTGGAATTCGCTCCTGGTGGGGGCACGGTTGGCCCCAGACCTCCCGGCCTGCCGTAGGAACTGCAAAACCTGGCTGTTCCATCAGGCATTTGGCGAGGGAGAAGGGTAGGGTGGGGGGTTAGGGAGGGTGGTATGGGGGTGCGGTTGGCCCCAGACCTCCCGGCCTTCCGTAGGAACTGCAAAACCTGGCTGTTCCATCAGGCATTTGGCGAGGGAGAAGGGTAGGGTGGGGGGTTAGGGAGGGTGGTATGGGGGTGTTTTAGGGTTGCCTTATTTTATTGTTGAATTGTGTTGGGGGGGGTTGTGCTTGTTTGGTTTTTTTTAACTGAATTGAAATGTTTTTAGTATATTATATGTATTGTTGTTAGCCGCTTTGGGCCGCCTGTGGTGGGAGAAAGCAGGATATAAATTTTGAAAATAAATAAATGTTAATGTCTGAGTATAATTTGTAATGCCGCCTTAACAAGCTTCTTAAACTGAAGGTTTTTTTGTCTAGGTAAATTGCCTTTCTTTTGAAACTTAATAGTTTTGTTAATACATAAGCTGGCCCCAGACACAAGAACACTCTGCATAATCAATTCATGGTGCCCTAGAACACTGTCAGTCAAGACCTACCTTATCCTGAAAGTCTTCAGAGGAAAGGTTCAATCCATGTTGACATATGGGGCCAAGATAATCCCATCAGACAACTAGAGGTCGTTCAAAACAAGTTTCTATGAAGCTTATTGAGAGTACCGCAGGGTACACCTGGTGCAATGGTGAGGGCTGAAACAGGTATGCTTTCAGTGGCCTGTATTGAAAAACAGGCCTGCCTCCGCTATTGGGTAAAGTTACACAGTCAGAAGGGTACCTTGGCGTCCCAATGTTTATTAGAAGAACTATCCAATGACGGGGCTTTGCAATATTCATAGCTAACTTGGAATACTGACCCACTTGAGCGATATGGGCTTATTTTTTAGCTGCTTTGGGGGAAAAGACATAAATCAACAAAAAAGTATGATTTCTTGTAGGGCGGTGGACATTGCTGGCCAAGAGGATTTAGCGAAGGTGGAGCCATGGAAAGCCACACCATGGTACCCTCATTTGAAAGAAGTCCACAAGTTTGAAGACTATTTAGATAAAATTAAGGATCTGAGCCTACGCAGATGTTTTACCCTTTGGTGGTTCCAGTTATTCCATTCTGCTGTTACCCTGGAGCAATACAATGCTAGGCCGATATCTAGACGAACCTGTCCTTTTGAGAGTGTTAGCCGCCCCGAGTTGTTTCAGGAGGGGCAGGGTAAAAATATGATTAAATAAATAAATAAATTGTAATAATCAGGGCATAGAAGACTTACCACACATTTGTTTTGACTGTGCTTTCTATGCTAACATTCAGGAATTATGGATTTCCCAGCTATGGAGAGCAAAGGAATACCTCCCATGCAGTTTAAAAATAAAAAAGTTATTATCTACACAGTCGGAAGAAGAGAGGAGGTGGGTGGCCACCTATGCTCTCCTTGCTAACAGGTTATGGAGGGAGGCGGTGGACTGAGGGACCAATATCTGGTCGATCGAGATCTAAGGATAGTTCAACCAGGTCCTAGGATTATTGTTCTTTGAAGAATCCGAGTAATCTCTCCACCTCAATAATTGTGGGTGGGAACATTTCTCTAGGTGGAGATGGGTGGGGACGTCTGTGTAAGTGCCACTTTCGGTGGGTGTTGGTGAGTGATTGCTCCCAGCCAACACCCATCTCCACCCACCCCCACCCACGGAGCAACTGGCAGTGGCGTCTGTTGCTCCATGGGTGGGGGTGGGTGGAGATGGGTGTTGGCTGGGAGCAAACACTCACCAACACTCATGAAAGTGGCGTTTACACAGACGCCCCCACCCATCTCCACCCAGGGAAATGCTCCCCACCCACTGGCCAACACCCATCTCCACCCAGAGGAACTGGGTGGAGGCATCATGTGTGCACAGGGCCCATGGTGATCGGCTGCAGTGCTGCCCTGCAACATATATAATAAAATAGAACACCCATTTTATGGGTGTTAGAGCGTCTGTGTAAAAAGGGCCTTAGATCTTCCACTCTTCAGGCAAGCTTGGCTGCCAATGTAGGATTATCCCATTTTGGGGGGATTTTCTCACAGATTCCTGACACGTATGTCATACCACAGGATGCCTTGGGAGAGGCTTCCCAATCGCCCCCTTTAGACTGTGAGGAAATTAGCTTGCTATTTAGCACAGTTCACAGATGGAGAGCGCCTGGGATAGATGGCATACCAGCGGAAATGTTCTTTCATAACCTTGACTAGTGGTTACTGATTCTCGCTTATTTGTTCAATTTGATTAATAACCATGGAATTATCCTGGCGGAATGAAATATCAGTGCTGTGATCCCCATCTATAAAAAGGGACAAAAAACTCACCCAGAACTATCGGCCAATCAGCTTGATTAATGTGATTGCCAAGCTTTATGCCAGATATTTACTTGGCAAATTGGAAGCTTGTGCTAGGATGGCCAATTACTTCCCGGAAGAACAGGCGGGTTTTCGGTCAGGCCATTCTACAATTGATCATTGTTTCACACTTAGTCATTTAATGGAAAAATATGTGAGAATCAGGAAAGGCAGTTTGTTTATAGTCTTCCTGGACTTGCGCTCGGCCTTTGATCTTGATCGCAACATTCTTTGGGATAAACTGTTAGCACTAATATGGATCGGAGATTACTATATTTGGTACATTTGCTGTATTCTAATACGGCTTCGAGGGTTCAGTTGGGCAGTGATGGTCAACTCACAGACCAGGTTCAGGTGACTAATGGGGTAAAGCAGGGCTGTGTCCTTGCCCCTTTTTTGTTTAATTTTTATATAAACGGGATAGTGGCCGCAGTGACCCGGGATCACTATCTTCCAGCGAGGATTTTGGGGCAGCCCCTTGCAATTCTCTTATATGCAGATGATAAGGCAATTCTGTCGCCTTCTGGTTTGGGTCTGAGGAGAATGCTGGTTGCAGTTGGCCAATTTTGTGCAAGTATGCACCTTTCCATAAATTATCAAAAGACTAAAGTTATGGTAGCGGGGAGGTGCTCCAGGAAGTATAGGTGGACCCTTGATGGAGTTGACCTTGAGCAGGTTCCAGCGTATTCTTATTTGGGTTTATGTTTTGCTGACAATCTTAGCCGCCGGAGGCATAACGAGACAGCCAGGCTCAAATTTCAACAGGCAGTGATGGGTCTGTTGAGATTCTGGAGGCTCTATGGTGGCAGATTGGTGGATCTGGCATTGAAGCTTTTTGATCTGAAATCAAGACCATGTGCCCTGTATGGAGCCGAAATTTGGGGTCTGACTTCTGTTGATGTTCTTCAGCTACCTCAAAACTTGTTTTTCAGAACCTTGCTTGCAGTGCCCAAGTGTGTTTCCACCTGTTTACTGTGGCTTGAAACTAGGACCTTGCCTATAAAAGTAAAAATCCTCATGGTTGCACTGAACTGTTGGTGCAAGCTGGAAGACATGTCAGAGCGGGCTTACCCCGCTGGTGTTATGATGAGGCCAGGTCATGGTCCTCCCTGTACTCACGGAGCAGTAGGGTTGTGAGCCAGTTGTTTAAACTGGGTCTTTCCCCGGAGCTATTTAGCTCTCTTTCTCGATACAGTAGAAAGAGACTTATACAAAAACAGTTAGTCGATCCGGCAATACAGATGGACTTAGGGGAGATTCAAACACTTAAGAGTGTCCCGTTATATATTGAGCTGTACTTAGATCTATTGGAAGACTCTGGTTTACGCAGGGCTTTGACTCTTCTGCGGTTTGATCTGCTACCTACCAAAGTGTTGATAGGGAGACGCTATGGAATACCATATGAAAGTAGATTGTGCCCTGTAATTCAGGATGCGTCGAGGATTTATTTCATGTCTTATTTGCCTGTCCCCTCACGCTATACGCAAGGGAGTTATATCTTGCTCCATGGCTTGCTTTGAGACCATATTCCTCCTCTTCTCAGTTGTTGATATTTTTTACAACTGCAAGCAGCTGACCTTGTAGTCAGCTTGGCTTTGATGGCACGCGAGCTTTGCAAGCGTTACTCCTGAGCTATATTTGTGTTCCCGGCTGGATTATACAGTAGATGGTGGCATTTTGCCGTAATTTATGTGTTATAGATGAAGTGATATCCCCGGTGTAATGTATTGTATTATATTATGTATTTCCTATGTGGAAGAATTTATCATCATGGGAAACTGTTTCTTTTGGGACATGGCAAAAGCTAGTTCCCGCAATAAATATTATTATTATTAATTATATGGAGGGCGCAAATGAACTGGCTATGGGGTGGGGGTTTAAAGACCGTATTCCTGTTAGCAATAACTCCATTAAGAAGAGTTAGTGAAATAGCAGTCATAATAATGTCAGAACCATATTTGCAGATTTTCCAAGATAACAGATATTGCTTTACATGCTAAATTCCTACCTAAGATAAGTAAGACAGTTGTGAGAATGTGGCCCTTTTTACACCAACCTCTCACCCATGAACCCAGATTTCTGCATGTTCATGGGTGGGTGAGCCCTGTGTCAATGACGCAGTGCGTGCGCCCGCAGTGAATGAGGGTGCAAGCGCACAACCACCTCACACACATCCCCACTCACCCCCCATTTTGTCCACACACAGGGAGAAACTAGGGGAAATGGAGGTTGCTCCATGGGTGCGGATGAGTGGGGATGCGTGTGCAGTCGTGTGCATGCCCCGCCCATTCACCAGCCCGCCCACGGACCCACCACCCAGCGGAGCCGTGTAAAAACAGCCTGTGAGAAGCCACTCGAAGAACAGAAGGTTGCTGCCTTGTAAACAAGGTTCTTCAAGATGGCTCCTAACATTCTCACAACACCCACCCTTCCAGCCCCGCATGGAATTTTCTTATATTCCTATAAAGGGTTGGAAGGAACTGCCATTCTGATGGGGAGAGTGACTTTTATGCTAGAAGAGCTTGAGACCATCACGTGGTCTATTATTTGACTATGGTGAGCATGCACAAACCAGTTGTGAGAATGTTAAGACCCAACTTGAAGAATCTTCTTCACAAGGCAGCAACCTTCTGATCACTCACATGGGGAAGGGTGGTTTGTAAACAAACCACTTTACTTCCCAGTCCGATTGGTGTCCCGCTACTGCTGCAGCACTACTAACAAACAGAGGCAGGTGAAGGAATGAGATCACCCCACCTTCAGTCCCCACCCCGCCTCTGTACTCCCCTTCATTGTTTGTAATCACAGAACACGTGTTGCTGGAGAAAAGCTAGAATGGTCACCAACCAGACGTTTTTGCTCTACTGATTCCCACTGAACAGCTTAAGTGCTGTTCAATGAGAGTTTGCTACCGCCTTAATTATAGGGCCACAACTGTGGCCCTATAATGTTGCCAGAGCCAGCTGGCTAAATCCTCCAGTTACCTTATGAGGCAAGATCAGGAATTCAGTTTTACACAAGTTGAGTGTAACATAGATAGTGAAAACATTCAAGAGGAGAGTTCAGAAAAACAGATTTTGGCAGGAGATTAAAATCTGAAAGGGCAAGATAGTGAGAGGCAGATCCGTAACTGTAGGGTGCATGACAGCCGAGGTTGAGGGAATATGGTCACCTACAGGCAAGATGTAGGGTAATTTCAGATGTTACGCTACCACGGCCAACTACAGTGAACCCACTGTGGTGGCCGCGGTGCTGTAATGTCTAAAGGGGTTCCCACCAGATGTTCACACCCGTGAACCCCCGGCGGGAATGCCTTTCACCACGCTTTCGGACCTCAGACCACCTGGAGGTCCAAAAGCGTGATTAGACTGGCCACGGGCCGGAATCGGCAAAAAGTAACGTCTGTTACCTTCCGCCAATCCCAGGTCGCGGTCTCAACCACGGGAAGGGATAGGGCGCAGCAGCCAAATTGACCACTGCGCCTACCCGTGTCCCGAAGGGCAGGCGGCTAGGGGAGCACGGGGGGGGGCTGTGCGGCCACATGTCACACCGCGCAGTTCCGCCCCCTCCCTGATCCCCAAGCGGAATCATCCCAGCACGTCTAAAGGATGGCCAGACTGATTCCGTTTCGGATCCCAGTGCGTGGGTGGACATGCCCTGTGTACGTCTGAAATTACCTGTAGTGTACAGTTGGCTGAATATGTCGACTGAAATTATTTCAGCCTTTGAGATCCTAATATTTGTTGAAATTTCTATTTGAAATAGCATTTCAACTCGCCTCTTCAGCTGGCTGATTATGCAAACTGAAAATCTGACCTTCAAATTCTCATCAAAACATCAATTTGATCAAAATTCTGAGTCAGCTGAAGTGTAAAAGGAAAAGGAATAGACTAGCACAGAGCCCTGTAGAACCATCTTAGAAAGTGATGAAGAACAAGAGGAGGAGTGGCCAAACAAAGATGTGAGAAGAAAATTTGGGGGAGGGGGGGGGATTGTTGCCTGAGGGTACAACATCTCAAGCAGATGGGTGTGATGCTGTGATCAAAAGCAACAGGGAAGCTGAGAAATATAAGGAGAGAGTAGAGGCCATGAGATTTGAACAGAGAGAAGTAATTTGAGATCTTGGTGAGAGAGCAAGGATGGAATTGGAGGCGAGGAACTGGAGACAAAGATTTCATACTTTCCATTCTGTAAGTCTGAAGATCAAAGAGGAAAGCCAAAGTGGCCAGAGAAGCAGGAGACGTACAGAGTGTGAGACATTCAACATAGAATATCTAGGAACACTAGGAGGACTTAAAATCACCATGTGTGATAGACCCAAATAAATAGCTGCATATTTCCTCCACCCTGTATGACAGTCTGAGACCTTTTCACTTTGCTTTCATCATTACAGTTCACATTTACAGATGGGAGAACCCAGAAAAAACAAAAACAAAATATTGCTTAGAAGCAATGGGCTGAATGAAAATAAACTTTGCCATCCCCATGAGTCTGTATTTTTATTTACTTTATGCAAGCAGAGAGCCACTGCTCTATTTGCTTCCATTCATTAGCACAGAGCTTATAAACAAGAACAAATTCTGATCTTGGATGCACAGTCACGCTCCCTAGGAATATGGTGTATTCAGTGAGAGTATTGCTCAATGCCGCATGCTCATCTTTTAAGTATTTTTATTATTATTGTATCAGGAAAGAGTATGGCTCTTAAGTGGTAAAACAGAGATTAAATGCCCTTTTGTACCCTGATACACAGGTACAGGGCACTACTAACAGAAAAATATCCCATTCCTTGTTCTTAAATTAGAAATCAGAGACATTGGCCTTTTTTATATGGGCCACGATGCAGGGGGGACCGGTGTGCGCTGCAGCAGTGGGGGGGGGGGGGGGGCAGTTCACACGGGCGCACACCAATCCCGCCCCCACCTCCCCACGCACAGAGCAATCACCGTTATAGGCCTTTTTTACACTAGACTCACCAACTCATGCCCCCACAGATTCACTGCATGGGCATGAGTGGGTGCACCCTGTGGGCATGCCGTGGCGGATGAGTGGGAATGCGAGTGCTCCCACAACCGATGCACCTCCACCCATCACCCACTCATACAGCAGTTAGCCAAAACGGAAATTGCTCTGTGAGGGGGGATGAGTGGGAATGCAGGGGGGATTGGTGTGCGCCTGGGTGTACTGGCCCCCCACACTGCCGCAGCACACACCAATCCCCCCTGCAATGAGGCCCATATAAAAAAGGCCTTGGTGAATTTATTTACTATTAAAATTTATATGCCGCCCCCTCCTGCTATAAGCATCTCGGGGTGGCTAACAAGATTTTAAAATACATAGCAACTAAAATACAATTAAAACAACCTAAAATCCCCAGATTAAAAGAACCCATACCCAAACCCTCCCTAACCCAACCTCATGGAATTGCTCCATGAGTGGGTGATGGTGGAGGCACATGGGTCGCAGGAGCACACACACACACTCATTCACCCACCGCGGCATGCACATGGTGGCCACGCACTCGTGCCCACTCAGCAAAACTGCATGGGCATGAGTGGGTGTCTCATATAAAAAAAAATTACCACAAAGGTAAATTCCCACATTGCCTTAAAGCGCACCTAAACAGATGTATCAATCAAAATCTGCCGTTTTGGAAAGATCTCAGAGGTTTTTATACATGAAAGCACCAGGAGTTACTAGATTTTAGAAGTTTTGAGGCTAGTAGGAAATAGAGATATGCACACAGAACAAGGAATTTGAGATGATTGGATTAGAATACATTTCTCCGCCCGATGTGTAAAAAAAGGAGATTAAACAACCCAAGAAAATGCTGCCCCCCTTTCCTATACATACTAAAGAACTAACTTCGTTCTACTGAGCAGGTTCTGAGGACACAATCTGAAAAGGAACCTCAGCAAATGCATAATCTGCATATCTGAGATTTTATCTACTGCAGAGTTTTCCTCCAATTGCAAACAGGATTTATTTTACATGCAAAATGTATAGGCTATTGGGGTGAAGTTAAAATGGATAACTTCAGTGGAACTTTATGCATAGTAAGGAATTGAGAAGTTGACCCTATGCATTTTTTAACTAAGCAAGGAAAAAGAATACTCCACTTTTAGACAGTCTCCTTCTGAATAGCTTTCAATTATAGGTTATTTTTACACGGACACCCCTCCCACCCCCTCGGCATCCGTGTATACAGCCGGCAGTGGGTGGGGGGATGGGTGCCCGCTCAGCATCCGCCTGTGTAAACACCAAGTGGGATGGGAGGGGGTGCGTGCATGCTCCCACGCGAAACCCACCTCCACGCATTGCACACCCATCCCACTTGGAAAACCGGAGGAGGCTTCATGGGTATGTGTCCGTGTAAAGGGACATCGACACACCAACACCCACCATGGCAAAACACCCATCCCCCACCCACCTCCGTCCGTGTAAAAAGGCCCATAGCTTCTCACTATAAAGGGTATTGGGCTTCAATAGATTTGACGCTTAATAAAAAGTCAGTGGGTTTCAATTGCTGCCGATTGAAATTTCTTTTTAAGCCTTAGTATGAGCAAATTTAAAAATTGTATAAGACACACAAAGCTTTAAATATACAGAAACTGTTTCACTCTTTACAAAACAATCCTAAATAAAGTTGCATGGTCAAAACACCGTTACTTCATTATCTCTTTCAAGCAAGTGTTTTAAACTCTCCTCTGAACAACTGAAAATCCATTAGTTAGGTACACTGCCAGACCAGCACTATATAAATACTTAATAATAAAGCAGGCGACTAGTTCAGAGATGTCGTGGGGCAAGAACGGTTTCATATCAGAAAAAAGTCTGGCGATTAATTTTTTTATTGGTTCCCAGAGTTTGGTCTCAAATTTCATGCCATGAATAATATTATATTATAAAATAATATAATTATCATCAACAACAACTAAAGCCATTTACACACAGCACCCCCGGGTGGGGGGTGAGTGACAGCACCGGCGCATGCGTGGTGGGCAGGGCGTGCACACAGCTGCACACGTATCCCCACTCGCCCTGCACTCATCACCACGCACAGAGCAACCTCAATTTTCCCCCGTTGCTCCGTGCGTGGGGTTGAGTGGAGGGTGAGTGGGGATGCGTGTTAGGCAGAAGCGTGCACGCACCCCCACTCACACCGTGAGTGCCGTGTCCTTCACACGGGCCTCTCCCACTCATGAAAACGCAGATACTTCATTATCTCTTTCAAGCAAGTGTTTTAAACTCTCCTCTGAACAACTGAAAAGCCATTAGTTAGGTACACTGCCAGCACTATATAAATACTTAATAATAAAGCAGGGCACAAAATTTGTCTGTGTCCATGTAAAAGGACACACCTTCACCTCCACCCACCACAGCAAAACACCCATTTCCCCCCTCTCCACCTCCATCCATGTAAAAAGGACCTAGCTCTCAGAAACACTTAAAGACTTTCAAAGGCCTGGGGCAAGCGGAGTAATGAGTCCCACCCTACCTTAGCTTTACTGGATCTGGATAACATGCCTTCCTGAAAAGCATGCCTATGTGGTCTCTTGATAACCATGGACCAGAAATGGGGTTGTGCATGTATCCAGACATGCCGATAGGAAACTCATGTAGTCCTTCCTCACTAATGGCTTTCAAGATCCAACCCATATTGAATGTGTGGCTGAAGTACACCTCAACAGAAGTATCAAACAAAATCTGCAGCTTTGGAAAATCTCAGAAGTTTTTAATACATGAAAGCATCAGGTGTTCCTAGATTTTAGAATATTTAAGGCCAGTAGGAAATAGAAAAATTGTCACCATTATGTAACAATTATATGTGAATAAAAAAATCAATTAAAAAAGGAAATAGTGAGCCCGATTCCAAACCCTGCGGATCATGTGTGGAGCTGCACATGCAGTAGCGCACAAACCGCATGGATGCCTATTGTGGGCACATTGTATCCCATGGAAATTGTGCGCACGCAGGATCCACAGAGTTTGGGATCAGGCTCACTGTCAGCATTTACAAACACAATGCGGAATTTTGTGTTTATGGCCCAAACCGAATAGCTAGTGTTACATCTAATACTCACTAATGCATCATCCCGACACACATCCCCTTATCATCATCTAATAATGTGGCAAGCAAATGATGTACAGATGGTGCAACAGCTATAGCTTTCTTGTTTTGCTTTTAACAAACTGAAAGCATCATTCCAAGGAGAGTTAGCATCCACACCAAGATTGCAAAAGGAGCAAAGCTGATTTCAGGTATATGTCTGAGGGCTTCTAAATCTGAGATTAAGGATTATCGACTGTTCAAGACAACCTACGACAAAACGAGGGCCTTATCCAGCTCCCACTGAGACTGGTGGGGATTTACCCACTAGCTTCAGTAGCAGCAGAATGGAGCCCCTAATTCTGGCATTAATTTTAAGATTAAAATATTCTCTCTCAAACGCTGGAGGGTTTTAAACTAGTACTCCATATACTAACAGAAATTTATTTGTGTGCTTAACTTAGAAACTGTGGACATGAAAATATGCAAACTATTTTGCTATAACCACATTTCTCTTTATGAAAGCATCGCTAATAGTTAAGAAGATATTTCTTTGTGTGCATTTAGTTGAAGAGCCTTTGTTGCTATTGTTTACTCTCCCTCTAAAACAAGATTCAGTAGTTTTGTATTTGGTGTGTGTTACAACCATGAGAGCAGAGCAAGATGTCACAGGCAGGAAGATTTATTACTTACATGAGAGGGAGAGAGAAAGAAGGGGGAGGGGTGGAAAGGTTCACCGTATAGCACACAGCTTGTGTCTGACCATAAAAGACCAAACCCTGTTTAAATTTACTCATACAGATAGTTCTACTGTCTTAAATCAAGCAAATAAACAAAAGTAGGATTTGGCTCATGGAGGTAAATGAACTGTAACAAATAGAATTTTAATAATTGTATCTGCATTAATCCTAAATGGATTTTTTTTGTTGTTTCAAATCATGTAATCAATACAACTTAAAATATTTTTAACACACCCGCTTCCATTACCTACACATTGCTGCAGCTAACAAAAATGATCAATATTACAAGGTGGAATCAAATGAATGTTTACAAAAAATAAACAGTTTCTGTCCAAAACTGCATGCCCTACATTGAATAGTGGTTTGCTACTGTCATACTGTGGATTGTATTAAAAACTAATCTGTGCTATACTCTATCATCATTTATTTATGTATGCCAAGGAATTCAATTTTCATATTGATTTCAGTGCTCTGAGTGTCCATGATTAAAATAATGCCAATCTGGAGAGGAGGCAAAATACATTGCTCTGCAGCAAACCCATCTCCTAGTACTTAGGCCTGCTGCTGGAGAAACAGTTGAAGACACAAGAAAGTTTGTTAGGCCCCATCATATACTGATTAGATGTGCATAGTTAAGGCCCAGCAAGGTGTGACATAGGGCTTTGATGTAGAGGCTCTACATCAAGCAGCCTGAGAAAAAGTTGGATGTGACTGGGATGTTTGCCCTTGGAACGTTCTAGAGCATTCTCAGAACATTCTTCCTCCTTGCTCTCACCACTTGTTTCTTAATCTGGGTTTGCCTTATCTGATTAGCCATGTATTCTCACATCTGTCAATTTCCCTGCATTTCATTGCCCCTTCTCCTCTCACTCCCTAATTCCCTGTAATATTTCCTACAATGTAAAGAGCAAGGAGGAGAAATGCCCTTGTGATATTACTGTATGCAATGTTCCAAAATAGCATGGAAGGAACATGGAGTGTAGGGATGTGCAAACGCGGTTCGGGTGTTCGACCCGTTCACGAACCCCCCGAACCTGAACTGCCCCCCACCCGAACAAAGTTCGGGTTCTGAACCCATTCGGGCGGGGGCGGGAGGTAGGGGGGAACTTGGTTTCCCCTCCCTCCAGACTGTGCAGGTGGAAGGGGCGCCAGAACTCACCTCCCCACCCCCCACCCTGCGCAGCCTACTAAAATTAAAAAAAGAGAAAAAATGCCACCCCATGGACCCCCCTACCTAGTGGCACCAGGACTCCGGCTCCAGGTCCCGCAGCGGCTCCGACAGCGTTGCAGAGCACTTCAGGCCTCTGCTAGGCCTTCTGTGTCAGGTGACCGGGTCAGGTGGCCCGGAAGGCCTAGTAGAGGCCTGAAGCGCTCCGCTGCTGCCGTCGGAGCCAGCCCTGCCGCCGCCACCACCGGACCCGGGGTCAGATCCCCGGCGCCACTAGGTAGGGGGGTTGCTGGGGTGGGTTGTTTTTTTTTTAAAAAAATTTTAGTAGGCTGCGCAGGGGATGGGCGGGGAGGTGAGCTCCAGCGCCCCTTCCACCTGTGCAGCCTGGAGGGAAGGGAAACCAGGGGCACCCCTGCCCTAATGGGCTTTGGGGGCCTGAACCCCAAACAGTTTCGGGGGGCCCGAACCCCAAACAGTTTTGGGGGGCCAAACCCCCAGGTGTTTGCACACCCCTAATGGAGTGGAGGAGGGAGTCCCTGCTCCAGGACTCTCTACGGTCATTCAAAGGTATAAAGTGACAAACAGGAAATGATGCATCAGGCATGAATCTTGCTCTTAGTTAGTCAAATCACACACCACTACTGCTCCTGGATAGAGTTAGGTTCTTGCAAATAAACACTTTTCATTGGATGGCAGAAAACAAGAAGTCATCAAGGTGCACAGGAAGGGCACTCATAATGTGGGTTTGTGTCACTATCCTGTTGTGTCACTGTTCATGTTGTGTAAATGAGACCTTAATCTTGGAGACTGTTTGTACACCCATTGGTCCCATGACTACAAAAGAGAAAGGACGACATTAATAGTAAATTGGGTACAGGCTAACACATGCACATCAATCCTTGGGGTAGCCAGTGGGCAATTCAACTTCCAGTGTAGGTTCAGTGTAGCCTCAGATTTGTACCAACTTGTGCTCAATTGCAATGGCCCCTACAGGATCATTCCAGCAGATGGGCATCACCGGAGTGCAGCCATGCCTAGAATTAGCTTCTTTCCTCTGCTACATTTCTGACCTGACCACCATAGGAGGAAGTGATGGGAGAACCATGCTCAAATGACTCCTTGGGTGTTTTCAGACGTGATGAGATCACAGTGAACCACGCTGAATACCTACATGTAGTCACTGTGCCCTGCACATCTGTTCGGCAGCCGCCAGATCTTCGCCACGCTGAATACCCACATGGGGTCAATTTCAACCACACTTCCCGGGCTACCGGCGCGAAAATCGGCTGAAGTGTGGTGAAAGTGATTCCAGGCAGGCATTAAAAAAAAAGTAACGTCTGGTCGGCTATCCCTAGCGGGATTCCGGGCCGTGGTGAACTTGGCCAGACGCTGCAGCGACATTGGCCTTGCCACCCGCCCGTCTCCCTGGAGGGCGGGCGGCGAGGGAGTGTGGAGGGGGCGGGGCCATGCGGCCGCATGTTCCACCGTGTGGCCCCACCCCCTCCCTGATTCCCCGCCGGGATCCCCGGCACGTCTGTTTGCCATGCCTGGGTGATCCCGGCGGGGAATCTCCGGGTTGTTTTCGGGACAGGGAGAAGCCGCCCCGTCATGTGCACCCCTTGTGTGCAGTTCTGATTACCCCATCTCAAAAAAGACATAGCTGAACTAGAAAAGGTACAGAGAAGGGCAACAAAAATGATCACGAGCATGGAAGGGCTCCTGTATGAGGAGAGGCTTGGTAGGTTGGGGCTCTTCAGCTTGGAGAAGAGACAACTGAGAGGAGATATGATAAATTTATAAAATCATGAGTGGTGTGGAACTTATAAACAAGGAGCAGTTATTTACCCTCTCAACTAGTACTAGAACTAGGGGACACTCCATGAAACTCATGGGTGGCAAGTTTAAAACAAATAAAAGAACATATTTTTTCACTCAGCGTATAATTGGGTTGTGGAATCTACTGCCAGAGGCTGTGGTAAGGGCCAGTACTATAGCTGAGTTTAAAAGAGGTTTGGACAAGTTTCTGGAAGATAGGTCCATTGGCAGCTATTAGCCACACAGGATCAGGGAACATGATGGGAGCTGGGGGAAAACAACAGCGAATGGATCCCCATTGTGACCTGTTGGGTGCTTCTCCCAAGCCACTGTGATTGGCCACTGTCGGAGACAGGATGCTGGGCTAGACGGATCATTGGTCTGACCCAGTATGGCACTTCTTATGTTCTTAATACTGGGAGTCCTTGGATAGGCAGCTAATGACTATGCAGCTGCTTTGTATCTGCAGACACAAGTTCTGTCCTTAGATCTGTCCAGAATCCTGACTATCCACAGTAGGCACCAAATGCTGATAAGTAGCGTGCCTCTATCCAACCAACCTGCATATCAAGTATAGTAATGCACAAGGTATTTTAAACACTAAAAGATGGGGAACGAGATGAAAATTCAAGTAGTAGGGATTTTTGCTGCACCTAAATCTCAGGAGCAGATTTTAAAATTTAATAAAGACATTTTAAAGTCCCAACCAAGTAATTGATAAAGTAGTTCATGATGTAATATTTCCAGTTAAGAAGAGAAACACAGTCAAAAGCTGGAATTCATCTTGATATGAAACTAAGAAACGGCAGATGCCAAGTACAAAATGTAAATTCTAGCTCCCTGGCCCCAATGAGTTCCCACCAGCTCATGTGTCCTTTTAATGTCTACCAGTGATGTAGGGAGTGTATCCAATATAAGACAGCTGTGCTTTTTCTGAAAATGTATCACATTAATAATGAATACTTTCCACTGAACTAAAATTTTCCTTCCCTTCAGAAGGAAAAGCTGATATACTTTTACAACATACAAGCTAAATAGAAGTACTGACTATGACACATTCATATATGCAACACCTTCAATTATTCGAGGTTTGATTGATAATTTCTATGCAAGGCTCCCAAATACAGTATAAAAAACATCCCTCATCTCTCTGCTTTGGACTAGGGCATACTGAAGAAAACTAAATGCCATATAATTTGAAAAGTAATGCACGACAGCCTGTAATTTTATGAAAGTGATGAATTCTCTTGTGGTCATTAAAAAACACCAGCCTTTGGAAACTCAACTCAGGAAGTAATAATTTAGTGAAACAGAACTCAGTGTGAATGAATGCAATTTATAATGTCTGTGTAAATAATTTAAAAAGAAAACAGTTTCATCTTTATGCACTTATTTCCTATAAATTCAGTTGCAGCCAAAATCATTAATCTTCTATTACTTTTTCCTTTGTCGGTTTGTTTTTAATTCTTGCTGTAAATTTTTACAAAATGTCTAGCTTTTTACGGGAATCAGGAAGGACCCTGTGTGGCCAAAAAGCTTGCATACTCTCACCAACAGACGTTGCTCAAAAAAAAAAAAAAAAAAAGATATCCTCTAACTACTTTGTATCCCCTATTCTTGAGTGCATGCCCTCACTGCCACTCCTTTTCCCTGGACTCACTCTTTCAGTCCTTGATGGTACCGACTAGGTCCAAAGGCCAGATCCAGGAATTGGAAAGGGGCCAAATAATTAAAAAAAAAAACAGCTGCAAGACAGATTTGGCCCACAGAGGGGAGGTTGTCCACCCCTCATCTATGCCAATGGAATGCTTTAAAAACCTAGCCACAGTCTTAATCCTATACCAACAGTATTCATTGTAATCCGTACCACTTACACGACACTTTACTGCAGTTTTTCAGAAACTTACTGATTTGTTTCCATAACATTCCTGTGAGAAAGGCAAACCATTCCAGTTCTGCCACAAACTCTCTGTGGGTGTTTTCAGACAGACACCTGCTCCGCTGCTGCTGTGCCCCACCTCTAGGTAGCACGTCTGTGTAAAGGCAGGTCACCCTGAGGTAATGCGAAGCAGATCAGGTGCCGCCTGCTCTGGGCAAGCTTCCTCTACTCCAAGGAAGCTCCAGGCTAGCTTCCTTGCAGAGGTCTGCTCTACCCTTCCCTGTGTGGTGGGTTGTGGCTCAGGTGATAGAGCACGTGCTTTGCATGTATAAGGTCCTAAATTCAATCCCTGGTATCTCCGATTCAGGATCTTGGGTAGCATGCCTGGATGAGGCCCCTGCTGGGGTCCAGGAGGGTCTCAGGTAGCACATCTGGGTGAGGCCTCTGCCAGAGACCCTGTAGAGTCAGATTTGAAACCCTGCTGTTGTAACAATACTGGGCTAAGATGGACCATTGGTCTGACTTGGTTAAGCAGCTCCTTATATGGTGATGGCTCAGAAGCTGCAGCTGGTGCAGAATGCGGCAGCCCGGCTCCTGGTGGGGCTGGGCCGTCGGGAGCACATTACACCAGTGCTCTGATCTCTGCACTGGCTGCCAACAGTCTTCCGGGCCTGATTCAAAGTGTTGGGATTGACCTATAAAGCCCTACACGGTGAGCAGGGCCCCACCCCATAGCCACAAGCCAAAGGTGCACGCCCGCGCCCAGAAAGCCCCAGCAGGCATTGCAGCACCCAGAAAGCCCCCAGCAGGCATTGCAGCGCCCAGAAAGCCCCCAGCAGGCATTGCAGCGCCCAGAAAGCCCCTCCAGGTGAGCAGGGCCCCACCCCATAGCCACAAGCCAAAGGTGCACGCCCGCGCCCAGCGGGCGGCAGCCCTTGGGCGGCGACAAAAGGGCGCTGGCCGTTTTGTGGCCGTTGTGAGGCCGGAGCGAGGACAGCGAGGGGCCACCCCCCTGACAGCACCCGCGCGCACGCGGCACCTGCAGGCCTGGCTTCCCCCCGATACCTGAACAGGTAACACCTATGATGCCTCCCTATACCTCCCTTGCCTCCTCGCCCTCTATCACCTCCCTCCTTCTAGCCTCTCTCACGCACCCCCTCCTTCTCCCTCTCCCTTCACCAGCAGCCTTTCTCCAGCCAACCTACCCCTTATCCTCACCCACGCCCATTCCCCCTAGCCCCAAACCCGGCCGTTCCCCATCCCCCAACCTCATCCGCATCCCCTGCCTTCCCAAACACCAATTGCCTTTTTCCTGCTCCCTCTGGAACTGCCGCTCGTCCGTGGCTAAAGCTCCCTTCATCCAC
The DNA here is from genome assembly GCA_003113815.1 of Sphenodon punctatus. Taxonomy (NCBI): domain Eukaryota; kingdom Metazoa; phylum Chordata; class Lepidosauria; order Sphenodontia; family Sphenodontidae; genus Sphenodon; species Sphenodon punctatus. The sequence continues at coordinate 643,451 of QEPC01004101.1, forward strand.
GATCTCTTCCTCTCTCGCCCCTTTCAACTCCTGGCTCTTACGGAAACCTGGATCACGCCCTCCAACTCTGTTACCCCGGCTGCTCTATCCTCCGGGGGCCTGTCGTTCTCTCACCGCCCCCGCCCTGAGGGCCTGGGTGGTGGTGTGGGCTTGCTCCTTGCTAAGCACTGCCAATTCAAAACCCTCTCCCCTCCCCCCTCCTCCTCCTTCCCTTCCTTTGAGGCCCACTCTGTGCGCTTATACTCCCCTCTACACCTTCGGGTTGCTGTCATCTACCGCCCCCCGGGTTCCCTCTCCTCTTTCCTCCCGGACTTTGAATCCTGGCTCACCTTCTTCCTCTCCGATGATATCCCCACTCTTATCCTTGGTGATTTCAACATTCACGTTGACACGCCCTCCGCCCCCTCTGTTTCCCGCTTTCTCTCTCTCACTTCCTCCTTTAATCTCCGACTCTGGACCGACTCCCCCACTCATACTGACGGCCATTCCCTCGACCTCATCTTCACTCGAAACTGTTCTCTTACTGACCTCTCCTTTGACCCCTGCCCTAATTCTGATCACTTCCTCGCCTCCTTCAGCCTTTCCCACCGACCCCCCTCCTCCTCCCCCTCTATGCGCCCCTTCCGCAATATGCAGGCCCTTACTCCCTCGGAGTTTGCCTCACATCTTTCCCCCCTTCTCCCCCCCGTTTTCGCCTCCTCCTCCCCTGACTCTGCTGTCTCTGCTCTCAACGCTTCTCTCTCCTCGACCCTTGACTCTCTTGCCCCCCCCTCTGCTCGCCCCGTCCGCCCCCTCGACCCCCGCCCCTGGCTTACCCCTGCCATCCGCTACCTCCGCTCCTGTACCCGGGCTGCCGAACGCCTCTGGCGCAAATCCCGCTCCCTCCCTGACTTCCTCCATTACAAATTCTCCCTCTCCTCCCTCTCCTCGGCTATCTCCCTAGCTAGGCATCGCTATTATGCCTCTAGGATCGAATCTTTCTCCCGCGACCCTCGACGCCTTTTCTCTACTTTCGACTCCCTTCTCAAACCCCCCTGCCCTCCTCCGCCCTCTTCCCTTGCTGCTCAGGATCTTGCGTCGTTCTTCACCTCCAAGATTGACAAGATCCGTCGGGATATTGCCTCCCTCCGCCCCCCGCCCCCCTCCCTCCTCGCATCCTTCCCTCCTGCCTCTCTCCAGGAAATCTCTGCTCTTCTCTCTTCATCCAACCCCTCCACCTGCCCCCTTGACCCGATCCCCTCCCGCCTCCTGACCTCTATTGCTCCCACTGTCGCTCCCCCCCTTCTGCATGTTGTCAATCTCTCCCTTTCCACAGGCTCCTTCCCCTCTGCCTTCAAACATGCCACTGTCTCCCCCATCCTCAAAAAGCCTACCCTGGACCCTTTCGATCCCTCTAGTTACCGGCCGGTCTCCCTCCTTCCCTTTGCTTCGAAGCTCCTGGAACGTGTCGTCTACTCCCGCTGCCTGAACCTCCTCTCTGCCAACTCCTCCCTGGACCCTCTCCAGTCCGGCTTCCGCCCCCTCCACTCTACTGAAACTGCCCTGGCCAAGATCACCAATGATCTACTTGTCGCTAAATCGAAGCGCCACTACTCCGTTCTTGTCCTCCTTGACCTCTCTGCTGCCTTTGACACTGTCGACCACTCGCTCCTCTTGGACTCGCTTTACTCTTTGGGCTTCCGTGGCTCTGTCTTTGACTGGTTCTCCTCCTACCTCTCTGACCGCTCCTTTAATGTCTCCCTCCCCGAGTCGACCTCCCCCTCCCTTCCCCTCTCGGTTGGGGTTCCCCAAGGTTCTGTCCTTGGCCCTCTCCTCTTCTCTATCTACACCCGGTCCCTTGGTGAAATTATTGCCTCCCACGGGTTCCAATACCATCTCTATGCTGATGACACCCAACTCTATCTCTCTACCCCCTCTCTCTCCTCCTCTGTCCGCTCACGCCTCGTCGACTGCCTCTCTGATATCTCCGCCTGGATGTCCCGACGCCAACTCAAACTGAACATGGCCAAGACTGAACTCCTCATTTTTCCTCCATCCCCCTCCTCTCCCTCTGACCTGACCGTCTGCATTGATGGGGTCACCATCCGTCCTGTTCTCCGTGCCCGCAGCTTGGGCTTCATTTTTGACACGCACCTCTCCTTTAAACCTTACATTGACTCTGTGGCCAAATCCTGCCGATTCGCTCTCCTCAACATTGCCCGCATTCGCCCCTTTCTATCTGTCTCCTCGGCCAAAATCCTTGTTCATGCCATGGTTATCTCTCGCCTCGACTACTGCAACCTCCTCCTTGCTGGCCTCCCTCGCTCCCACCTGTCCCCCCTTGTGGCGATCCAAAACTCTGCCGCCAAGGTCATTCACTCTGCCCGTCGCTTCGACCATGTGACGCCTCTCCTCCTCTCCCTTCACTGGCTCCCCCTTCCTGAACGTATCCTGTTCAAACTCCTGGTTTTCACGTTCAAATCGCTCCATGACCAAGCTCCCCCTTACCTCTCGGACCTAATCGCCCTACGCGCTCCTGCGCGCGCTCTCCGCTCTTCCGCTGTCCCCTCCCTCGCTCTCCCTCGCTTCTCCTGCTCGCCCAACCGCCTTCGTCCCTTCTCCCTCGCTGCCCCGCATGCCTGGAACTCCCTCCCTGCCGACATCCGCCTCGCCTCCTCCCTCCGCTCCTTCAAATCCCTCCTCAAGACCCACCTTTTCCATGCTGCCTTTCCCAATGCCCTCTAGTCTTTCCCCTTGCTCTTACTGTCAGCCCTCCTCTGCTGACTGCTGCTACCGACCACCTTGTAACCAAGCCAAGTACACGCACCTGAGACTTCGCATCCGCCTGAATGTTTGTTTGTCTTCTCCCATGTCTCTCCCGCTGTCCCCTCTCCTTGTCTCCCCCTCCTTGTCTTTTAGATTGTAAGCCACAGGTAGGGACCGCATCTGATTGTATGTTCTGTACAGCACCAGGTTGCAACTGGCGCTTTATAAATGTTTAATAATAATAATAATAATACACGGTCTGGGCCCTGCCTGTTTTCGGGCTCGCCTCTCACTCCCTGGGTTCTGGACCGGCCCCTGCTGTCATCTGGGGGCGCCGTGTTGGAGGTCCCTCAGGTTTCCCAGGGGGCCACGCAGGATAGGCCATTCTCGGTGGCCGCACCATACCTTTGGAACTCCCTCCTGGTGGAGGCCCGTCTGGCCCCGGACCTCCCGGTATTTCGTAAGAACTGTTGGTTTTATAGTATTTTATATTGTGTTTTAATGTTGTCAGCCACCCCGGGCTGCCTGTGGCAAGAGGGGTGGGGTATAAAACTGGTAAATAATAAATAAAAATATATCCTTAAGCTTATTGAGCAGGTGATTGCCCAGTAGGTTCAGACTCATCTTGATGCTATCAGATTCCTGGACCCATTTCAGTCAGGTTTTCGTCTGGGGTACAGCACACAGACTGCATTTGTGGCATTGGTTGATGATCTATGCCTGGAGATCACGAGGTGTTGTTGATATGACTGCAGGACCTGGCAGGGGTGCGCAGGACTGCTCTTGAGGAGTTCCATTCATTCCTCTTAGGGAATTGCTGGTCATTCCCCTGGGACCTCTCTTGTGGTGTCCCACAGGATTCCATCTTGTCTCCCCTTTTGTTCAGTGTGTATCTGAGGCCGCTGGGCGAGATCATTCAGAGGTTTGGAGTGAAGTGCCATCAGCATACTGACGACATCTAGCTCCACCTCTTCTTTTTCATCCGACCCAGGACCTGCAGTCTTGGTGCTTATCCAATGCCTGGCTGCTGTTGGGGGCTGGATGAGGATGAGCCGATTGAAGGTGAATCCAGATAAGACTGAGGCGATGAGGATTAGCTGATCTTCTGTACTGGAGGGGACTGGGACCCCTGTTATTGGGGGCGGGGCATGTCCGACCCGTTCTGGTAACACCGGTGTAACAGGGTGGCTCTTGCCAACAGTAAGTTACTGCAGGACTATGGCCCAAACACCTGTCTCACTCAGTCTGGGAATTAACTCCATAATCTCTTTATTTTCTCCCGATCTCCACCATCAGCTCTTCCAAGCAGCCTTTATCTGCAATCAGGCTCCCAGCATGGGTTTCACTTCCCCAGCAAGCCCCTTAGTAATTTACAGGCTTTCACCCAGGCTCTCCAGCTCTGGCTATCTCAAAGTCCAACCTCTCAGTTCCCTCTGGCTAGTTCTTTTCAGAGGAGCTCACACACTAGCGCCTTCTTTGTCAGCAGCCCAAATGCAACGGACCTTCTCTGGCTCTGCTGCTTCCTTCTGTAGCCTGGGCCACACACCAAATACAGCCTCTTCCCATCAGTGGCCAGTTTGTGTGCAGCCCATGGTCATTTTGGTTTTCCTTTAGTGCATATCAGTCCACAGGGTCTCTGCCCTATTACACCAGGTTCACAGGCTTGGAGTTCTTCCAGACCCCTTGTTGCACCTGAAATATCAAGGTTGCAGCCATGGCCAGGAGCACTTTTCACCAACTCCATCAGGTGAGGAGGCTGAGTTCCTTTCTTTCTGACTCAGATCTGGTCACCATCATCCATGTTTTCATTACCTCGAGACTAGACTACTGTAATACGCTCTATGTAGGGCTACTCTTGGTGACTGCTCAGAAGCTGCAGCTGGTGCAGAATGCAATGGCCCTGTTCCTTTCAGGGGTGGGTTGCCATGAGCACATTACACCTGTGTTCTACAATTTGCACAGTTATACGCTTCTGGGCACAATTCAAGGTGTTGGGTTTGACCTCTAAACGGCTTGGTGCCCACCTATCTGAGAGACCGCCTTTCCTTCCATGCTCCACTGTGGCCCCTGTTGGCTGGGAGTGCTCTATTGCGGGTATCACTAGCCAATCTTGTCGATACAAGGGCCCATAGGGGAGCGTTCTCGGTTGCTGCCCCAGTATTGTGGAACTCCCTTCCCCCGGAGGTCCATCCGAGTCTGAGTCATATTCTGGAGGCAGTGCAAGATTTCTTTTTGGTAAGGTGTTTAGCAGGCAGGGTTAGGGGCTGAGGGGTATGGGGTTTTTGAATTTTAAAAGGGAGTTTTATTGTATTTTGTATTAAATGTATTTTACATAAGCCACCCTGAGCTTTAGGGAAAAGGCAGGATAGAAGTATAAATAAATAAATAAATAAATGCTTGAAGCTAAACATGTGCTTTAGTGCTTTTCTGGATGAGGCTATAGAACTGACTTGTTCCATGTTGGATTAATTTGGTTTGAGGCATAATATGGATTAACTACTTTGTGTTAATATGGGTTTATATCAAACCCATATAAGGCTCTGCATTCGTTCTTCCATTCATTACTAAAGGCTGGTCTTTTAAAGGAGAGTTTCTCACAAGCTCTGTCTAGCTTCACAGTGATAAACAATGCAGGAGAAAGAGAGCAGACCTTACACAATATACTGAATTTCTACTTCTGAACTGCTGACAGCTACTGTGTGTGTGAATCTTGTATATTTTGGGAGTCACACAATAGCAGGCTCAGGCAGCAGAATCAGGCTAGATCTATTTCATGTGATAATTCCATCTGAAACTTCTAAAATATTCAACCCAGTGAAAGACACAGAGTTAAGGCTGCTTGAAGTGTGTGATAATTTGCCCTGAATAATTATGGGATTCCCACTGGTGTCCCAAAGCCTCATTTTTAAAGATATGATATCACATGTTAAATATCCATTAACTGCTGGAGAAAAAAAAAACATACATAAAGAAGAAATCAAGACAGCATAGAATAAAACTTGTACATTAATACATCAGTATTTCATTAAAAGGACTATAGATTTTCTAGACAGTCAGTATTTAGCAAGACAGCATAACTTGACATTTGTGAAGAATGAAAAATTATATTTTTTACTTGATTAAGATACCTTGTCAGTTACATTCTTAAAAGCTATGTCACATTATAACACATTGGGAACATTATTGCACATTAACTCAGTTTTTATTGCTTATTAGACAAGGTATATTTTATATGCCTGAATTCTTCTTGCCTTAAGTAATCTAAAATAACTTCATATCTGAATGACATTTATGTCTCCATTAGTCTTTACATGAATGAAGTGAAATAGATTTATATTTTATTTTATTGTAAATGGTGAAGCCAGGGACCATAAATTCTAACATCCATCCAAAATATACATTAAAAAAGTACCTCTACTTGCACCTTTTCCCAAACACAATAAAATCTTCAATTTTCCATTCTCACTTTTGCTTTGAGGGTTGCCATCATGAACTGCAAAGATTTATTTGTCAAATATCAAAACTATGTCTTAAAAAGGATACGTAGGACACATCAAAGTTGAGACAATGGGTGCTTTACATGGGTTGTATCCACACCTCACACCTTAGTGGGCAGTCCATTTAAAGGCAGCCCACCAGATGTGCAGGCAGAGTAGAAGCGGTCGCAATTGTACAAGTTCCCATCCCTCCCATGTAATGTCAGAAAACAGTCTTTGTTAACTGCTGACTACTTTAAAGGGTTTTTGGAAAGCTGAGTTCTAGTTTAATCCTATTCAGGATTAAACCCTATTTTTCCACCCTATTTTTCCATATAGACAATGTGAAGGAAAGAGATACACAGAGTTAGGAACAGACAAAGCAGAGTTGTGTTTATTGTACCATATACGCTTGATTCCACAAGCTGTTGAAGAATATTCTGGTCCCAGTATAACAAAGTACTTAAGCATATGCTTAATAGCTAACACAAAAAGCCCTGTTAAAAAGACAGTGGCTGCAATCCAGAAACCCCTTACTATAAAGTAGCCTCACTTAAGTCAGAGAGACTACTCCAGAAAGAGAGGTTTCGGGATTGCACTCTTAGGTTAATCCATTTAAGCACGTGCTTGCTAAACTGAGCTGTCAGCACCTTGCAGAATCAATTCTTATAAAAGCTTTATATACACAATTAACATGGCTCCCATGAACTGTTGCAAACACATCACATGTAAGAGGGGAGAAACTTGGACCAGCAGCTGGAGCAGGGCTATAATGCAGCAAGGCTCTGAAAACTGGGACCCAGGCTAGGTTGAGCAGAGGTCCGTACAGCTGGCCAACCTACAAAGGAATGGCAGCCTGCTCCTTATACAGGAGCCCTAAAAGTGCTGGGACCCACCCCTTGTGAAGGAAGACAGCCTCTGATTGGCCTGGGTCAGAGCACATGGTGTGGTGCTGATGCTACTGGTGGCCTGAGGATGCTACTGGTGGCTCTGCTGTCGTGAGGATGGCTCCTAATCAGCAGGCGCTAACTGTAGGCTTGTGCTTGCTTGATTGGAGGATGCCCGATTGGCTGGTACTTGCCCTGTTCTGTGACCTTCCTGTCTGGAGGATGGTTCCTAGTGTCTTGCAATCTTGACCAGAGGATGCCTTGGTGTTTCCCCTCCTGGAGGCTGGTGCCTTGCTGCGAGTGGTGAAGTGTCCACGCCGCCAGGTAACACACCATCAAAATTACAAATAGTCCTTGCTGAGGCAAATGCTTATTTATTTATTTTATTTATTTTCTAAATTTATACCCCGCCCCTCCTGAGAACAGCTCAGGGCGGCTTCCAACAATAATAAAAATACATGCTTAACTCACTAAAGTACTCTACTGAAGGAGAAGCTACTGAAGGGTTTTGGGTATCCCAGAATGCCCCTGTCCTCCTTAATGGAACAGGTTGCCATTTCTCAGAAGTCCAGCCTCATGTAATTCTGGGCTTGTACACAGATCTGATCCTATCTACTTTAAAATGACAGGGACTTATTAGGCTTTAGGCATGGTCTCTTTTCAGTTGTATTCCCTTTCCCCTAGCTGTGTGAACCTCTCATAGTATGTGCCTAATACATGTCCTGCACTAACCTTGCTGATCTTCTGAAGCCTCTTTTTTAGCACAGGCTACACAGATTTGCTGTGTGTTGGATGCAAGCACATGATGTTGCAGCTTTGGAAAGTCAACCTAAGGTCTACTGGCCAACAAAAAACACTGTACAAAACTGATGTTCATCCAGTATGGTGAAATTAATTATATTGCATTCCCCAGACAGCAGGGTGGGGACCACAGGTTTCAGGAGCTGGGTTAAGATAGTCCCACATATAGCAAACCTTTCACCCCTCAGATTTACTGTTTTTATTTAGATATCAATTTTAGTGTTCCGTGTGCTTTATAATCTACATCTAGTTCACCCTCACAACAACCATGTGAAGTGAATCACTATTATACCTATTTTACATATGGGAAACTGAGGCTAAGAGATAGTGACTTGCCCAAGGCCATCCAATGGCTAAAACTGGATTTGGACTCTAGTTTCCCAGGCCCAACTTCAAAATCTTATCTACTAGACAAAAGCTATTCATCTAGTGGTCTGTGGGCTGTATCTGGACCATGGTTGGATTCCATCTGGCCCAAAGCCTGAACATGTAAATATATGAAATATCCATTTTTTAAAAATAAAATATAGATTTCCAGAATGAGGTCATGCAAAAAGAGCTTCAAACTCTGCATTTTTAACTCTTACATTTCATGTTGCTAAGTGTGAGCAGGGTTTGACTATCCCTGCACTATAGAAATAACATACACTGGTGCACGATTAGAGATTTGTGTGCAGTCTGACCTGTCAGTGAATTGACACGAGGCGGTCTGGCTCTCAGTGGCCAAGAAGCTGGACATCCCGGCACTAGACTATGCTTGCTCTCTCAATTTTATTTTATTTATTTATTAAAATGTATATCCCACCCTTCCCTGATGGGTTAGGGCAGTTTAGAAAAGCAAAGACACAAAATAGTAAAAATATAAAATATAATTTTTAAAAAACCTAAAAATACCTACCCTCACCCACAAAAACCCACCCACTCAAACTCTATCTTCGCCTGCCAAAAGCTCTACAAAACAAAAAAAAGGTTCACACTACCTCCGGAATATACTCAAGCTCAGACTCTGACGGACCTCTGGGGAAACATACTTCCAAATTATGGGGATGGCAACCAAGAATGCCTCTCTGTGGTCCCTTTTTGTGCAGACAAAATTGACCAGTGGTACTTGCAAGAGGGTGCTCCTGGCAAACCATAGGAGCCGCAATAGAGCATGGAAGAAAAGGTGGTTTTTCAGATATGTGGGGCCCAAGCCATTTAGGGATTTAAAGGTTAAAACTACAACACTGTATTGTGCCCAGAAAGCTATAGGAAGCCAGTGCAGATTATAGAGAACAGGTGTAATGTGCTCACAGTGACCCACCCCAGAAAGGAGCCAGACTGCTGCATTCTGCACCAGCTGCAGCTTCTGAACAGTTACCGAGGGCAGCCACACATAGAACACATTGCAGTAGTCTAGCCTCGAGGTAATGAAAGCATGGATGATGGTGGCCAGATCCAAATCAGAAGGAAAAGGTCACAACTTTCTCACCAGATGGAGTTGATGAAAGGCCCTTGGCTACTGCCGCAACCTGGCAATCCAAGCACAGCAGAGGGTCCAGAAACACACTAAGGCCGCTTTTAGACGGTGCGCTCGCATGTGGTTTCCAAAATCCCACGAGACGGGATCAGACGAGACACTGCCGCGAGTCACGTGCACGGGACGGGGAAGCGCATTCTTTTCAAGCTGCAAACTGACCGGGAGTCTGATCGAGGCAGCTTGAAAAGAATGTGCTTCCCCGTCCCGTGCCCGTGACTCACGGCAGCGTCCCGTCTGATCCTGTCTCACGGGATTTTGGAAACCACGCGCGAGCGCACCGTGCACTCGTCTAAAAGCGGCCTAAGGCTGTGAACCTGAGTAAGTAGAAGGGGCTACACACACACATCCGTAATAACAGGAGTCCCAATCCTCTCCAAGTCACAAGATCAGCCAATCCTCATCACGTCAGTTTTGTCCGGATTCAGATTCAATCAGCTCACCCTCATCCAGTCCTCAACAGCAGCCAGACACTGGGAAAGCACCAAGATTGCAGGACCTGGGTCAGATGAGGAAAGGGGGTAGAGCTGCATGTCATCAGCATACTGATGGCATCTCACTCCAAGCCTATGGATGATCTCACCCAGCAACTTCAGATACACATTGAACAAGAGGGGAAATGAGATTGAACCCTGCGAGACAGCACAAGGGAGGTTCCAAAGGGACGACGCGCAATCTCCCACCACCACCCGCAGAGTCCTCCCCGACAGGAACGAATGGAACCACTCAAACAGTCCCGCACTCCCCTGCCAGGTCCCACAGACGTGTCAACAACACCACATGATCAACCGCATCAAAAGCCGCTGGAAGTTCTAACATGATCAGCAGCGTCCAGGAATCCGAAGGCAGTGAGATGAGCTTGAAGCTGCCGGGCAGCCACCCGTTCAGTAACCTTCCTAGTTGCCTGCACTGCTCCAAGCCCATCCTCTGCATCGGTGGGTGACACTAATTGAAACTGATCCAATCAAATGGGACAAGGCTGAGCTCCGCAGCTTCAAACTCTGATTCTGCAATCAAAGCAGAAGCACCCAAGTCGTGATGAATACAAGCGATTTTATCTGCAAAGTAGTTAATAAAAGCATCACAGTAGGCAGTACATAACTCAGGGTCACAGCCAGATTAACCATATCCTATATCAAGAACATATCCTATACTTTTAGCGCACATTTTATGTTTACTCAGGCACCCACATGATGTTTTTTGACTATTCTAATTGCATCCGAGTAAAAGTGAAATGTATGCTAAGGTACAGGAAATCTGAAAATGGCACTTTGTTTTATATGTGACTAGCTTAAGTTTCTTAACCCAGCTCCTGAAACCTGTGGTTCCTACCCATTCACATGGGAATTTTAGCATGCGTGAGGCAACTGATTCTGCAATACTGTGACATAGGCCACTAACACTGCTTTTAAATGAGGCGCTGAAAAGCACCTCCTGAGCCCCACATTGAGAGAAAAGCTGCGCAGGGAGTGTTTACACGTTCCCCGTGCTGCCGGAAGTGACATGCTCCCCGTTGCCGGTGGCAGCTGGAGATGCGGTGCTTTGAAGAGGCGTGTTCTCAAAGCCTGAAGCCTATAGGATCAGAATAAAAAAGATTCAATAGAATAACTATCTAGCTTCCCTTTTTGCAACAACTGACCTCCAGGGCCTTAGCCCCGTTTTTTCCTCACTGTCATTGAAGCATGAGCAAAATTGGCCATTAGGTGAATAATGTGATCTTGTGTATTGTTCATCAAATACAATAATTTCTGGGTTATGTCCCTCCAACAAAGATGCAAGATACTTCTGTCTTGCTTTACCAGTAACTGGGCAATCAAATATATAATGAGTAAGATCTTCTATTTGCATGTTTGCACAGGGACAAAATCTCAAGTTATATGGTACTTTATTATATCTCCCCTCCAGAACTTTGGTTGGCATGAGCTATAAGCGAAGGAGAGTATATGCTCTCCGTATTGTATAATTACTAAATAAGGACAAATATTTTTCTAGTTGATGCTGCCTTTTGTATTTACTATACCAGGATAACGGTCTACTGTCTGCTACGGCTGAAAGATCTTTTTGTATAAAGATGTCTCTCAACTGTTTCACCATAACTTCTTTGATTTTACTTCTTGGCAGGGTATACAGAAAATTCAATGAAAAACTTGCCTCATCAATTATTTGCTCGAGCCCTTCTTTCCATTTATACTTATAATCTGAGTTTACCATCTCAAGCCAACACAACTGTGGTAGTCGACCTTCTCTCATGCCCACTATACAGGCCCAATAAAAAATGGGCCTCAATCTAGGATATACCTCAAAGGCAATACTCCAGTTTCAGCTCATAACATACAATTAGCTATGCCAGTTGGTACCCCCAGTGCAGTTCTCAAGATCTTATTTTGCAAACTTTCCAACTCATGTTTTACCTGCGAACCCCGATCTCCGCACCATATATAACTTGTGGTACCAATTTATGTACTATCAACTTTAATACAGGAATCAATAATCTGCCACCTGCCGTCCTCCAAAATTTGATTATTCCATCTGCAGTTTGTGATGCCTTGAGCTTCAGCAAGTTGGTGAAATGGTCTTGCCACATGCCGGTGTAATAAAACATTCAACCTAGGTATTTATAGTGCTTTACTTGTTCTAACATGAACCCGTCTAATGTCCATGACTTAAGAGTAAATCTTTTAGCAAATATCAACTTAGTCTTACCATAATTAATTCATAATGATTCAAGCCATTAGGCTTATTTCTGATTGTGATCATTTTTGCCACAATGATCATAGCAAAAATGCAAGGAAAAGCCCTCATCAGTGTCTTTATGTCCATGTGGAGAATGAATCACACAATCCTGACAGTACTCATCACTTTGCCAGCCTTTCACGGGGAAGCCACCATTGGGCAGAGCCATCCAGGAGAGCATTTTTGGAAAGGAACCTACAGCTGTTCCCCTATTCACCAGTCAGGGGATTTTCTCCCCTGCATCATCACCTGAAAATCTTCTCTTCAAACACAAACACACACCCCCACACACACACCTGCTAGAGGAGATCCCCACAATACAAGGGAGTCCTATCCACCTCAAGGATAAAAGATAATCCACTCCTCAACTGACCCCCCCCAAAAAACAACTAGGCCACCTACATTGGCTGCATGATAACATGCTGCTGCCAACTGCTACTGGAAGAAGCCACAGAGCAACCCACCTATACACCACCATTGCTGCTGCCACCATGAGAAAGAGTTACAAGACAGAGCACAACAGCAATGAAGTGCTGAAGAAATGGAAGCATAGCAAAGTGAAAGGTAGTAGGCAAGAGGGTCCAGAAAAAAACAGAAAAATCTACTCGTATTTCTACAGGGAGGGTAAGAGTGTGGAATTACTATAGATTCCTTTTTGCATGGAGGTTGGGGGTGGAGTGGGAGGAAACCAGAACTGAGGGCCACTAAATGAGGTTACAGCAGCACCCAAGAAGCATCCCATGTGCTGCCTGCAGAAGCAGGACATTTTTGAAAAATAGCATTTGTTAGAATTTTGGCTACAACTAAAATAGATGTGCATGCTGCTACATTTTAGCATGTGCATCACTACACAACAGAGGGGAACAGAGGGACTTAGGGGTATATTGGAGGAGTCTTACATATCAGTGATAAATATTTACTTCTAGTTTTCTCTTGATCAAGAAAACTAAAATATGTTGGATGCAAGTCATTTGCATGGCTCCTCACTGTTGTAGGTCTCACACAATAGGATGTTTGAATAACAGTATTATGCTACAGCACCTTTTCCTACAAAACAGAAATGTCATACAACAAAACTCATTGCCAAATTTGGCATGATTTAAACAAAATAAATATTCTAAAATTAAAAGCGGTTCAGAGTTTTACTTTTAAAAAAATATATATTATTCATTTTGATAGGTTGTGGGGTTTTTCCCCCCCAAACATCAGAAGTAAAAAGCTCTAAACTCCAAACAGCGGAAAACAATTGAGCTCTCAGGTGGTGAAAATCTAAGAAGCAGGTTTTCAACTTGGGGGCACAAACAGCAAGTCTTTCTTTATGACTAAATGGAAGGAAGATTTTGAGATTTATGGGATTGGGAGGAGAAGGAACAAAAACTTTTTTTCCCATTGTAACATGAGGTCACAGTATCAGAAAAGTTGTAGAAGGTTGTTCTTGGATGTAGCCATACTACTAGTAATGTTTTTTTCTAGTTTAGGTTTGAGTTTCTTAAAGTTCCACATCACCAATTTTTCTAAGTGAGACTGAGGTAGCAGAAACTACATGCATATACCCGTATTCCACTGACCCTTTCACACACCATTAAAAGGTAGCCTCACTATGGGAAAGAGTGACTATTTCTATAACTACAGACTCCTCGTTTGAGGTGAGTTCATAATGAAATCGATTCACTTAACAATTTTCTGCTTTTTAATGTCAGCTGATTGTAGTGTGCACACACCGAAATGTCTATAAAACAGGGTTTTTTCCTCTGGAAATATTACTTTAATCACTGGACTTCTGTGTATACATTAGTCTGACATGAGAAACTTTGTTCTTAAAGTTCACTTAAACAAAAATACTGCCTTGCAATATTCTGCAGTAATAGTTCAAAACACTACAACTTATTCAGTTGGGGTGGAGATGGGGGCGGAGGGGGGGAGGCATTACAGTAATGTTGTTATACAGTGCAATTATTTATATGCAACAGGCATTCTTGTAAGTGGGTTCCATAAATCGTTGTGAAAATTACTATAGGCGAGGAGAGCATCGAGACAACATTAAACACTCTTTTTCACCTTTATTGTGAAAAATTTCCCTAAGACTGCCCCCGATTTCCCCCTTGGGATCCCTAGGAAACCTTCCATGCAGACATCTCTCCTCAGCTCCAACAAGCAGGAGGGTGATGACATCTCAGACTGGTAAAAAAGAAAGGTGTACGGAGGGCTGCGAGATAATAGCATCAAGGTAAAGAACATCCCCAAAAAGAAAGCATGAGTCCTTTCCAACTCAGGGGACACAAAGAACAATCAAGAAGCTCTTCCCAGTGTAACTCGTAACTACACAGCCCACCAAATCCCAGGCAACAAGGAAACCCCAGATCTCACATTACAGGAAAGTTATAAAAGAGAATGAGGGTCGAAAAGTGCGGCGAGTCCCTGCCACTTCCTCCTGCAGGAAGACAAAAGCAGCAGCAAACCATGGAAAAGGATGCCCTGATTCTAGTAAAGGAAAGAGAGAAAAGGCTCTGGCCAGTTTGCTTTTACCCTCCATCTCGCCTTCGTAGTTAGCGTTGCTGTTCATTGGTCGGTGCCCTCTGTGCCGAGCCGAGAGCGAAGCGCTTTCCAGGAGGCGGCTGCGAGCGGCGGCGGCGGGCTCAGATGTCTTGCCCTGCACTGGAGCTTTGACAAATGGCTGCAGGTGGAATTAGAGCCTCGGGCGTCTCGCTGGACAGACACCCACGCCCAGGCTCATTCTCCGCCCAAACTCAGCAGGCCAAAATTACTCCTCCAGCTGCTGCTGCTGCTCCTCAGTCACCACTGCCCGGGCCGCCGCCTATAAATAACTTTCGCGCGGTTAGCTGTTCGCCAGCGGCTTTCTGCAAGGGGGAGGCGAGAGAGGGGGAGGCACAGGGCACGCGGGGAACGTTCGTCTCAAGTTAATGCAGGAGAATCAGGCTGGAGCACAAAAGGCAGGGATTAGTCAACGCCCGGAGCTTTTCACACAGTCCTCTCTAACCCCATGGTGGCACAAAGCAAGACTGGGGGAGGGGACCGGCTGAATTCCTCAGCTTTGGAGAGGGGGTGTTTCATACACACACACAATAGGAACATTATACCCATGACTACTTGTTGGGTTTGTAGCTCAAAAACTGGGCACAGGATTCAAGTTGCCTAAGGGACATGGTTTTTGCTGTGGGGGGTTTTTAAAACAAAAAACAAGGAGTGTGATTGTAACTGCCTGCTTTAAAACCCACACGCAAAAAGAGAAAAAAAAGGGAGGGGCGGTTAAAAAAATCCCTCGTCACGAGACAGAGAAAGCTTGCCTCTCAATTAATCCCAAAAGTACGAGGGTAAGTAACTGCCTCGGGAACGCAGAGGCAGCAAAAATCCTGCTGTAAGGAATGGGAGGCTTAATTCTAATGCTTTTCTAAACCTGCTGTAAAAATGATTCCAAAATGAGGGCACTTCTCTAAATGATAGTGAAATTTAGCAGGTGTGATGCCATAGGGAAGACAGAGCAAAAAAGGGGAAAAAAATAAACAAGTCAGTGCCTCTTGTAATTGTTTCCTACCCAAGGCTGTTAGATTCACCAATTTAAACTCTGGAATAAGAGTAACCCCATTTAAATTAATGGAATTAAACCCACAAGAGCTGCATCCAGGCTGACATGTGTAGACTATTATTTAGTAGTATTATTATTTAGTAAATTTCTACCCCGCCCCTCCTGCAACGCAGCTCGGGGCGGCTTGCAACATTAAAACCATAAAATACAATAAAATACAAAATGCTTAAAACCTTAAATATAAA
>QEPC01004101.1:659446-683843 GCA_003113815.1 Sphenodon punctatus
CAGGTCTTACAGTTCCGCCGAAATGTTAAAAGGCTTGGGGCCAGGCGAGCTTCCTCCAGAAGGGAGTTCCACAGCCGTGGTCCCACCACCAAGAATGCCCTCTCCATCGTGGCCCCCCGCTTGACACGGGGGACCTCCAGGAGGGCACCCCCGGCAGACCGCAGGAGCCGCTCTGGGGCGCGAAGGGTGAGGCGGTCCCTAAGGTATGCAGCTACATGGGGCCTCGGGACCTGCCACCCCAACACAATGGGTACGTAAATAAACTAAATGACAAAATAAATGTGACACTGGCATAAAATACAGTCCACAGAGCCTCAGACATGAGGAGCCCCAGCCTATCGAGGACCCCCAGTAATTCAGAAGGGGGCTTCCATCAGCAAACTAGAAATACCAACATAAGCATAACATATAAGTCTTCAGGACCCCTGACCCACACACACACACACCCTCCCTTAAAGAGGTGGTGTGTTCAAGTGAACATCAAAATTAATTCTGGTAATATTTCTCTTTTTCTGATGGGCGAAACAGTAGTGTGTCGGTGAAACATTTCTGTGTTAAGAGAGGGCCCACACCACTATTTCACATGCAGCCCCAATTTCTTTGGATCCATCACTGACATCCATGTGAAACCAAAGAAGGCCTCCATTCTGTAAACACCTATGTACTTACTTCATTTTATTATATTATTATTATTATAAACATTTATATAGCTCCAGATGTGTGGCCTGGTGCTGCACAAAACATAGAAATAGACGCGGTCCCTGCCTGTGTGGAGGTGGGTACAGATGGGTGAGTGAGCACATCCAGCAAACATCCAAAGGCACTGAGCAGGGAGATGTTTACAGAGACACTGCCATGGGGGGGTTGTGGGAAAGAAGGGGAGGGGCCGGCACACACCCATCGGGGGCACACACACCCAGGGCCACACCAAGCAAACACCCATGATGTTTACACGGACATGATGTACACCGAACAGAGGGGAAACCACACCTAGCACAGTGACGTTACAACATGGCCAAGAGAGGGCAAACGAAGCATCAACACACAGCACAGCACCACCCCAACGCTGCCAGACTCTGAGCGGGCAAGGGAGGAGGGAGCTGGAATGTCAAGAGATACAAAAAAGCAGCCCCAGTCAAGCCCCGAGAGACAGGCCAGACAGCCGGGTGCCACGGACCCCTCGGAACCCACACCACAGCACACACAGGGAAACCCAGCACGCTGAGGGAGACAGGGGACCCCAACTGGGGGAGGGAGGCCGGGACCGAGCACGGGCACCGGGAAGAACAGGTGAGCCCCAAAACAGGTGGGGACCACACCAACACCCCTCTGACATGAACCACTGCCCATAGAAACCCCCCAAACCCAGGAGGAACAGGACAGGAACAGGACAGCTGGGTTGATGACGGCAGGCACCAAAACACAAGCCGGAGCCAGGATCGGAGGGCACAGAACGGACAGCCGCTTCCCAAAAAACACAAGCTGGCTGCAACGCTGCAGTAGCCCAACAAACACGGGGCTGGGATGCACAGGGCTCAGGATGAGCCCCACACCACGGCGGGGGAGGGACACGGGAACCCATGCAAACAGCAGAGGGGACATGACCCAGATCACAGGGTACCAAGCTGTCTCTTATACACATCTAGATGTGTATAAGAGACAGGGTGGGGACACGGGAACCCATGCAAACAGCAGAGGGGGCATGACCCAGATCACAGGGTACCAAGGGGCCAAGCCAAAGAGGACCCACAGATACAATGCACAACCACAGTGAGGGGGGAACACAGAGCAAAGGACCCAAACCCACACCAACTCCACACCACCCAGACACGGCCCGCACAGAGAGGTACAACAGAGGGAAGGAGAACACAGACACAAGGGAGAACCAAGCAAACCAAAGTTTATTGATAAACCAACTAGAGCAACAGGCTGGCTCACGTCAAACAGCAACACAGTGGCAACAAGGTGGGGCAAATACGAGCCCTCAGTAGGGCCTGCAACCCCAGAACCGGCTCCGGCGATCTACCTGGGCAGTGGGCACAGTCCAAGAGGTGCACACGCTGCAGCTGCACCACCTCCTCCTGCTTCCTGGTCCTCTTGTTAATCATCGCCTGTACTGAAGGAAAGAGAGCGCACCAGTAGGGCAACCCACACACCACTACATCCAGGGAGCCCACACATACGAGGGAGGGGGGGGACAGAAACACACGCAGGGGTAACTCATGGATCTCTTGGTAGACCCAGCACAGAACTCAGCAGCCACTCGCTGGAGCTGACCAGCCAGCTCCCCCATCTGCAGCACCATCAGGAACACAATCACAGCAGCTAGAAGGGAAGAGGAAGTGGGGGATGGGGATGGGGAGCAGGCAGCGGCAAGGGGGAGCGCCCTGGTCACCACCCGGAAGCACTCAACAGCCCAACCGTTCCCACCAGGACCTCTCAGCCACCACCCAAGTGGTGGAGCCCAAGGGAGCACACAGAGAGGCAGATCACACTCAGAGAGCCACCCAGACACACGATCAGGAGCCCTCTGGGCACAGCGCCCCTCCATGACCGCAAGAGTAGGAATGGGGGACTGATAGGGGACGGTAGAGAAAGCACACCACGGGGTCGGAACCAGAGCGAGGCCTGGCCAATAACAACAGATAGTAGCGCACGGAGAGAAGGAAGGACCCTGCCCCGTGCAGCAAGCAAAACCGCCTGAGAGGGGGTGGGTCGGAAGCAGCCAGGGACAGACCACAGAGACAAGTGGCACAGAGGGCACCCGGAGCCATGCACAACCACACAGCCCCAATGAATGCCCGGCCGACCGTGCACAAGGCTGCTGTGGGAGACAACAAAGACCTGAAACATGCCACAGGGCTCACAGAGCCAGAGGAACACAGCTAGGGAGAGCAACAACAGGTTGGGAACTGACAGACCGTGGCGGGATCACACACTAGAGAGCCAAGAGCCCATACCACATAACATCCCACCCAAAAGAGCTAGTAACCCCCTCCCCCATACATAGGTGCAGGGGTGCATGGGTAACCTCAACAGAACAGCACAGTGCCCATCCACATACCCCATGGCCCACCATCCGTGGACCCCAAACCCCCAGGTCAGATGAAGGGGGAGGAAGGTAAGGCCCTGGAGCACAGTAACACCCAGCAAAGAAGAACTAGGAGCTGCAGGAGCCTGAAAGGTGCACAGGCAGCGCACAGCACCGGAGCTCTGAGGTTACCTCCCTCCCCCGGTACGGATAGCCATAACAGCAGCATGCTGATGGCAAGGTGCTCGCCTTGGAGCAACCATACCACCCTAACAACACACCAATTCCCCCCAAGGCCTGACCCCCATAGACCCCCATAACACCAGCACATACAGCAGCCGGGAGGACGGGCTCACAGACACAGCAAGAGAACAGAGGCAGCTATGCAAGGCTAACCTTTATTGGCACAGGGACCTGTAGGATGCTACACCGGCCAGGGAGAGCAGAAGCCAGGGACAGGGGAAGCACCACAGGGTGCACGGAAGGAGCAGTCAGCGGGGTCCGAGGGTTTAGCAATCAGACCCGGCAGGAAAGCGGCTGTAGGTAGATCCACAGAATGCACTGCAGGAGATAGATGGGGAAGCAGATGGGTCACACAGGTGAAAGGAGCAAGCAGCACTGCCAAGGGGGGAGCAGTAGCACCGGTCCATCATGGGGAGAGGGAATCCATGGTGAAGATTGCAGCAACGGCTGAATCATGGTACAGGCACCTGATGCTCAGGATACAAGGGCCCCTGGACAAGACCATCCCAGGCGAAGAGGCCCCAGCAGCAGCCACGGGCAGGCATATGGGCATCCACCATCAAAGTGGGACAGAAGGGGGTGTCCCGTGGCAGAAGCTGCTCTGACATCCGCTCAGCACAGCTCTCAAGGCAGCCCTCTCTAGCACTGTGGGCCAACTGGTCAGGAAGGGAAGCATCAAGTGGAAGCAAGCCAAGCTCCCCAAGGCAGTCCTGGCAAGCAGATCGAGGGCATGAAAAGCCACAGGCACACGGGGGCACAGGCATAGCAGCTCACCATATATGGC
Organism: Sphenodon punctatus; assembly: GCA_003113815.1. Classification (NCBI taxonomy): domain Eukaryota; kingdom Metazoa; phylum Chordata; class Lepidosauria; order Sphenodontia; family Sphenodontidae; genus Sphenodon; species Sphenodon punctatus. The sequence continues at coordinate 663,505 of QEPC01004101.1, forward strand.
CCACCGGCCTGGAGTTCCAGACCGAACTCCTGATGACTGGCCACCTGGCAAACAGCAACAAGTGCCCGGGGTTCCCATGGCAGCACAATGGCGGGTGGGGGCCCACGGTCAGATCAGCAGAGGGGCGCAAAACCGAGCTCCAAGGCATGCCCCTGGCACTCTACACCCCCAAAGGGGTGCCCCAACAGCCACATGTAACGGGACAGGAGATTGAAGCCATCACCTGCAGAAGGGGGGTGTCGCTCACCAACAGCTGGACATCGCTGCTCTGCTATAGGGTTCCCAACAGTATGGTGGCATACACCCACCACTCCTCCCCTACCAAGCAATCGGTTCCATGGCCCATTCCACGGCTGGACATGGCCTGCACAAGGGCTGCTAGTCGGAGTGCAACTGAAGTGGATGATGAGCTGCAGAGTCTGAGCTCAGATGGGGCCGTAGCTGGCAGCTCTCTGGAGGGTGACCTTGGACAGCTGATAGCGCCCGGCCTTGGCGGGTCTAAGAACCAGTGTCCCACACACAAGGCAGACCCATCTCCACTCAGTAAGGTGCAGGGAGGATGCACAGGGCCTGGGGGAGAAAGGGATGGGAAACCATCAAGGAGCCACCATAGCTGTTTACAGCACAGCAGGACTGTTGTGGACCAGACAACTTCCGTCCCTGGGAATCGGAGACCCATGATGCATACCACACACCCACCATATGGTGCAGCTGCTCAGGCAGCTGGGGAGGGCACGGTATGGCTGAGCTGGCAAGGCAATTTGATGTACCAGCTGTGGGTGCCCACTGAAGGATGATGCATCATCCTCGCATACAGCTGGTGCCCAGTGCACAGGGGAAGCATCTCGGAGACCCCAGACAGGTGTGCATACTGCACCCACAGCGCTGTACCAACCACTGATGCCCAGCGACCCAGCACCCATTCACATAAGGGAGTCGTATTGACTGCTAGGGCGTGGTGTGGTGGTTGTGGAGAGGAGAGAGTGCAGTAAGAGCTCTAGAGAAAGCAGAGGGAGCAAAGCGGGGGTGTGTGGAGAGCGATAGAGATACGGAAGTGTGTGTGACTGTGGGGAGTGGTGTTGGGTGCGTGGACTGCTGCCTGTGGGTGAGAGGGTGTGTGTGAGGGGTGACAGCACAGGGCAGCTAGCTGGTTCAGGATACCCGAGCACAGGGTGGGTTGTCGAGTTGGAGGCTGGTAGGCAGTCAGTGACTCACTGGGTGCCTACTTGGGTTCACAGGGAGAGGTCACAGTGGTGGGAGCACGATGCCCGTAGTGGGAGCCCCGTATGTACGGACTGACCTGATCACCATCCTGGCAGCATGTTTCAGTTTCCTGGCACAGGTGTTCGAGCAGATGGCCGACCTTCTTCGCCCGGCCCCCTGCTGGTATACCCATGGTCTACGCCACCAGAGAGCAGCCAACCTGCACCACGTAGCAATGGTTCGATGGACGTGGCGGATCAAGGCCAGGTGCCAAATGATGGTGGGGACAGCAGCATCGCACCACATCCGCCTCGTCCTCTCTAGGTTGCCCCTCAACATGTATGGGGGTCGGGTGACCCTACCCACATGATGGATGGCCTGGACATGGTCTCAGAGCAATGACTGGTGGGAGAACATGTTTGTGACCTGGACCAACGAGGAGTGGATCAATCACTTCCAGATGAGCCGCTCCCTGCTGACCTGCATCACCGAAATCCTTGGCCACCAACTCCGCAGGAACAAAACCAACATATGCTGTCCCCTACCCCCAGGGTATGTGGGTTGCAATGGCAGTGTGACACCTGGCAACCCCCAATTCCTGCAGGAGCATAGGTGAGCAGTTCGGCATGGGGGGAGCAACTGTGAACAGGGCATTCCACAATGTCAGCGACCTCCTAGTCGATCTGCTCCTGGAGCGGGTCATCCAGCTCTGGGACCAGAGGTAGTGATCCAGGGCTTTGATGGCTCCCTGTACACCGGAGCCATTGATAGCACCCACATACCAATATTCCGCCCCCCAAAACCAAGACCGATTACCTGAATAGGAAGCAAGCATTCTCTGTGAACCGGCAGGCAGCCATTGATCACCAATGCTTGTTCATCAATGTGTATGCAGGCCGCTCGTGGAGGAACCACGATGCTCAGATCCTGCACTTCTCCCCATTCTTTGCCAGGATGTTTGATGGGGAGATAACCCCGAACATGTTCAGGAGGATCAAGGGTGTCTCCATGGCTCCAGTTGTCATAGGGGATCCTCTGACCCCATGGCTGATGAGGTCCCGTGGTCTACATCCCCACTGGGTGCTCTTCAATAAGTACCTGGCCTCCACGAGGTGGAGAGGACCTTCGGCCTGCTGAAGATGAGGTGACGCCTCCTGCTTAACCGGAGCCAGTTCAACCTACAACACAACCCCCCCCCCCCCCCATCCTCGGCCTGGCGGCCTGTGTGCTCCATAACAGCTGTGAGACTGGTGGGGCTGCCTTGGACTATCCCCGCCCCCTCCGTACAGAGACAGAGCCAGGTGCACCTGTACCAGCATGTTCAGGGTGGGGCCTTCAGGGCAGATCTCCGAGGAGAACCGTGACGCACTCTGCAGGTGCATAGTTGCCCAAATGGTCAGGAACTGACGGTTGCCTATAGGCTGCCCCATTCCAACTGCCCAGTATCCCTGTACACCATGTCCCAATACATTGTGCTGTCTACCCTTGCTCCTGCCTCTGTCTTGTTTGCCCGGTGATGTGTGGACCCCCACCCCGGTCCATTGGCCAATGTGGTGCTGCCAATGGTCCAGGACCTCCCATGCCATAGCAGGGCTGTCCGTTGTTGCACCCAATCAACTTGTTCTATGGACACCCCGTCAGACCTCTTGTGTGCTATCCCCTGTACTGGGGCCTGATTGGCCATGATGGTGTGTGCGTGTTCTCACACGCCATTCCAAACATGCTGTGATTGTGTGGTATGGCACCCTGTTGTGCGTCCTGACCTGTCCTGGCAGCGATGGCTGTCTGTCGTGGGCAGGGTGGTGGTAGCCCTTAGTCGCCCCTCCCCATGACCACTACCTGTTGGTGGGGATGGACTGGTGATGGTGCAGTGTCCCACCTTGTCACCCATAATCCCTGTTACCTTATGCCTCTCCATCCCGTTCAAGGCGGTTACCAGGTCTCTGCAGGGTGTGGTTACATCCCTCTCCTCTATCCCATCCTATGCCCAGCGGTCCATGCCCCTGGACGTGCCCTCCAGGTTGCACCTGTTCGATAGGGCATGGGTGTGTGCTGCCAACCATGCCTGCCCTGCAGCTGTTAGCACCCGCCTCCCTGGCAGTGGCCACCACTGTGGTCTATTGCTGACTCCCTCAATTCACATGCATTCCCCTGTAAAGACTCCAGGATAGACAGATATGTTATATTAAATTGTTTTATTCGGGGGATATTTACAGGGGTTGGGGTTAGGTTTTGAGGGGTCTTCCCCATCCCCTCTTTACGGCACCACCAGGGGATGGCGGTCTGTGTGCCTTGGCAGCCGCTGCCTGCTGTCACCGTCAGCTGCCTAGCCTAGGCTCTCCTTCCTCCACTGGCTGCTCCACTGCGTGGTCTGGTGATTGCTCCTGTGGATTGGACACTCAGCATTAAAGGTAGCGGTTACCGGCCATTTACTGCGTCCCAGTTCTAGTGCTCCTGTGCCTGGCCTCCCTGTGTCCATCACCACCTCCCATGCTACCTTACAGTCCTTTCTCGTGGCCAGGTGGGTACTGTGTCCTGTGTTCTTCCCTCCCCCCATGTTGCTTGGCAACCACCAGTTCCCTTTGCTTACCTGTGCATGTGAGATGGCCCACATTGGCGGTTAGGTGGCTGGGGGTGCAGGGATGCTCTGCAGTGGCTGGGGAATCGAGAGGGGAGTCATGGAGGGGTGCTGGAGGGGAACCGGGAGTGGGGAGGGCTGGCCGGGAGGGCCCCCCTTGGTGGTGTTGGGGGGGAAGGGGCCTATGTGGCCTAGGCTGGAGTAAGGATGCTGCTGGGGAAACCAGGACTGGCAGAGAATCTGGGGAGGGGGCAGTTACACCTGTGGGAGGGTGCGGTGGTGTTCTTGTGCTGCCTGCCCTCCTACCGCGGCTGCTGGGCCCAGGTCATGCTGGGGGATGTGCCACAGGGCCTCCATGGCATCCTCTATCAATCTGAAGGCCCTTGCAGTGGTTCCCTCCAGCGTGACATGGGCCCTCTCCTGCCTGCCCAAGCGTTGCTCACAGAGGAGGGCAGCAGCTTGGCACCTGTCCCACAGGTGCTCTGTGTGGGACTGGGTGATCATAACTGTCATTTGCTCCTGATCCCTTTCCCCCTCCCCAAGCTGTATCTCCCTGTTCAGGGCCTGCTCCCTGCTTTGTACCTGTGCCAGCCACCTGGTCTCCGCCAGCAATTCCCTCCCTAGGTCCTCCCTCGGTCCTCCTTCCTCTGCTGGTTGCAGGCCCGCATCTCCTGGTTCCTCTCTGCACTCCCGGCAGCTGCTCCCCTGGCTGGGGCAGGCTGCTCCTCTGTGAATGGGAAGGGTACCTGTGTTTAGCTTGGGGATGGGGCCCACCCCCCGTTCATCTGTTCCAGCTGCCATATCTCCCCTCCCCCACACACACCTCCAGCCACTCTCTCCCAGGCCCTGGCTCTGTTATTGGCCTCCCCCTTCGCTCCCGTGTCCTCTTGGGCATGTGGCGCTGGGCCCTTCCCTGCTCCCCTGATCCCTGCTTGTGTTTTCCACCTGTCCCCATCACGGCCTCATCCCCCTGTCCCTCCTCCGTGGCCGTGCTCCCCCCCCTCCCGCCCCCGTGGTGTCCCTGCCTTTTGTCCTATGGTGTTCTGGGCCCCCCTCCTTGCTGTCCTCAGGGCCCAACTCTCGCTGTCTCTTGGGTGGGGTTGTGGCCTGTAGCGCTGCCATGCCCCTGTCCACCTTCCGTCACCTCGCTGCCTCCCGCCCCAGTACCCATATCTGTGCGTACCTACCTTCGGTCTCCAGGTCGCCAGGCCCTGGGATGGCCTTGGGTTCCTCCATGTACCTCCAGGGCTGTCACCACCTCCTCCTCATACACCTCCAGGTCCCCTTGATCTGCATGAACAGATACAATCTGTCTGTTTGGCTGTGCTTCCCGGCTGTGTCCCTTGCTGTTGTTGCCCGGGGCCCCTCCACCCCCTTCTTCCCTGTGGTGTTCCTCTTACCTGGATCGTATTCCTCTGCCTCCTGGGGGGCATCCCTGTTGTCAGTCTGCTTGCCGTGCCCCCCCGTCCCTGTGGGTTCTGACCCCATGGGTTTCAGGGGCGCACTCAGAGGGTGATATGTCCCATTTCTGTTTCCAGGGATGCCTCCTCCACCTGTAGGATGGGACTATCCCCTCCTGCATCCTGGCTGGCCTCACCAGGGGCTGAGGGCTCCCCCTGCTCCAGTGGGTGTGGTAGGGGGGTGTTGTTAGTGCCCTCCTTCTGCCCCTGGTGAAGGTGGTGCCATGGGTGTGGGAGGTCACGATGTCCCAGTCCATGCAGAGGAACCGATCCAGCTGATCCTGGAATTCCATTGTGCGCATGGCATGGCTGGACTTGAGATTATTGTCCTTGATATTTTTATATCTGGACCTCAAGTCCTTTGCCTGCTGCATGCATTGGGTGGCATCCCTATTGTACCCCAACTACTGCATCTCCTGGGCGATGGCTTCATAGACCTGTTTGGTCGTGTAGTTGCGCACCAGGTTGTACTGGACCTTTTCAACCCCTCACACGCATATGGAGTCCAGGGTCTCCTGCCTGGACCAGGGTTTCCCCTTTTGGGTTCCACATCTGGGGAGCCATCCAGCTTGGCGGCTAGTGGCCTGCCCGGTGGCTGTTATGGCAGTGGAGCAGGTGGTCTCCTGTTGGGGGAATGCATGGGGATGAACTTTTGACCCGCTACACCCCTGTTGCATCTGTGGGGTGTTCCTTATCCCCCTCCCCCCCCCGGGGGGCTCCTGCTGTTTTACCTGGCTGCCATGGAGGCCCTCCTCAGCTGTCTCCCCAGTGGTGCTGTGTGCCAGGGTCTGGGTGCTCTCCTGTGGGGGGGCAAATGGTGTAACTGTCAGCTGCCTGCCCGGGGTTTCTCTGGCATGTGCTCAGGGCTTGTCAGATCCCTCCCTCCCCTGGGTGGGTGCCCTCACTTTCCGAGGCACTCTCTGTCTCCTCCCTGTGCCCCATGACTGTGGATTGAGGCGGGAATGGATGCCGAGGCTGTGTTGCGCCCTCTGACCTGTGTCGGGAAGGGTGTGTTGTCAGTAGCCATCCTGCTCCCCCCCTCCCCCGGTGCCATTGCCTGGGCCCCCTTTCCATGGGCATCCCGGGGTCCCTCTGCTTACCCTGCCCCTTCCCATGTGTGTCATGGCGCTGGCTCCCTTTGTCTTGTCTCAGGCTTTTCTGCCTGACATGTTGGAAGCCGGTGCTCCCATGTCCTCGCGGACTTCTCCTTTAAGGGCTCCCAGGTGGGCATTGGGCGTCTCTCCCAATGGTTGTGTCTTCTTGCAGGCTCCTGTGGGGTCTCTCTAGTCGTGTCTCAGTGGTTTTGGTGGACCTTTCCCATGGGCGTGCTTGTTTTGCCGTTTACACGGACAGGTGGGTGTTGAACACCCATCTTCACCCACAGAGCATGCCGGCCCCTTCCTGGCTGCTCCGTGGGTGTTGGTGGGTGGGTCACGGGAGTGCGCACACCCACCCGTTGACATTTACATGAACGCTCTTCCACCCATCCGATGGGTGTTCGTGGGTAGGTGGGCATCCGTATGAGAACAGTAATTGATTTCAGTAAGAATATTCACAACAATAAGGTAAAGCACATACAGTGTATTTACAGAATTGGCTCTCAAGTGAGGATGATCCTAAATGTTTCCTCTTTTAGTCCACTGTCCTCATAGAGAGACATGGGACAGCCAAGCAGCACTCTGAGATTGCTAACAGCAGCAAAGGCAGCACTGGAGGCAAATTCAAAGCATGAAGGAATGTGTGAAAAGAACTAAGTAACAATTGTTCTCTCCAGCAGGAAATTTAAAATGTGAGAGAACGAAGACACTTGTGTGGTTGCATACCTACCTACAGTCTTTTTTATAATGGATTCACATATGCATGGCAATTTGTTTGTATGTAAGTCTGGGCAGTCATAAATTGTGACATTTTGTATTCAGGCGATTTTAAAAATCAGAAGTGAAATTTTAATTGCCTCCATGATGCACCTGCACTCTGAGCAAAAAATACAATAAAAAATTCTAACCTAATAGGGACAGACTTTTTAATATATAAAAAGAGTCTAAAAGAAACAGCCCTTTAAAGGGCTAAAATGAAGGTGTTGGCCACTGAAATGAGTGACGGTTCATAGGCTTGGGCAGAAATTCCCATTTGTGATTCTCTGGAAGCAAGCCACTGCATAATGTTGTAACGGAGACAGGGAAATGCTGATATGGTCTGCAGGCTTAAAAAAAGGTTTGGCATGCCATATTAACTAGGGACTATTTTAAGGCCTCCTCTGGGTGAATTGTGTCTGGCCTCTCATTTTAGTTCCTTCCAGGCCATTGACCCCATTCTTCCTTACAACTGATATCCCTGTACAAATAATCACTTAATTCCATAAGAGTTGCTACCTTTTTGAAAGAGAAAATCAGACTGCATGTGATACGAAGTATTAGACTGGTGGTTGTAAAGAGTAACAAGATGTGTCTGTACACTAACTGGTGCATCCCCTATGGGCTGGTTTTTCACTAAGATTCAGACTGCATTAAATTATGACAAAGGTTTCTGAAGCTTTTAATCTATCCAGAGGATGATTTACACTTTTATTTACATATTTAAATAAATTGTGAGCTGCCCTGAGCCTCTATGGAAAGGGCAGCGTATAAATTCAAATAAATAAATACATAACTCATTCTAATTTTATTACATGAAGAAAAAAATTCTAATACAATCTTTGCCTAGATTAAACTGGCTTTCTGTGAAATAAATAAATAAATAAATAGAATAATTCCAAACTTCTGAACTAACGAAGCCTGGTGTCTTAAGTAGGGTTGCCACTTATTGTGGTTTAACTCTCATTTTAGCATCTGGGAGTTGCAGAGACAAACTAGGGCTGCTTTGAAACAGCGCTTCCATTTTCGCAGAACTGCTCCACAAAAATGAAAGGGCTATCGAAATTTTGTTCAGCATTCCATATAGATCAAAACTTTTCCACATATGTAAAATCCTGCATTACAGCAGCCACCAACTTTACCATTGAGTGCATGCACAGTACCGCAGCTGCCGCTTTGTACATGTGCAGAACTGTAGCAAAAATGGCAGCAAAACCTTTGGTCCATTGGGCATGTTCAGCGTTTTGCCAGATCAATCGAAGCGACTGGATTCTGTTGGAAACGGAAACCAGTGGAAGACAGAGGTGGCAAACCTATTCTTAAATGGGGGGGGGGAGGGGGGCAGGAGGAGAAGAGATAATACTCCATATAATACAACTGGCTGTGTCAGATATAAAAGAAAATAGGTCTCCCTTTCCTGGCAGCTTATGCCACCTTCCATCTAAAGATGTGTACCTGCAACCTCACGCTTTCATGAATGTATTATCATGTATTTTATATATTTTATATAGTAAACTGCCCCGGGCTACCTTTGGTAGGAGGGGTGGGATAATAAGTTTTTTAAATAAAATAATAAATAAATGTATCCTTGTCTCTCCCTCTGTTACCCCCCCTCGTCTCCCCTCCCTCATCTCTTAGATTGTAAGCCCCCTGGGGCAGGGACCCTGTCTACTTTCAACAGTTGTAAAGCGCTAGGTACATTGATGGTACTATATAAATACTTAAATCATCATAATAATTAAATAATTAATAGAGGTCTTACAGTGTCTTGCAAATACAAGTTAATTAAAGCTCACAAATAACTATCCTACAGAGAAAATACTGAGCCACAAAGTTCAGTGTTTTGTTCAAGACTGCATAGAAAATCTAATTCAGAGTCAGGAATAGGGTAAAAGACTGGTTTTCCAGCTTTCCAGTCTGATTCCTTAGTTACACGTGTATCTTTCCTACAAGCTTACTATCCTGACATACTTGTAGGAGTTACATTATATTTACTAGTTTCCCTTTCATGGTTTCCTCCAGAGTAAATTAGCCAAGTGTGGAGCAATCCATGGAAAGAACTATCCAAAGTATTAATGACAATAAAGGATATGAAAGCACGATTTAAATTTAAATGTGTTTTTATGCCCAGTTTTCTGAAAACAGTTCCAGTAATAGAAATTGGCAGCCAAAAGACCTGAGCGTGAGTAGAGTAAGCAGGCAGGGCATCAAGAATATCAGAGAAATGGCAGGATATGAAGCACTCCTTAAAAGAGGAATTATTTTATTCTTTTATTTCTATTGCCTGCTCTCTGAAAGGATGGGGCTGAAATTGCCCGATGGATAGCCAAGGTGATTTGTACTGGCCTGCAGCAGTCTTGATAAAGCCCAAGAACACAAAATGCTGTAGGCTCTGATTTGACTCTCACTTCACAAACCATTTCTGACACAGTAAAATGGTCTGAAGGAATTGCCTTCAGCAGCTTAGATATAAATTATATGAAAAACTGCAGATCCTTCTGTACCTTTCCTGATCCTGTGATAATTCTCCCAGCTCTCCATAAGGGCAGCTGGGTGTACAGACCTTTTGAAAGTCAGACCGCTTATCCAGATGCCTAAATAAATAAGAGGACGTTCTGCTGTTGGAAGGGTCACAGAATACCCCAACTCCCTTTGGACTCGGGCTTATAGATAAATTTCCTTTCCACCTAGAATCAGTCAAAGTTTAACTCCAAGAGATTTATAATTTCTCTTCACAGACAGGCTGTAATTCTTCATTGATACCATGGTGTTTGGTGGGTTCTTATGAAGAAGATGTATGAGAGAGCTTGAGCAAGATAGGTCTTTATTATAAATTTATTCCAGACCCTCTCTCTAGAGTCTGTCTCTCTTGGTGCCTGGTACAGACTGCCCTTTCCAAGATAAATGATGTCAATTCATGTACCTCTGCAAGAGTAGACCAAACTAACCAATCAGCATGACACTTAAAGAGATGTCATCCTCACATCTCCCCTTTCCCAGCAAAGAATGAACAAACAATATGTATAACATTTGCAAGGCAGTGAATGATACACAAATGAAGAAACCTATTAATACTCTCTAACCATTTTTGATCAGGTTTTGAGGTGACCTATGCAGTCTCGTGGATCTGTGTGTGTGGCATCACCATGGTCTCTGCCTTGTGGTGTTCTACATGTTACATGCTCACTGACAGAATGTTCTGTTGGTTCTTCCATAACTTTTTCTCTTTCACTTTTTAAAGACAGGCCCTATCTACCTTCCCATCTTATTTTTTGCCTTCTTATCCTTCCTTTCCCCAGGAATGGCTGAAGAGGTCTCCTTTTTCTTCAGTATGCCTGTTCTTCAGGACTGATATCTTTGTAGGACCCAAGAACCACTTCATGAGATACTTTACCTTTTGTAACCAAGTTTTATCATCATATCACATGCATTATATTGCTATAATTTATTTATTTATTTTACATACTTATACTCTGCTCCTCCTGCTAATAGCAGCTTGGGGTGGCTAACAATATAAAATTAAACATATAAAATACAATAATACAGTAAAAATAAATATGCAATAAATATAAAACAGCAGTGTAAAACCATGTGGTAGGGCATCAAGAATAAAAAAGACCCCTCACTAACCCTCAACACCGCACCCTTTACCCATCTCCGTCACCGAAAGCCTGGCAGAACAGCCAAACCTTACATTAGGTAAAAACAGACATGACGCTAACCACCCTTTAACCACCCTTGGTGGTCATTTATGCATGTTGCAGGGCTGCACAGGGCACCAATATAGCCCTGCAACATGCATAAATAACCACCAAGGGTGGTTAAAGGGTGGTTAGCATCATGTCTGTTTTCACCCATTGTCTAATAATGACTCAAATTATTTAGCCACCCAACCCAACCCCATCATTTTTCTGCCTTTAGCTTATTTCTTATATACATGTTCAAGTCATTTATAGCTACTTGGGTTCTAAATTAGTGGTTACCGCTCAAGGGAAAGGATTTTTGAGTCACATACATTGAAATCCTCACGTCAATATGCAGCGGCAGCCAAAAAAGCAAACAAGATTTTAGGTATTATTCAGAAAAGGAATAAAACTGAAAATATAATGTTTCTACATAAATCTATGATATAACTGCACCTTGAACATCGTGTGCAGTTCAGGTCACCCCATCTCAAAAAAAGATATAGTAGAAGAAAAGGTACAGAGAAGGGCAACGAAAATGATAAAGGGTATGGAACAGCTCCTGTACAAAGAGAGGTTTGATAGGTTAGAGCTCTTCAGCTTGGAGAAGAGATAACTGAGAGGGGAGAAGTTTATAAAATCATGAGTGGTGCAGAACAAGTAAATAGGGAAAGGTTATTTATCCTCTCAAATAGTACTAGAACTAGGGGACACTCCATGAAACTAACTGGTAGCAGATTTAAAACAAATAAAAGAAAGGTTTTTTTCATTCAACACACAATTAACTTGTGGAATTTGTTGCCAATCAGTGTGGTCAAGGCCAATGGTACAGCTGGGTATTAGAAAGGATTGGACAAGTTCTTGGAGAATAGGTCCATTAACGGCCATTAGCCAAGTATGTTTAGGGTACATAACTTCTTACTGTTGGAAGCTGGGAGTGAACAACAGGGAATGGATTGCCCATTGGGACCTGTTGGGTACTTTTCCTAAGTGACCGAGATTGGCCATTGACTGAGACAGGATGCTGGGCTTGATGGATCGTTGATGTGACCCAGAATGTCGCTACTTCCATTCTTATGCTTCATCAGGCTCTACAAAAGTGGGAACTCTTCCCAGGGGACAAACTTTGGTTTAAGGCTGGTCGAAGTTTGATTTAGTTCTCCCGACCCCAGGTCCGATGACGCGCAGGTTGAGGCTATTTTGGACAATTTAAAGTCTAGGAAATGGAATCTCTTTATTGACAGATTGTTCTATCTGCAAGATAAGTTATTATGCAGAGACATCATGCAGGCAGCGGAAGAGGATAGTCGGTGTGGCTGCAATGCCTCAGTTGAGGTGAATCCATCGGCCTTAGTGGCCCCAAAGTCCAGAGCATTGCCCGTGGAAAGGAATGGGACTGGCCAAGAGGATGTAAATCTAGCTCCTTGCCTAGTAGAGAAAGGATTAGAAGCTATTGGGCCCACTTTGGCTAAGGGCTATTCTAACTATTTGGTCCAGGAAGAAATCATGGATCCTAACCAGGACCAGGTTAGCTGCGCTGTTAACACCAAAAGGGTTTCCTCCAGGGGGGACCTCCACTCCCCCCCCCCCAGGCATGAAAGAGGGTTGGGATGGGATGGGGACAGAGTCTGCCCCACAGCTTAATGTATATCCATTACTTTCTTCATCCTCCTCCTCGACCTTTAGTCAAGCCCTCCAAGCCAGGGGGAGTGAAAGTGGTTTAGCTGCAGGTTGACTGAGAAATTCCGTCCTTCGGAGCTATAGGGGATCAAACTCTGACCTAAAACTTCTTTCATGGAATATTTCCAGATGGGGATGGCTGTTGAACCACGAGGTCCGGTCGTTGATGGGCAATTTTGATATCATTTGCATACAAGAGTCATGATTGATGGATAGTTCTCTCCTTTCACTACCTGATTTTCAGATGTGGTGCTATCCAGCCACCAGAGAGGCCAAGTTTGGCCATGCGTCAGGTGGCTTATTGACTTTGTTAAATTTCTCACTACCAGTTCAAGGAACCATGCTGCCTAGGGCCCCTGCCAATGTTCTTGCAGTACTTTTTTCTGCTGAAACTAGGCATGAGATGATAATCTTGAATATGTATCTTCCTCCCCATTGCTGTCAGGTAGGGACCTTCTAGTTGCAAGTAGGGATGGGCGAACGCAGTTCGGAGTTCGGACCGAACTCGGTCTGTTCAGTTGACCGAACCGAACTTCCGAACCGAACTTGAATTTCAAACCGAACCGAACCGAATTTCCGAAATCTGTTCTGTTTGCCCATCCCTAGTGGCAACACACACAAAAAAAACTGGTTTTGAATGGCCGAACTTGGTTTGGAAGTTCGGAATTCGACCGAACTCAGTCTGTTTGGTTGACTGAACCAAACTTCCGAACCGAACTCGAATTTCAAACCGAACCAAATTTCCGAACTCAAATTTCAAACCAAACCAAACTGAATTTCCGAACTCTGTTCTGTTCGCCCATCCCTAGTTGCAAGTAGAAGAGCTCATAAATATGCTAGAAGATTATTATCCTGGGTGCCCGATAATCCTGGTGGGGGATTTCAACTCCAGGATTGGTATGGACCCTGTTAGACAAGCAGTCGTCTTGGGCACTGAGGCTACTGACGAGTTTTTTGATCCTCCTGGTATCTCTAGAGATAGGGAATTGAACCCCTATGGAGTCCAGTTCCTCCATTTTCTCTATACCGGTTGCTGGAAGATTCTTAATGGAAGGACCATTTCTGATGCATCAGGGCAGTATACTTTTGTTTCTCAGAATGGCAAAAGTATAATTGATTATTTTTGCGTTCCAGGGGCCTTCCTAGATTGTTGCATAGATTTTTCTGTATTGGTTGAGGGGTTCAGTGATCATCTCCCTATTGTATTAATTCCCCCCCCCCCCGTCAGAGTCAATCCAGGCAAGGACTTTTGATTCACTTCTGCGGGGCATGTAGCCCTTGATCTGGCTCCATGGCTTCGTTGGGCCGACAAGGTGGATGGGAAATGCTTGGGGCTCTATAAGCAGGCTATTTTTACACAACTGAAACATTGCTTGCTGGATCCCCAGCAGGTGATCCCAGAACAGGTCTATGAACTCTTTGCAGCCCTCTTGAAGCAGTTTGGGGAACACCTGACTGGTAATAATTTTACATCCCCATCGGCTGTTGTTTCCTATACCCAGCCCAGATGGTTCGACAAGAAGTGCCTAAGGCATAGGGCTAGCCTTAGGAGCAGCGCTAGAGTCTTTAAGGCAGATCCTAGTGTGGCAGCGGCCTCTCAGTACACCAAAGCTAAAAGCAGTTATAAAAATTACTTAAAGGAAAGAAGGAGGCTTTCCAGTCAAAGGCATGGGAAGGTCTGATTAGTGCGGCTCAGGACAGTGACCAGGCTGGTTTCTGGGCCTTGGTCAAGGAAGGAAGTAGATCTCCTTTCGTACAGGGTCTTCAGGATTGGGGAGCTTGGCAACTCCACTTTAAGGGGATTTTTACTAGTATGCTGGATACCACTGTCCTTAATCGGGAACTATTGGCAGCCCTTCCCCTTTGGCCTCCAGTGGATCCGAAGGCCATGAAATCTATATTGGTTATGTCCAAATCTAGAAGAGCTCCTGGGATTGATGGCATCCTGGCAGATCTGTTTAAGCATAACATGGGAGGGTGGGCACCTATTCTTGCCAAGCTGTTCACTGTTGTAAACAACTGTGGGGTGATTCCAGCAGGGTGGAACATCAGCATAGTAGTGCCCATTCACAAAAAAGGAGACAGGAATCGGCCCCAAAACTATCGCCCCATTAGCCTACTCTATGTGACTGCCAAGATCTATGAGCATTTTCTATTGTCTAAATTAGAAGACTGGGCTGGGGTGACTGATTTTTTCCCTAAGGAGCAGGCTGGATTCCAATTTGGCCACTCGACAGTGGACCATTCCTTTACCTTATGGCACCTGGTTGAGAAGTATGTTAAAATTAGAAATGGAAGATTGATTATGACATTTTTGGATTTACGATCCACCTTTGATTTGGTTAACAGGAATATTCTGTGGGACAGACTGTATTGTACAAACATGGACCAGAGATTGATTTATCTGGTTCATGCCTTGTATTCCCAGACTTCTCTTAGAGTCAGGGTAGGAGGTAGTGGCCCTATCCTGACCTCGATCCCTGTGACAAATGGAGTCAAGCAGGGTTGTGTCCTGGCCCCTTTCCTTTTTAATTTTTTCATCAATGGGATTGTGGCCCCGCTTAAAGCAGATTTTTTCCTTCCAGCTAGGGCTGGAGATAGATTTGTTTCCATCTTACTATTCGCAGATGACATGGTGCTCCTATCCCCCTCGGCCTTGGGGATGAACAGGATGCTTTCCAAGGTGAGCCGATTCTGTAAGGATTCCCAGTTGTCTATAAACTATGACAAGTCCAAGGTGGTGGTAGTGGGCAGTCGTTCTACTAGCCACAAATGGTTACTTGATGGAGTAAGGTTGGAGCAGGTGCAATCAAACTCTTATACACATCTAGATGTGTATAAGAGACAGGCACAAACATGGACCAGAGATTGATTTATCTGGTTCATGCCTTGTATTCCCAGACTTCTCTTAGAGTCAGGTTAGGAGGTAGTGGCCATATCTTGACCTCGATCCCTGTGACCAATGGAGTCAAGCAGGGTTGCATCCTGACCCTTTAAAAAAAATTTCATCAATGGAATCGTGGCCCTGCTTAAAGCGGATTTTTTTCCTTCCAGCTAGGGCTGGAGGTAGATTTGTTTCCATCTTACTATTCGCAGATGACATGGTGCTCCTATCCCCCTCGGCCTTGGGGATGAACAGGATGCTTTCCAAGGTGAGCCAATTCTGTAAGGATTCCCAGTTGTCTATAAACTGTGACCAGTCCAAGGTGGTGGTAGTGGGCCATCGTTCTACTAGCCACAATTGGTTACTTGATGGAGTAAGGTTGGAGCAGGTGCAATCGTACAGGTACCTGGGCTTGCTTTTTAATAAATTTGCATCTTGGCAAACCCATGTCGAAGCAGCAAGGCTCAAACTGAAGCAGGCGGTTATGAGTCTCTTGAGATTCTGGCGGCATTTTGCAGGGAGGTCCATACCTCCAGCCTTGAGGCTGTTTGATTTAAAACATAAAGCTGGTACTTTGTTCGGGGCTGAGGTGTGGGCCCCTTTTGCCCTGGTGCTTTGGAATCTCTCCAGAATTTTCTGTTGAGAGCACTTCTGGGGGTTCCGCAAAGCACCCCAACTTGCTTATTACGTTTGGAGACAGGGTCATTCCTGCTGCGAATCAAATTGCTCTTTCGACCTTTATGTTACTGGCTCAAGATCAAGGCCATGACAGAGGATTGTTTGCTTTACCTATGCCTTGAGGAGGCATGTTCTTGGTCTGTTCTGGGGCTATGGTTGGGCAGGGTCTTAAAATGTCTAAATAGCCTGGGGTTATCGCCTGAGATGCTGGATGGGATACCAACCACCAAGAGGAGAAGGATAATTTGAAAGCAGCTGATAGATCAAGCCGTCCAGCTAGATCTGGGGGCTGTTCAGGCATTAAAGAGTGCCCCATTCTATAGATTATTCAAGCTGGTCTCCAAGCGCGAGTCATACTTGGAGCTTATTGCGAATCCCAAGTTGCGTAGGGCTTTGACCCTACTACATTTTGATCTTCTCCCTACTAAAGTCCTTCTTGATAGGCGGAATGGTACCCCTTTGGGGGATAGGATCTGCTCCTGTAATTTGGGGCATGTAGAGGACTTACCCCATGTGCTGTTTGTTTGCCCTCTCACTGCGCATTGTAGAGCGCTGTATTTGGCCCCTTGGATTTCCAATCGACCATGTCTATCCCCGGTGCAATTGTTGCAATTTTGCCTGAGATCTAATTCCCCAGATACGCTGTACAGCCTTGCTGGCTGGGCTTACCAGTACAGCAAGCACTGAATTTGCTGGGGAAGTCCTTTTATCCTCTGGACGGTGTCCTCTATACCCCAGGCTACCTATTAACCTTCCTTGGGTTTCCATGACTGAGGGAGTATCAACTTTTGCACTTTTTGTCCATACCTTTGGGGCTTAGAGCTCCATTTGTAACTATTGGCTAGTCCATGGTCTTATTGTTTTTATTTAAATCCTTAACTGTCATGTGTCTTCGTACTTACAATATTCAAATGTATTGTGTATTATTTTTCCTTGTTATGGCTGTTTGCTAAACAAGATTAAACTTAAACAAACAAACAAACAAGCATTACTATGTACATTGAAACAATTGGAATCAGGCCCTCATTATAATAAGCCCTCAATCGAGACCTGGGGTGGGGAACCTCAGGCCTAGGGGCCAAATGCAGCCCATAGCAAGTTTTTATGTGGCTCCTTTCCAGTGCCCGGATCTGGCCCCTAGATCCAGTTCCTACCCCCCAAGCAGCAAAATAACTGAGCCCAGGGCAAGGGAACAAAGATAAGAGGAAGCGTACAAGGTCAGGAAACAGCTCCATGATCTGTACCATCCTTTTCTTTATCACTACCCTTATGCACCCCCACCTACAACTTCTATGTAGCCCGCAGAGTTTGTACTAATTTTCTAAGTGGTCCCCGGGAGGGAAAAGATTCCCTGGTTCCCCATACCTGATTTTAGACTCTCTTCTAGTCTCTTTCTTTGGCCTAAAGGTAGGCTTTGCCCTGCTGTCTCAGTCCTCAATCTGGAGGCTCTTTTCTCTCCTTATGTCACAGGGTTTGGCTCTCTGAACATTAGTCCTAAAAAAACCACACTTCCTAGCAACAGGCCAGGCCCAAGTTAGCTTCTGACTGTGCACCTTTACAACACAGACTCTTCCCTGATGCCAGAGGGCTTGAGCCCCAGACCATTTTTAGATGATCGCGGTCGCACTCGCGCTTGTTTTGAAAAAATGCCAGGAGCCAGGATCAGACGATACACTCCCAGCAATCATGCGCCCAGAAGGGGGACTCGCATGCTTTTCTGGCCGCGATTTGACCGGGTTGAAAAATTGACCCGGTCAAATCGCGGCTGGAAAAGCATGCGCATCCCCCTTCTGGGCGCATGATTGCTGGGAGTGTATTGTCTGATCCCGGCTCCTGGCATTTTTTCACAACAAGCGCGAGCGTGGCCGCGATCATCTAAAAACGGCCTTAGGAAAGGCCTGTTCTTCCAAGTCACTTCCCAGTATCCTTATATCCTCAATGAGTTGACCACATGACCCTGACTCAAGTGACATCTAGGGCCTGTCTCCAGAATTAGCTTCCTTGACACCTACCTACACTACACCTACCCCAATACACTAGTTTTAATTTATTTCTTTGAAAAAATCCTAAAACTACCTGTTTTCAAACAGTCCACTGAAGTCAATGGAACTACTTTTAAGTAAGCAGTTTCAGGATTGTAACCATTGTTTTTTGTTTTTAATGACAATAAGCATGTTGTGAGGATAATTTGTAGTACGTCAGTGAATGTATGCGCCACAGAATAGTCCGATATTAGCTGATTATGACTCATCTATATTAAAATCATGGTTTGAGGCACATGGCCTGTCTAGAATCCTGAATGTTCTTAATTCAGGAATCTTTTCCAGTAAGTCTTCTCAGACATACCCGATTATGTAACATTTCATTTTAACATATAACCCACATCAGAACACCAGTTTTCATTCCTCACTATGCTAAGCTGGCCAGATTTCATCACGGGCTGGAAGAGCTCAGAAAAGCTTAGGGAGGAGATGGGGGAGGGGTTAACAGTACACACCAACACTAGAAAGGGATGTAACTCCAGACTCTGCCAGTGTAATAACTAGACTCCAAGCCCTGAATGCTAATAGGCAAACCAGATAATTTATTCTGTATGCAACATTATACTAGTAAATATACAGCCATTTAAAATATTTATATGTAGCTAGCTTAATTTGTGCATTAATGGATTGAGTTACTGCCACTGAAGCTATGATCCTCCATAATGAGATCAGGTATGCAAGAGAGACTAACAGGATTTGGCACTGACAAGTAATACCTAACTGTCTGAAAGCAGGCAGTACATCATGGCTGAATTTTGTTACTTTATTAGTTACTGTAAACTATGTTAAATAAGGTCAATGAGCTTTTTTTAATAAAAAAGACACAAGGTAAAAGTTTCAAAAGCATCCATATGGCTCAAGACTAGTGCTGAACCTTGGACCTCAGTTTTCCTCGGGAAACACTGAGGACCAGTGCATTCAGCCTTGATTTCCCAAGTTCCAAAGTTCTGAGGAAGGGCCCTGGAACTTTAGAACTTTGAAAATCCTCAGCTGAGTACAGGGAAAGGGGCCAGAGGGCATGGAAGCGGGGACTAGAGGCCAGCGCTAGGCCCCTGCTCCCCCTTCTCTGGGGGGGGGGTGAGTTTCCAAGGGGGGGTCGGGGGAGTTACTTACCTTCTGGAGGGGTCCTGTGCCAATGCACGGCCTCTTCCCAGCTGGTAACTTTGAAAGTAAACAAAAACAACAGCTGTGTCAGCACACAAGAGCCGTCTTTGAAAAGGGATGAGCATGCTCAGAAAGGGCCATTCAGGCCCTTTTTGAGCATGCTCAGTTGGGAATTTTTTCTGTCAAAGTTACCAACCAAGAGAAGGCCACCCATCGGTGCATGACCCCTCAGGAAGGTAAGTAACCCCCCCTGACCCCCTACTAGGCCCCCCACTCCCTCTAAGCACCTCCCTTGAAACAAACACCCCTTAGAAACTCATGGGTATTCTCAGAGGGTCCAAGAAGCTGTCCAAACACTCAGGACCGCTCCTCAGACCCTTGGAAATACTTGCAAGGATTTTTTCCTATTCGGAACACCACTACTCAAGACCCCAAGCCTCTCAGAACAAACCTAGGTTGCAATCCTGAAACTATTTAGTCTGGGGTAGTCCCATTTGGGTTACTCTATAGTAAGTGGTTTAAGTATTGTACCCATAGCCATTTGGACACTAACATCAACAAACTAGCACCTTGCTTTTTCCTCCTCATAAGCTGTCCTGTGCGTTCCTATATCTCTACTCCTTCTGTCCTGAGAACTTGGCCCCCTTCCTGTAGGTGTACTGTGTACTTTTAAGTTGTAAATTCCTTTGTCAGGAACCTTGGCTTCCTACCCTTCCAAAAGTACCCAGCTAAAAATGACATTATACAAATAATTATAGATTAAATTATTATAAGCACTTGTATAGCGCCAACTGTGTACTTGGCACTTTACAGAACAATGAGATGGAAGTGGTCCCTGCCTATGGCTTACAATTTAAAAGACTCAGAGGGGGAGACAAGGAGAGGGGACATAGGGAGAGACAAGGGGCAAAACATTCAAGCGGATGTGAAGTCTCAGGTGCACGTGCTTGGCTTGGTTGCAGTCAGGGGGAGGGCAGACTGTAAATTATTATTATTATTATTATTATTAACAAACATTTATATAGCACAAGCAGTGTACCTGGTACTTTACAAAGTAATAAAATAGACACGGTCCCTGCCCCTAGGGCTTACAATCTGAGAGACAGGAGCTGGGGGAGAGACTTAGGAAGGGGAACAGAGGGAGAGACAAGGGGTCTAACATTCATGAAGATGC
>QEPC01004101.1:683943-709498 GCA_003113815.1 Sphenodon punctatus
CGGGTAACTAGAAGGGTCAGAGGGGTCGAGGGTGGACTTTTTGAGGATGGGAGAGACAGTGGCATGCTTGAAGGTGGAGGGGAAAGAGCCAGTGGAGAGGGAGAGATTAATAACATGTAGAAGGGGGGGGACAACAGTGGGAGCAATGGAGGTGAGGAGGCGGGAGGGGATTGGGTCGTGAGGGCAGGTGGAGGGGTTGGAAGAAGAGAGCAGGGAGGAGATTTCCTCAAGGGAGGCAGGCGTGAAGGAGGAGAGGAGAGTGGGGGGAGGGGGAGGGGGGAGAGGGAGAGGGGAGAGGAGACGGGTTGGAAGCAATGTCCTGGCGGATCTTGACAATCTTTGAGGTGAAGAATGATGCGAGATCCTGAGCAAATAGGGGGGAGGGGGACTTGAGAAGGGAGTCAAAGGTGGAGAAGAGGCAGTGAGGGTCACGAGAGTAGGATTCAACCCAGGAGGCATAGTAGTGTTGCCTTGCCAGGGAGATAACGGAAGAGAGGGAGAATTTATAGTGGAGGAAGTCAGGGTGGGAGTGGGATTTGCGCCAGAGGCATTCAGCAACTTGGGTGCAGGAGCGGAGGTAGTGGACAGTAGGGGTGAGCCTGGGACAGGGGTTTGGGGGCCGAACAGGGCAGGAGGAGAGGGGGGCAAGGGAGTACATATAGAGCCTTTCACCTAGAATGCTATTATTTGGGCCCTTGTCTGGGAAAGGAAAGGGTTCGTTTAAGCTAATAAGAAATTCTGATGTTTTTATCATCACAAGCCAAAAGATTTTCTGAATCTACTATGATTATGTATGCCACAGTTTTTGAATGGACAGCTGGAGACTCATTCGTTCAGGCTTTCAAAAGAGCCAAACAACCACCAATAAAAAAAAAACTTGTCTCTCTAAAGTTTCTCAAATGCAAACCTGAAATGGATTCTGGGCAGGGCCAGTAGAGTCACTAGCGTTGGGGAGGTGAACAATGGACTCCACAGAAATCACCTGGAGGCCTCAGGAGTAGCAATAGTGGGTCCCGGACATGTTGCTGCCGCCATCTCCGTTATTGAGCAGCCCTGGGAGTGCTGCCACTACTCCGCTTTCTGAACAACCCTGGAAGCATCACCACCACGACGGCTGCCATTCACAAGGGGCCCCAGGAGTTCCACCCCAGTATGAGGCCCAGGAGTGGCAGCCGGGCTCTGTGAACCTTAAGAGTGCCAGTAAGGCAAGGTTGTAGGCCCAGTTGCCCAGACTCTGAGCAAGACTATTAAATGCAACTAGAAAATATATGTACCAGAGTGTGTGTGTGGGGTCTCTCTTATGTTTTCTCTAGGGAAAGCTTTGGTGTTAATTTTCAGAAGTACAGAATATATGCAGAAGTGGAGAGTGTGGCAGGAACTCAACCTCTGTGAAAAATCAGATCTTATAATTAATAATGAATGAAAACGTCATGTCTACCTCCACTGGTATTGTTATCCTCTAGGGAATGAGCAGCCTGCAGCAGGTAACGGAGAAGGAGGAGCAGTGGCAGATTAAAGGAGGCCAATATCTTTTGATGCCAAGAGAATAGTGTTGCTATGTTACTGGAGGCCAACTAAAGGTAAGGTCTGTTCACAGCACAATAAAGTGAAGAGGTGGTGGGGTTATCAAATTGCTGTGCAGCACCTGATGCCTCTTATGGAAAAGTACCACAAAACTAACCAAGTGCTTAACTCAGCAGAGAAACATCTTGCTCAGAACCTCTTAGCCCAACAAGAAAGTATTTGGTATGTGGACCTCGAGATACCAGTAAAGATCATATAGGGAGATGAGTAAATTTCAAAGATTTTAGTACAGACAAATCTATCTTTATTGATACACTGCATAGAAGCTGTACTGTTTTTGCCTTTCTGTATCCTCACAAAAAACTAAGTTAAAATTTATGCTCACCTTAGAATCATAGGGTTGGAAGGGGGATTATTTAGTCCAACCCCCCACTCTAGGGTTGATGCCTTGTACCTAATTCATCACAGAAAGATGTTTGTTTAGCCAGTTCTTAAAAACACACAAGGAAGAACCTGAAGATCCAACAACATCCCTACGCAACCTATTCCAAACTCAACTGCTCTTGCTGTTATTTTTTTCCTAATACTTAACCAAAATCTACCCTGCAGCAATTTAAGTCCATTCTTGGGGGAGGAGGGTATCCTTTCAGATATTTGAAAACTGCTATCTTGTTGTCTTTTCCCCCCTTGTTGTCTTTTCTCTACGCTAAACATTAGAGGTGGACTACCGGATCATCCAGTATCCGATACTGCCAGTATTTTGGTGTACCGGAAGTATCGGATTAACCTGGTAATCCAGCCCATTTTCCAGATTCCCGCCCCCGTACTGGATTTTTTACATTGTGGCTATTCAAATGAATGGCCGCAATGTAAAAAACAACAACACAACAAACCCCCCAAACACTTTCCCTCCCTGAGTCCAGGCTGTGCGGGTGGAAGGGGGGACACCCCCCACCCACCCTGCCCAGCCTGGATTTAAACAACAACATTTTTTTCCCCTAAATCCCCTACTGCGGGCTCCGGGCCGCCGCCGGCAACCCAAAGCCAGCACCAGCGTCCAGCAGCAGGTAAGTACCGGTGCTGTACTGATCCCTGGGGTGGGGGGTGGTTTAACACACACTCCACCCCAGGGATCACCCTACCTCCCCACCCTGGGATCGCCTAACTTGCGCTCCGGGTGGCGGCGGCAGCAGTCCGGCTCCGGCGGCTACAGTGCTGGCTGTGGCTGCCGGCTTCAGCGCTACTAGGCCTTCCGGTGAAACCTGGAAGTTCACCGGAAGGCCTAGTAATGCTGAAGCCGGCAGCCACAGCCAGCGCTGAAGCTGCCCGAGCCGGACCGCCGCCGCCGCCACCCGGAGCGCAAGGTAGGCGATCCCTGGGTGGGGAGGTAGGGTGATCCCTGGGGTGGGGGGGATGTTAAACCACCCCCCACCCCAGGGATCACCCTAGTACTTGCTGTTGCAGACTCTGGGTCGCCGGCAGCGGCCTGGAGCCCGCACTTGGGACTTGAAGAAAAAAAAATTGTTTTTTAAATCCAGGCTGGGCAGGGTGGGTGGGGGGTGCCCCCCTTCCACCCGCACAGCCGGGGAGGGGGAGGGGGAAGGAATTTTTTTTTTATTCCATTGATTTCAATGGGGACAGTTCCCCATTGAAATCAATGGAATAAATCCGGTACCGGTATACCGGGTGTAATCCAGGAATCTGGTTTTTTGAGAACCGGTAACCGGTAAAACCGGTAACCGGTATTCTGCCTGGTGTCCCACCCCTACTAAACATGCCCAGTTCCTTCAGCTTTTTCTCACATGGCTTGCACTCTGCACAAGCTCCTCGTCTTCATCTACAAAGCCCTTCACAACCTCGCTCCCCCCCTACCTCTCTGCCCTGATCTCCCTCCAGACCCCTGCTCAAGCACTCCGCTCCTCTTCCATCCCCTCCCTCACCCTCCCACGCCTCCCCTGCTCCCCCAACCGCCTTTGTCCCTTCTCCCTCACTGCCCCGCATGCCTGGAACTCCCTCCCTACCCTAATCCGCCTTGCCCCCACCCTCCACACCTTCAAGTCCCTCCTCAAAACCCACCTCTTCCGCTCCACCCTTCCTAACTCCTGCTAATCATCCCCACCCAGGATTATCCCCCACCTGTTATCTGCAAACTCCCAACTTACTGTAACCAAGCCAAGAATGTGTACCTGAGTTCTTGCATCCTCATGAATGTTGCATCCCTTGTCTCTCCCTATGCTCCTGCTTCCCTGTCTCCCCTCCCCCTGTCTTTAGATTGTAAGCTCTTGGGCAGTGACCATGTCTATCTTATTCTTTGTAAAGCACCAGGTACATCACTGGTGCTACGTAAATGCTTATAATAATAATAATAATAATAATATAATAATCTTGGTTGCTCATTGAATCCTCTCCAATTTAGCAACATTCTTCTTGAAGTGCAGTGCCCAAAACCGAACTGAACTGAGATAGGTGATGTCTCAACAATGCTGAGTAAAGTGGCACCGTTACCTCCTGTGTCTTTGATACAATGCATCTATTAATATAGCACAAAATTGCATTTCGCTTTTTTGCATCAGTGACATAAGTTAAAAAGAGAAGTGACACGGGGGTGCCGTGTCCCATGCTGACCTGGGACAGGCAGTCAGGGTGGACACAGTGCACACTGGGCCAGGGGCAAAACAAACATGTGCCCAGTCAGGCTGACAGCCACACAGCCCAGGGGCAAGGAGAACAGGGAACACATGTCTGGCTGCCCCAACCCCCACCCTACACCCAGTTCCCTGCCCCCAACCATGATGGGAAAACATGGCAACCAATGAAGCCAGCCATGTCTGCATGTCATAGCAGACTGGCCTGGGAACACACATGCTGCAGCCCAGGGGTGGCCTGCTTTGGCCCAATCAGTCAGACCCTCGCCCTGGCTGTGACCTCTGAGGTTTTCCAAGGTCAGAGCCCAGGCTAGCCACCAACATGACCCTGGATACCCCGGGTCAACATCTGTCAGCACCTGCACACAAGTGCGGGCGGGGTCCATGCCCCAAATGTGCCACAGCGGGCCAAACTGATCTGCTGTCTGTTTTATTTTTACCCACATTGTTGACTTGTGTTTAGTTTATAATCCACCATAACTCCCAGATCCTTCTCTTCAGTGCTACTGCTTAATTTTAACTTCCTCTGAGGTAAACAGCGACATGGATCTGTTCCCTATTCTTGAATGCATGTCCTCATCTCGGCTGCTATCCCTGGAGGTCACTCTTTTGGTGCTGGAGGGGAGGGACTGGATCTTTGGGCTAGAACCAAAAATTGGGAAAAGGTCGACTAAAAAACAACCATGTCCATGGGCTACATTTGGCCCACCAGCTACAGGTTCCCTACCCTGAACAGAAAGAAACGGCCCACTTAAAAGTGTGACATTACCCACTCACTTGTGGAGTAGTGCCATTTTTGTTTCTGCCCTTATTCTGGAGGAGCTCCTGTGGACTTTCATGGGACTACTAAGAATAAGTGGGTTTGGGGATTTGAACTATGGGTGTTTTTACATGGACACAGGGGTGCTCAACCCCGGTGCACCCCATATCTGCCTGCTTGCAGCCGCACCTGAATCAATTCCAAATGGATTTTTAAAAATTATTTTTATTATTATTGTTAGTTATATGTGTTGTGAGCTGCCCTGAGCTTCTCTGTGAGCAGGACGGTGCGGGGTAGAGGGATATTGAAATAAATAAATAAATAAATAAATAAATAAATGGACCCAGCAGCTACTGTGGGCCCTCCTCCCCCACACCATAGAGCTTCAGGTGGATCAGCCACTGCTCTAGGCTGCCACCCACAGCTCTATGGCATTGCCCAGGGCAACCCCCAGTAGGGAGTGGAGCAGCCATCCACCAAGTAGACAGACTGCCTCCACCTCCGGCCGGTGCTCCAGATTTGAACAGTGTGCGCCGATGGCGGTGCTCCGGGATATTCCTGCTTCACCTGCACACCTGATGGCCTGCCTTTACATGGAAGGCCACCCAGGTGTGAGCCGGAGCAAAGCCATGGGTGCCATCTGTGCATTTTGAATGACAGAACTCTCAAATCATGTCCTGGTCCTTCTGATTTACACAAACAAACAGCCCAACCCACTCCCATCAGGGAGTTGATCCTGGATTGTGCAGCTGACCTCATGTGTGTTACAGAGACCTGGCTGGACACGGAGTTGGGGCCGTGCAGCATCAGCCACGGCCAGAGGAATGGCGGGAGGGGGGCAGTGTAGCCATTATTTTTAGGGATTCGTGGTCTGTCAGGAGGTATCCAGTGCAGTTAATGGCAGGCTGTGAGGGTCTCCATCTTGTGGTTGATTTGGTGGGAGATCATTTGGGGGTGCTGCTGGTATACCGTGCACTTACCTGTTCAGCGGCATCCCTACATGCTCTGACGGAGCTGGTGTCAGAGGTGGTGTTGTGATTCCCAAAGACAATAGTCTTGGGGGACTTCAACATCCATGCCGATGCCAGTCTTGGCAGGACAGATCGTGAGTTCATGGCCGCCATGGCAACCATGGACCTGCCTCAAGTTGTCATCAGCCCAACATATAATGGAGGACATACCCTTGACCTGATCTTCTGCACTGGCCTTGAGGCGGGAGATCTGTTAGTGAGGGAGGTGTCAACAGAGCCCTTGTCATGGACAGATCATTTCCTCCTGTGGCCTGTCTCCCAGCATATGTCTGCCCCTGGAAGGGTGTGAAACCAGTTTGGTTGGTTCGCCCTCGGAGACTGATGAAACCTGAGAGGTTCCAGAATGCTCTAGAGAAGTTTCCCTCTGACCTTGATGGCTTTCCAGTCGATGATCTTGTGGTTTTGTGGAATAATCTGCTGACCAAGGCCATCGACCAGATGGCTCCTAGGCATCCGCTTCCTCGGCACAGGCACTTCAGGCCACCATGGTTTGTGGAGGGCCTGCAGAAGCTGAAGCAGGAAGGGCGGTGGTTGGAGCACCGGTGGTGCTGGTCTCATGCTGAAGCGGATCGATTGCGGCATAGAGCCTGTTTACGGGCCTATGCCGTGGCTGTCAGGGCAGCAAAGAAGGAGTTCTTCGCTACCCTGATAGCAGAGCTTTTCTGGGTGGTGAGGGGGTTGATCACTTCGGCCTCCCTCCGCCTGGAACTGGAATCTTCTAGTGCCCGCTGTGGCATGTTTGTTGAGTACTTCGTAAATAAAATCACTTGGATTCACCATGACTTCAACTCCGCATTTATGACAATTGGAGAACCAGAGGTTATGGAGGCTCCATCTTGTCTGGTTTTGTGGGATCTATTTCAGTGGGTGATGCCCGCCGCTGCAATGGATATTCTGGGGGCTATTAGAGCCACATTTTGTGAACTAGCCTCATGCCAGTCCTGGCTGGTCAAGGCCAGCTGGGAGACATTGGGGCCGTTGCTGGCAGGTGGTGTTAATGCCTCCCTGCAGGAGGGCAGGGTGCTGGACTGCCTCAAAGAGTGGTGTGACCCCTGCTCAAAAAACCATCACTCATTGTTGACTTCCCTGCTAGCTATCGACCTGTCTCTAAACTTCCCTTTTTAGGGAAGGTTATTGAACGGGTAGTGACTCAGTAGCTACAGGAGCATCTGGACCATGTCAGTTTTCTTGATCCCTTGCAGTCCAGCTTTTGTTCAGGTTATGGCACTGAGACTGCATTAGTGGCTTTGGTCGATGACCTTCGCCGCAAACTGGATCAGGGTCATTCGACCCTTTTAATCCTATTAAATCTGTCAGCTGCATTTGATACCATTGAACATGAGATGTTGGTGACTCGCCTGCGGGACTATGCCGGGGTGGGTGAAATCATTCTTGAATGGTTCCGCTCCTTCCTGACTGGGAGAACCCAGTGGGTGGTGATCAGGGATTGTTCATCTTCTCCCCAGAACCCTACGTGTGGAGTTCTGCAAGGCTTTATTCTGTCCCCTATCTTGTTCAATGTGTATATGCAGTCACTTGGTGAGGTCATGGGGTGTGGTGTCAGAGCCCCATGACCTCGCCAAATGGCTGAATATACACACTGAACAAGAGAGGAGACAGAATAGAGCCTTGCGGAACTCCACACGTACACTGTATGTGTATGTGTAGTACACTGACTGTACTACATCAGTACACTGATGACACCCAGCTCTACCTCTCCTTTTCATCTGACCCAGACCTGGCAGTCTTGGTGCTTCCCCGATGTTTGGAGGCTGTGGGGGATTGGATGAGGGCAAGCTGTCTGAAACTAAATCCTAACAAGACGGAGGTGATGTTGGTGGGGAGGACGGTGGGTGTGATGTCCCCCATCATTGATGGGGTTTGTACCCCACTGGTCTCTCAGGTATGGAATCTGTGGGTACTCCTCAATCCACAGCTTTGCCTGGATCTCCAGATCAAGGCTGTGGCGAGGAGTACTTTCTGCCAATTACATCTGGTGCGACGGCTTCAGCCGTATGTCTCTGACTCCGACCTGGCCACTGTCATCCATGCCTTCATCACCTCAAGATTAGACTATTATAATGCGCTCTACATGGGGCTACCTTTGGTGGCAGTCCAGAGACAGCCGCTCATGCAGAATGCGGTGGCCTGTCTCCTTATAGGGACGGGTTGCCATGAGCACATTACACCAGTGCTCCGAGCTCTGCACTGGCTGCTGATAGTCTTCTGAGCCCGATTCAAAGAGTTGGTACTTACCTATAAAGCCCTATATGGTCTGGACCTCTCCTATCTGTGCGACCGCCTCACTCTCCGTGCCCTGGATCGACTCCTGTGGTCTCCCGGGGGCGCCCTTCTTGGTGTCCCCCGAATGGTGCTGGGGGCCACAATGGAGAAGGCATTCTTAGTGACGGCACCCAGCCTGTAGAACTCCCTTCTGGTGGAGACCTGGGTGGCCCCAGGTCTTGCCTCATTTCAGCAACAGTGCAAGACCTGGTTGTTCCAAGTCTTTGGTGAAGGAAGTGGGTGAAGGGGGGTGAGGAGGATGGGGTTTTTGTTTTTTTTATGCCTCCCTTTTATGTATTTTATATATTTTATGTATATTTTAAAATATTTTAATTTTTGTAAGCCGCCTCAAGCTACCTAGGCAGGAGAGGCAGGATATAAATGTTGGAAATAAATAAATAAATAAATGAATAAACATCACTCTAAAGGTTTATAGCATTACCCAAACTCCTCGGTGTCCCACGTAATTCACCTTTGCCTGTTTTAATGTATTCTATAAAGGGAAGCCTGCAAATAAAACGGCTAATAAAGATGCAAACACTTCATAGCTTTTATGTTTGCCCTACATGATGTAATAAATAAAAAGAGACAGCAGAAAAGCCTATAGCAAAGCCTTATGTACCTTTTGAGATGTAAATAATTTAGAAATTGAAATTCTCTAAGTGCAGAGGCATGGAAGATGGAAGAACTAGAACCATAGTTTAGAAGGCCAGAGGAGATCATATTAAACAGGCGTAAAGGGAGAAGAGGCAAATTGTGGCCAGGGGAGAGATTTGTTATAAACCCTGCATATTAATAAGTATGATTTTTTGCAACATGTGCATAAATTTCACACAGAACGTCCTCACTCAGAGGCCTTCTCTTCCCTGTAACTAAGCTAAGCACGTGCACCTGTGGCTTCTCAACTTCATGAATGTATCCTTCTCTTTCCCTATGTTCCCCTTTCCCGTATCTCCTCTCCCTTGTCTATCTTAGATTGTAAACCCCTTGGAGAAGGGACATGTCTATAACTATTTATTATACAGAACAAGGTACATTGCTTTCACTATGTAAATAAATAACAAACAACAACAGCAGCAGCAATCAACTTCACCTTCAAGCTTTCCTGATTTTTGTCATGTCACAGATATTCCAAATTGGATACAGTCTGACTGCAGGAGTTTGGAAAACTATATCCTCAGGCAACACAACCTTGCTATAAGCCTTGTCTTAAAGTCAAACCCAAGGTATAACCAACCTCCTTTTCTCATTTTACAGGAATGTATGATTGTCCTTTCACTATTATCAGGGATCTGCATTCACTGTGTTTTGCCATTGCTGCCAATGGAGAAAATGCAGTGAACATGGTTCCCTGACTATTATGAACCCTTCAGTATAATGAGCAAAAGGCTTTGGGCGTTTATAGACGAGACAAAAAAGGTGACTGATCCTTTGATCAACCGCCTTTCTTTGCGCTCGTGTAAACTTTAAGGCCAGATCTTACCCCGTGTCTGACCAGGTTGGCGATCCTGGCCCCTCCGATGTGGATCCCCGAAGTGCCGGCTTTACGCCGCACTTCCGGGTTCCCTGGCCAAGTGCGCATGTGCGGAAGGGTGCGCATACGCACAACGACTGTATGCCTTGTCTGAACATCAGACATGGCATACAGAGGAAGGCGGGGGAGAGATGCCGGCGCTGAACGATCCCGCTTGTGAGTGGGATTGTCTATCAACGCCCTTGGATTCTATAAGGTCTGTTATAGGAAGGGTGTACTGCATTATGTTATCACCAGGGCACTGAGCATGTGCAAAATAGCCATTCCTTCATCCCAAACCCACACTGCTGTGGGGGAGGTCTCCCATAAGGCTTCCTCACCACAGCGCACTGCCAAGCTTTCCGGTTCGGAACACACATGTATAAAATGGCCACTGGGTCCATATTGCCCATGTGCAAAAAGACCATTGTACTTAACTTAAAATGGTAGCAACATCATTTTGGCCACCACCATTTTGGTTAAGGCAATGGTTATTTTGCACATGCTCAATATTTATTTATTTATTTATTTATATGCCACCGCCCCCTCCTGCTATAAGCATCTCGGGGTGGCTCACAACATTTTCAAATACATAACTAAAATACAATTAAAACAACATAAAATCGCCAGATTAAAATAACCCATACCAAAACCCTCCCTAACCCAACCCACCGACTCCATCTCCCTCAGTAAAGGCCCGGCAGAACAGCCAGATCTTACACTCTCTACAGAAAGAGGGGAGGTCGGTGGTCAAGTTGACTTCCAACGGGAGGGAGTTCCACAGCCATGGCACAGCCACAGAAAACACGTTCCTCATGGTCGACACCAAGGAGGGTGCCCCCAGCCAACTGCAAGGGCTGATCCAGAATCCGGAGGGTGAGGCGGTCCTGCAGATAGGTGGGGCCCAGGCCATTTAGGGCTTTAAAGGTCAACACCAACACCTTGAATTGGGCCGAGAAGACTATCAGCAGCCAGTGCAGAGAGCGAAGCACCAGTGTAATGTACTCGCATCAGCCCGTCCCCGTCAGGAGACAGGCCACTGCATCTGCACCATCTGCAGTCTCCGAACCAGCACCAAGGGTAGCCCCACATAGAGTGCACTACAGTAGTCCGGTCTCGAGGTAATAAAAGCATGGATGATTGTGGCCAGATCCAAGTCAGGGACATACGGTCTAAGCTGACATACCAGATATAACGGATGGAATGCCCCCTTCACCACGCGGTCGATGGCCTCCACCAACACGGAACTCCACATGGTCACGCTGTCATCGAGTGAGCGGCCATCGAGGTCAGAAAAAACATCCCTGAGAGCAGTCTGGAACCTCTTTGGTTCCATAAGCCTTCGGGGCGAACCAACCTAACTGGTTCTGCACCCTCCTGGGGGCCGACATGTGCCAGGATACTGGTCTGGAGAAGATAATGATTCATCCATGACAAGGGCACTGTTGATGCCTCCCCCACTAATGGATCCCCGCCTCAAGGCCAGTGCAAAATATCATGTCCAGGGTATGTCCTCCAACATGTGTGGGGCCCACCACTCTCTGAGACATGCCCATGGTTCCTATGGTGTCCATGAACTCACACTCTACCTGTTCAAGACTGGCATTGGCATGGATGTTGAAGTTCCCCAGGGTGATAGTCCCCCAGACCGCAAGACCACCTCCGACACCAGCTCGGTCAGTGCAGGCAGGGAATCTGCTGTACAGGTGGGTGCCCGGTATATCAGCAGTACCCCCACTCTGTCTCCGGCCAAATCCAACACCAGATGGAGACCCTCTATCCCCATGATAGATTGCACAGGAAATGTCCTCACAGACAAGGCATCTTTAAAAATAATGGCTACATCGTCCCCCCTTCCCTCCAGCTGCAGCTGATGCTGAACGGAGTAGCCAGCTGGAACAAGGTCAGACAGTATAGGCCCCGACTCAGTGTCCATCCAGGTCTCCATAATACATGCGAGGTTGGCCACCTGGTCCAGGATCATCTCCCGGACCGTGGTTGACTTATTGGCCACCGACCTTGCATTTACCAGCATCAAACCGAGGCCAGGGGCCCTCTGATTCCCAATCACCTCACCGCCTGCCTGGGGGCAGTTGAACAGGACAGGTACAAAACATCTGTCCCGTCTCACAGATCTAACTTGCCTCCCAGAAGAACCATAATTCCCCTGGCCCAACACGACCCCTATTACTCCCGGTCCGCTTCCCCAACCTCCCTCCCAAGAGACCGTCCTGCCAGCCCCCGAGGAAGATACCCACCCACTACACCCCCTATCCTCCTCTGCCACCCCCCATCCACTCCCTCTTGGACCATCCCCTCCCCCATGTCCCCCTCCTACCTAACCACCCATTGCCCCCTCCCACCAGGCGACTCTCCTCCCTTCATATGCCCCCATCTGACACCTGGGCGCATATGTTGGGACCTCCCCCCTCCAACCCAATCCCTACTCCAAACACCCTCCTACCCCACTAAAAACCTCCCATTTCTACTCAAATCTGCTGACTACAGCACCCACCGCTCTAATTGAATAGCAACTAGCTCCCAACCCCCTCAAATTCCCAAAGCCCCGCAAGGGCCGCATGTTTTATTTATTTATTTATTTATTTATTTTCTGGATTTATACTCCGCCCCTCCTGAAAACAGCTCGGGGCAGCTCATGTTTGGCTTGTGGCCTTCGGCATGCGCCTGTGGCGGTGCAAGGGTCCTGGGTCCTTTTAAAGCCCCCAGCTTCTCCTCCCAGCTCTCGCTGGCTGCTGCAGGTGTGTAGCCCCACCCTCCCAGAGTTCCAAGCAAGGGAATGGTGTGAGGGGGCGACGGGTGGTTAGGTGGGAGGAGGTATGGGGGGAGGGGATGGTCCAGGAGGGAGGGGATGGGGGGTGGGGGCAGCAGAGGAGGATAGGCCCCAGCAGCCATTTTGCACATGCGCACTCCAGAACAGGGAGCTCGGCAACGCAATGCAGTGAGGGAGCCTGCTGGGAGGCTCTCCACAGCAACAGCCACCGGGTGGAACTTCAGTCAAGCCCCCCAAGGCCAGTAAATACCATTCCAGGGCCCATGGGAATGAGGGTGGGGAGGTCAGATCCACTGCCACAGGAGTGACTATGGATGGGAGTATGTATTGGTTTTCCATTTACTTCAATGGGAAAATTTCTCTGTGACTTCAATGGGAACCAAATCCATAATTAATCCATAAATTACAGATTTGAATCCAGAATGGATCTGAATCCATAATTTGATCAGAATGCCCATCCCTAGTTATCACACAGCATTGCTGCACTCATAGTCCTCTTTATTTTTACATAAATTGGGAAGATACAGTATGTCAGCTCTATTGAGAGAATTGTGATCATTTGGGCAACAATAAAGAGAATCATTGGGTGTTTTCAGACGTTACGAGATCACAGTCAACCACACTCAATTCTGCGTGGTGGCTGTGATCTCGTAACGTCTGTTGGGGGAAACGGATGTTTCCCCCCAGATGTTACCGCGGCGTGGAATTACATTCACCACACGAGCGGCGGGGCCGGAGGCCATCGCGTGTTTAATGCAATTCCACGCTGGGATGAACCCCGGCGTCTCGTCTGGTCGGGCGCCACAGCCCGGGATCACCGGTGGGATCCCAGGCCGTGGAGAATCTGGCCCGACGCGGCGGCCTCATTGGCCCCGCCGCCCGCCCGTCTCCCCAGAGGGCGGGTGGTGGGGCACATGGAGGGGGCGGGGCCGTGCAGCCGCACATTGCACCGTGCGGCCCAGCCCCCTCCCAGATTCCCTGCCGGGATCCCCCCGGCACATCTGATATGGCGTGACGGAGTCATCCCGGCGGGGAATGGATAGGGTGTTTTCGGTACGGGGCCAATGGGCCCCGTAATGTCTGAAAACACCCTTGGTCTTCAAATCAAAGTACTAAAGTAGTACCCAGGTGTCACCGGGATGGGGAGATAGAGGGCCCCACACACTCATACAAGGCCAGCGATCTCACGCTCTGCGGGGAATTCCCTGGGAGGTATTGCCCATCAGGATAATATTGTGGCCTTTGTGATCTCAAGGAGACCAGGCCCCTATCATCGTAGGACTCAGAGCTCTTTCGTGAGAGTACAGCCTCACACCACAGACGTTCACTGACAAAGGGGAGGAGTGAGGTGGTCGTGAGGGTTCGCAGGGATAGGGGACTAGGTTCAGGGGGAAGGACGAGGGGGGCTTTCGCTCTCCAGGGTGGAAGGCAGTAATCCCAGGGATGGGGAAGGGGACTTGCACTCTTCCCAGCCACCACTCGCTCACGTACGCAACCTTAGGGAAAGGGTACATGGGGACACAATTATACTGACACTCATTCTCACACTAGACCAGGGCATTGGTAAGGCAAAAGCAAGGTCAAGGGTGAGGGCATGGGCAAAGGCAAAGACAAAGGCAACTTAGCTTTCTTGGGCCAGCTTCTCAGGCTCTGATTACTGGCGCTGTGTGTCTTGCAGCGCCGGTGTTTATAGTCCAGACCTCACCCCCTGGTGTGCCTGGAGCCATGCAGAACACCACACAGGCTCCAGTGATGACCTTACACAGCGTGAGGTTGAAGGCTCCCTTTATTCAGTGCTGAGGCTGGTTGCCTCGGGGACCGGGCGTGGTGGCACAG
This sequence comes from Sphenodon punctatus, assembly GCA_003113815.1. NCBI lineage: Eukaryota > Metazoa > Chordata > Lepidosauria > Sphenodontia > Sphenodontidae > Sphenodon > Sphenodon punctatus. Next base: position 698,327 of record QEPC01004101.1, read on the forward strand.
CTATCTGTGTCACCGTGTCAATTTCATGCGGTAGCGGTGCAGCTTGAGCGGGGACGGGGGGGCAGCTTTCCAAAGCACACTGGAAGCCCACAACCTGCCCCAATGATGCCCCCGATGGCGGGGGCTGACACCAGGTAACTCAATTCCCAGTTTTTCCAGAGATTTTCTGAGTGACCAAGGCACTTAATTGCTCTGCGCTTCTATTTCCTGTCGATAAAGTGGAGATACTGATACCTTCTACCTCCCACCTTCTGTCTTTCTTGTCCATTTAGATTGCAAATTCTCTGAGTTACGGCCTCCCCTGTACACCTGGCACAATGGAAGAAACCATCATACAGAGAGATAATCTTAGCTGGGCCCAATGGTACTACTGTATCAAATACAGATAAGCACAAGCAAAATTTATTATTACATATATATATGGTGCTTTCAATGTTTAAAGGACTTTACAATCTAATTCACCCTTACAACAGCACTGTGATTATTATTCTTTTAATATGGTGAACTCGTATATAGGCTTTGATTTAATATGCAAAATAATATAATAATAAGTCACTAAATATAGTGGTGTAATATTATTCCCATTTTAACATAGTAATTTAACATATAGGTTGAAAGAATATGATTTGATGAAGGTCCTCCAGTGAGTTTATGACTAAGACAGGATTTGAACCTTTATCACCCAAGTCCAAGCCCCTATGCATTAGGCTCCCATGTAGCTCTTATCATTGCTTGCTGTTGCTGTGAGGCCTGATTGGCTGTTCATCTCCATCTGGCCTTCCCCTCTTGCCACATAATTCCACTTTCTCTGAAGGTGGCTGCAGGCACTGCCATTAGGTGCCCACTAAATGGCGAGCAGTGAGCGTAGAGACTGACTTTTTATTGAAAATTGTGTAGTGCCTGTTTATACCTTGGGTGCCTTTGGCTTGATCCTCGTGTGCCCCATGGCGATCTATTGCAGCCGCCACACTTTGGGACCACCAACGCAGGGAGAAGGACAGATGGTTGTCTGCCATGCTCTGTAATGTGCCCTACCCCACAGCCTGCCCATGACATGGCTGTGTGAGACCAGAGCTAGCGCCCACTACTCAAAGCCCCGCAGCAAACCTCGCCGCATGGCGGGGCAGATGGGAACTGGCCACATGAGCAGCGGTGCATGACCATGCCTTGGGCAGCCTTACTGCATTTTGGATAAAGCTGCTACATGCTGCGTCCTTGGCTCCCCCCCCCAAGGATGTAGCACGTAGCAGCCAGCTGCTCATCACATGGTGGGATGAAAATCTGGCAGCCGCCAAGCACATGATGCACTGCATCATTTTGTGGTAGGGCTGCCCAAGACGCAATAAGTGCATTGTGTGGCTGTACCCCTTGTCCTTATTTGTAGGGATAGGGATAATAACAACAGTGCTCTTGCTCTCTTTGATGGGGAGAAGTTTGTTCAATTATTTTTTAATTGTAGTTTCTAGGGGTGGGAGTTTATAGTATTTTATAGGAGATTGTTATGGAATGATAAAGAGAGAAGCAGGGTTTGGAGGGATGTCCACTACCTCTCAGTAAGAAAGCTGAGTCTGGGGTGGAGGTTGGGTGAGGAGACTCCCCTGGGTGAGAGAGGGGGTGAAGTGGGAATGTATGTTTTGACATGGGTTGGTGGGTTTTTTTGCTGAGTCACATTGAGCCTCTGAGATAGGGCAGTAAACGGAGCACCAATGTTACGGAGACAGGTCACCGGGAGCACATAACATCGGTACTCTGTTTACTGCACTGGCTGCCTATAGTCTTCCAGGCCCAATTCAAGGTGTTGGTTCTTACCTTTAAAGCCCTACACGGTTTGGGCCTAACCTACTTGCGGGATCACCTCAGCCCCCGGGTCCTTGAGTGGCCCCTGTGGTCGGCCAGTCAGCCAGGAGTGCCCTTCTTGAGGTCCTCCAGGTTTTCCAGGGGCAGTGCTAGACAGGGCATTCTCAATGGTGACACCGTGCCTGTGGAACTCTCCCTCCTGGTGGGGATCCATCTGTCCCTGGACCTCCTTTTGTTTCAGCGACAGTGTAAAGCATGGCTGTTCTGCCAGGTATTTGGTGAGGAGGATGGATGATGGGGGGTGGGGCTGGGTGGCTTTTAGTGGATTCCAGGGAATAATACTGCTTTTTACTCCAGGGGATAATACTCCATTCTATGTGAGGCTGTAGAAAAAAAGAAAAAGATTTTAGGCACAATCCTGAAAAGATTTGGTACCATTACTAGTCCATTGAACCGATGCAAGTCCCACTGAAGTAAATGAGAACTGTTGTAGTTGATCACAAGCTGAACATGAGCCAGTAGTGTGATGCAGCTGCTAAAAAGGCTAATGCAATTTTAGGCTGCATTAACAGAAGCATAGTGTCTATGTCACGAGAAGTAATAGTTTCACTCTATTCTGCGCTGGTCAGACCTCATCTGAGTACTGTGTCCAGTTCTGGGCACCGCATTTTAAGAAGGACTCTGACAAATTTGGAACGGGTTCAGAGGAGAGCAACAAAGATGGTCAGGGGTCTGGAAATCAAGTCCTATGAGGAAAGGTTGAAGGAGCTGGGTATGTTTGGCCTGGAGAAGAGAAGACGAAGGGGAGACATGATAGCTCTTCTCAAATATCTGAAGGGCTGTCACATAGAAGACGGTGCAGACTTGTTCTCTGTTGCTCCTGAGGGCAGGACTAGAACCAATGGGCTCAAATTACAAGAAAGCAGATTTCAACTAAACATTAGGAAAAACTGCCTAACGGTAAGAACTGTTCAACAGTGGACCAGACTGCCTGGGGCAGTGGTGGGATCTCCTTCACTGGGGGTTTTCAAACAGAGGCTGGACGGCCATCTGTCAGGGATGCTGTAGCTGTGGATTTCCTGCATTCAGCAGGGGGTTGGATTAGATGACCTCTGAAATACCTTCCAACTCTGATTCTATGATTCAAACAGCATGAGATTCACATTGTCTGAATTTTAGAAAATTTGAATACAGATAATAAAAGGATTCATTCGTTTATGAAAGTTGGCAAGATCCACACAAACAAAACAACAATTAGAGGCTGCCCTGGGATGGCTCCATTCCAAGAAAATACTTTAGAGATTTTTCAATCAGACTGTAGTAAATATACGCTCTAGAGGAGAAATTGTGTAACTCAACAAGGGAGACAGGTGTTTCTACTCTCAGTGCAATAAATATTTTAGCATGTAGAAAAGAAAGTTTAGGAAGACAGCTTTGTCTGTTTGCTTTTCCACATCAAGTCATCTTTGTGTGTCTGGGTAGACCTCACTAGTTATGAGAACCAAAACACCTTTGAAAGACCAACATTATGCTGGACCACAGTTAAAACTGAAGCAAGAAATGAGGGTTACTCACGTTGTTTGGGATAGCCTCCTTTACTCACATCAGAGAGTCTGGGGTAGCCAGCCCCACATCCATCTCTAAGCACCCATTCTGACAAACAGAGGGAAGCTGAAGTAACTATTTTGATTTAAATGAGCATACCCTCATGGGCACATGGGTCAGAACACAGGGAGACTGAAGGGAACAACTGGAACTGAGAGAGAGGGCAACCTGGGAGGCTGGAGCAGGGTAGCAACAAGGTAGGGGGAAACCTCTCAGCCACACTCCAATGACCTGGAGACTTAGGCCACTTTCAGACATCCCCACCCCCACCCCCGGGTGCATATTCTGGCTGCAGGGGGGTGGGGTAGGGATGCGCAGCCAGAATATGTGTGGGAATCAGCCGGTCTGAAAGCCCGCCCGCCCCCCCCCAGCTTTGCACACAGGGATGCAGGGCTCGATTTCCTGCCCTGCATCCCTGCGCATGTCTGCCGGCAAAGCCACGCTTGGGTAGGGGGGAAGCTTTCAGACCGACCGATCCCCACATAGATTCTGGCTGCATGTTCTCCCACGCAGCCAGAATATGCACAGGGGGGGGGGGGGCGTGTCTGAAAGTGGCCTTAGTGCTCAGCACAGAACCAGGTATGCCGGCCTAAGAGAGCTTACGGCTCATCATCGAGGTCAAAGGAAGGGAGCAAGGAACCAGTGCTGGGTATTAGGGAACTGGGAATAAGGGAACTGGGGATCTGGGGGCCTGGAAAATGGGAAGGACACAGGGCTTGAAGACTAGGGGAACATCAAGGCTAGGGAAGAGGACCAGAACACATACAGCACAATAACAATAAGGGTAACCACAGAGTGAGGAAGAGAGCAGTTGCTCCACCCAACTTCCTGTGGCTACCAGCAGGCTTTAAGTATTGACTGGTAGCCAATCAGGAAGTTGGGAGGCAGAAGTGAAGCAATGGGACTCAGCTGATGATGAGTGTGGCATGGCAAAGAGGGGAGAACACAGGAGGAGACATGGGGAGGAGGGAAGTAGGTTAAAGTCAGGTCTGAGCAGTGGTGCCAGCGGATAGGGTAGTATTCTAAAGTCAGGGGTTTGAGGTCTGGGGCCTAACACCAGTCCACTTTAGTAACATTAGATGAACAATATAGATCAAAGTAGCTACTCTGTTTTGGTAGTGTTCGGATGAACAGCATAAACCAAAGTAGTACTGCAGCAATCTCCCACCAGGCAGAGATGTAATGACCATTGAACTGTGATCAGTTAGGGGTGGGACATCCGGGCAAATACCGGGTACTGGATTTACTGGTTCCCGTATTTCAAAATACCGGCATACCGGATTAATACCGGTATACTGGTACCGTTTTTTCCCCATTGATTTCAATGGGGAACTGTCCCCATTGAAATCAATGGTGAAAAAAACAAACAACTCCCCCCTCCCCCTCCCAGACTGTGCGGGTGGAAGGGGGGACACCCCCCATTCACCCTGCCCAGCCTGGATTATTATTTTTTTTAAAAAAATTCCCCTAAGTCCCTGGGCTCCGGACCGGGGCCGCCGCTGGCAACCCAGAGCCCGCACCAGCAGCAGGTAAGTGTACTGGTACTGTTGATCCCTGGTGGAGTGTGTGTTGATTTAACACACACACCCCACCCCAGGGATCACCCTACCTTGCCCACCATGGGATCACCCTACCTTGCCTTCAGCTCCGGGCGGCAGTGGCGGCGGCGGTGGCGGCAGCGGTCTGGCGACCAGCTTCAGCTCTGCTGTGGCTGCCGGCTTCAGCATGCTAGTGACGCTCTAGGCCTTGCAGGGAACCCGGAAGTTCCCCGGAGCGCCTAGTACACGTCACTAACGTGCTGAAGCCGGCAGCCACAGAAGAGTTGAAGACAGCCGCCGGACCACCGCCACCGCTGCCTGGAGCTGAAGGCAAGGTAGGGTGATCCCTGGGGTGGGTGTGTGTGTTAAAACACCCCCCGCCCCAGGGATCAACAGTACCGGTCCGGTATACACTTACCTGCTGCTGGTGCAGGCTGTGGGTCGCCAGTGGCGGCCCGGAGCGCAGGGACTTAGGGAAAAAAATTTTTTTAAAAAAATCAAGGCTGGGCAGGGTGGGTGGGGGGTGTCTCCCCTTCCACCTGCACAGCCTGGATGGGGGAGGGAAAGTGTTTGCTTTTTTTCTGTGTTTTCTTTTACATTGCGGCCATTCATTTGAATGGCCGCAATGTAAAAAAATCTGGCACAGGGGGAATCCGGTAAATTCCCCCGATTACCGGGGTAATCCGATACTGTCGGTACATCCAAAACCCGGCAGTATCGGATAGCGTATCATCTGGTAGTCCCACCCCTAGTGATCACCACCCTCACATCGATATGTGTTCACATGAGGAGTTGATTCAAAATACAAACTGAAAAGAAGTCTGTACTCCTGATTTTGCAAGAGTACATACTACTCTTCCTCACTGCTGAATAACATTGGTTTCATGCTCTGTTTATGTGACTACTTAAGGAAAAAAGCAAAGTTAAGCCGGGGTGGGCGGTAGCGTTCTTGAGTGCTGCCACTTTTTCCTGGCCGGAAGAAATCAGTGTGTGGTCTTGGGTGATTTTTCATCATCTCCCCAGGATCTCACTTGTGGGGTTTTGCAGGAATTGATATTGTCTCAGCTCCTGTTCAACATATATATGCAGGCATTGGGAGAGGATGTTAGGGGGTATGGTGTGAGGTGTCATCAATATGCTGATGACACCCAAGTATACCTCTCTTTTTCATTAGACTCAGGCCAGGCAGTTTCGTTGCTTACCTGATGCTTGTCAGTTGTGGGGGATTGGATGCGGGCGAGTCAACTGAATCTGAATCCCGACAAGATGGTTATGGTTAAAGCAGCGGGTGGGAGGGTCAGGGGGTGGGAGGGTCTCCATCATTGATGGGGTCCATACCCCCTTGGTGGCTCAAGTCTGCAGTCTGGGGGTGGTCCTGGACCCGCAGCTTCACCTGGATGCCCACGTGATGGCTGTGGCGAAAGGAGCATTTTGCCAATTACATCTGGTGCATCGGCTGAAGCCGTATGTCTCAGATTACCCCGAGACTAGTTTACTGCAACCCGCTCTACGTGGGGCTACCCTTGGTGACGGGCCGAAGGTTGCAGCTAGTGCAGAATGCAGCGACCCATCTCCTGACTGGGACGGGCTGGTGCAAGCACATAACACCTGTGCTCCGTTCACTGCACTGGCTGCCAGTGACTTACCAGGCCCAATTCAAGATGTTGGTGTTTACCTTTAAAGCCCTAAATGGCCTAGGCCCGACATACCTCAGAGACCGCCTCAACCCCTGGGTTCTGGATCGGCGCTTGTGGTCATCGGTGAGTGCCCTTCTGCGGGTCCCCCAAGTGTCTCGGGTGTCGACATGCAGAGGGCATTCTTGGTGGCCACACCATGGCTGTGGAATGCCCTTCCATCAGCGGTCCATCTGTCTGAAGACCTCCCCTCTTTTTGTAGACAATGTAAGACCTGGCTGTTCTGCCTGGCCTTTGGGTAGTCAGATGGGGCATTATTGCTGCTTTTATGTATTACTGTTTTAAATTGTTTTTAGTTGTTTTATGTGTTTGTACGCCGCCCCGAGCTGCCTGTGGCAGGAGGGGGCGATATAAAAGCTGAATAAAATAAATAAAATAAATAAATAAAGCTCAGCCACATCAAATTAACTGTTCATTGGAACATGGCCTCACAGATACATACATGCTTAAGCAGGCTGGTGCTTTGAGTTTGGTAAATGACATTAACACCTGTATACTAAATAGTAGGTTTTTTACTCTACCACTGTTCCTAGACCCATGTAATAATTTGGAAACATTCAGTGTTAGTAACAGTAGCAATAGCATCATTTTTCACTAAAGAGCAATTCATCTAATATTTTTAAAACCCTTGCAAGCTAACAGTTAAAACTTGAAAGCAACAGTTCAAAGTACAGTATCTTTCAGATGAATTATGCAGAATCTTTTTGATGAAGTGCACTGGAATAAGATTGCTAGATCAGGAAGAAACAGTGTGAAGGCATTTGTTATTTGAAAGAAAGTGTTTTCACTGATCAATTACTAGAGTGACTTCAGCACTATGGGCAGGGCCCCGAGGGAAACGCGGGTCTGCGATTCGCAGATTTCCCGCAGAATTCCCCTCCCCCCGTGGAATCTGCTGCCCTGCTTACCCCAGCGCAGAATTTGTAGCCTGCACTGGGGAGACGGGGCAGGAGATTCCACGGGGGGAGGGGAATGAACAAACTCTCGGGGCTTCACTTCCCCTCCTCTCCCCCAGGCTTGCCTCCCCCCTCCCACCAGGGTGTCACAGAGCAGCGCAACCAGATGACATCATCCAGCTGCGTCGCCCTGAGAGGCCCCGTTGGGAGGGACCAGGAAGAGGCCAGGTGCTGGATGGGGACGAGCGCACTGGAGCAGCTGCTGCTGCCACTGCTGCTCCTAAGTCACTGCCGCCTGCTCCAGCCATAAGGTAAGTAGGTTGGGGGGGGCCTCCTGGGTTGGGGGTTCCCGCTGTGCTCTCTGCATTGCCATGTGGGGGGAGGGGTTGCCTGCTGTGCCCTCTGCATTGCCATGTGTTTTAGGGGGTGGGTTAGAAGCTGTGCCCTCTGCTTTGCTGTGTGTTTTAGGGGGTGGGTTAGGAACTGTGCCCTCTGTTTTGCCATGAGTTTTTTGGGGGGGTGGTTAGGAGTTGTGCCCTCTGCTTTGCCATGTGTTTTGGGGGGTGTTTAGGAGCTGTGCCCTCTGCTTTGTCATGTGTTTGGGGGGGGTGCCTGATATTTGAAATACCCATACACAGAAAAAATTATAAGCAGATTTTTTATTCATTGGTACAAGGAAATGGATCGCCATCTGACAGTTTTAATTTTACTAGAGTTGTTTTGTAACTTTATTGGGTTGCAGAATTTTGGGTCGCAGAATTTTGGGGGGGAAATTGCAGAAGAATTGGGACCCTGACTGCCCTGATTCTGACCATGCCAGCCTGTCAGAACCCAGGTGGCCCATCTGTCTAAAGGCAGCCCTGCCAGATGTGCAGGGGGAGTCCAGGGCAGCCCCGCTGGCAGTGCTCTGGAACATCCTGGAGCACCAACTGGTGGAGCAGGTTGGCCAAACCTGGGGCACCAACCCAAAATGGAGCACCTGTCCATCTGCTCAGTGGACCCGCATTGCAGCTCCACTTTCAGCCAGTAGTTGCCCTGGGCAATGTCATAGAGTTGTGGGTGCCAACCAAGGCATCAGGTCATCGCCCACAACTCTATAGTGTGGGGGGCACCGTGTGGGCGGACCATGGGCCAGGGAACCCATCAGGTCTGTCTGAAACTGACTCAGATGGGACTGCAAGCAGGTGGACGTGGGGGGTGCAACCAAGAGTAGCTCTGGGGGTGGCTTCTTCCATGTCCATCTAAAAGCACCCTATGTCTCTTCTAGGATGCTTGCCATTCTAAGACTCACCTTGCTCCAGAACTCTCTCTGGATTTTACAGGTAAAAAACATAAGAGTGTGAGCTCTTCTCATTCAACTGATTTAATTTAAAATAGCAGAGCACCAACAACTCGGTAAAGAGGGTGAAACAGTGTGGAAAACAGCTGCAAACAATTACTCTGTGAAGCAAATCAGGATGAAAAGGGCTAATTAATTCAAAGTGCAGGGGCTGCCAATACCACAATAAAATTCATCAGACTAATCATCCATGCACGTTGGCTGGTATCATTTTACCAAATAAATTAAAGCGCATGGAAGATGTAACAGGTGTGTTATCCTAAAAATATATAAGCATACATATTAGTGAAAATTAAACATAGTTTTTACACACTATATTTCAATACCAGTGCATAAAATATAGCTGGATAGTGTGGCACAACTTGTAGTATACTGGACACATAGTATAGCTCTCCTTAAATCTTACACCACAGTTAATAACATCCATTTTGTTAGGTTATATTTTGTATATGTGCTTGACTATCAAAAGAAGCCTTGCCAATATAAAAAGTAAATCCTGTAATATTATTGCATAGTGCACATCATTTGTGCATCACTATCAGCCTGCGCCTAACTGCGTTTTTGCGCTCCATACGTGTTTAAAATTTCTGCATGTACGTTGCACACACCTACAATTCAATGTGTGCAGTACACTCTATACTTTGGTATTCACATGAAGTCAATGCAATTTGCATGTATTTCTCTTAGGCCCTTTTCACACAGACGCTCTTGGGCCACTTTCAGAATGTGCCTTTTCAAAGCCTCGCATCTCCAGCCTCCGCCGCTGCCGAGAACGAGCGGCACGTCACTTCCGGTAGCACAGGGAGCGTATAAACACTCCCCACATGGCTTTCTTCTTGAATGTGGGGCTCAGGAGGCGCTTCTAAGCACCTCGTTTAAAAGTGGCCTAACACTGATAAAATGGGTGTTACATTTTATTATACACGTTGCAAGGCTCAAGGTGTGTGCTATGCGTGCCCTGCAACATGTATAATAAAATGTAACATCCATTTTATCAGTGTTCGAGTGTCTGTGTGAAAAGGGCCCAAGGGTGTTTATAGACGATCCTGCTTACAAGCGGGATCGCTAAATGCCGGGTTTTCCCGCCGCGGCATCTCTGCATGCCGTGTCTGATGTTCAGACACGCCGCAGAGTGCGAGTGTGCATGCGCGCCCTTCTGCACATGCGCACTCGCGCACGGGACCAGGAAGTGCGGCTTAAAGCCGGCACTCCGGGAATCCGCGTCGGAGGGGGCAGGATCGCCTGCCCCCTCCAACGCGGATTAAAAAGCAGGCCACGCATGTAGACGAGCGGCAAGAAAGGCGGCTAATCAAAGGATCAGCTGCCTTTTTTGTCTCGTCTATAAACGCCCTCAGTGTGTGTTAAGTATATATGTGCATTTTGTGCTTGCTGGGAGTAGGAAGTGGCCAAGACAGCTTGCCTTAAGCTACATTTGCACCATTTGTATCCTCAGGTTGCCCTCAGGCATAAATTAAAGCAAGCTGCCTTAGGCTGCTCTTACTTATGCACTGCAAGAGCCAGAAATAGCTGGAGCACCACATTGTTCCTATCAAAGAGTCAGAAGAAGGTCAGTGGAAACTTATTCTGATAGCTCTACAACAGTTTGGTGGTGAACCCCACTTACTGTGCGAGGTCCTCAAGAGCGGTCTCTGTTCCCTTTTGCAATGCGGGGTAACATCGAGGGGCTGCCCTGGTATATCCTGGTAGCGGTGGGACCCCTACCTCCCATCTCATTATAAGTTTTGATTCTGAAGATCATACTGCCCTACTCTTTTTTTACACATACATTCCTTGCAATTCTTATTTTACTCATCATATTTTAATTTCTATTTAGACAGAAAATTTTGGAGGGCACCCTTGAGCTTGGGGCCTAGTGCAATTGTACCTCTATGCCTTTCTGTGGTCCTACAGGTGGTTGTAGATGACTGTGGCAAGTTCACAGATGTGATGGCCGACTACCTGGGCAGGAGCCATGATGCCTGCATCCTGCGGCAGACCCCCTTCTGTATGTATAACGAGACTTCAGTCCCAACACTTACACCACCATCGAGGGGACTCCCATGAAGCCCATCATTCTGGGGAACTTGACCTACCCCCTGATGCAGTAGTTCATGAAGGTGTAGCCTGTGGCCCGCATGCTGGAAGAGACCTGCTTTAACAGGCAGCTACGTGCCTCCAGGTGTGTGGTGGAATGGGCTTTTGGGGTGTTGAAGCAGAAGCAATGCTGGCGATCCATCACAGGGAGGATTGGCTTCAAGGTGAACCATGCCTTCCCTCCTCCCCCCCCCCCCCCCCCCCCCCCC
>QEPC01004101.1:709535-720080 GCA_003113815.1 Sphenodon punctatus
TAGAGAGGTCACACCTGCCTGCATCCTGCATAACATCTGTGAGACAGACAGCACTGCCTTGGAGTACCCCCTTCCCATTGCCCTGCAAGACCCATTGCCCCCGTACAGGCATGAAAATGACCACTGCAAGACCCACATAGCCTGGATGATACAGGATGCCTTGTGTCGGCATATTGCCTGCATCCACCGTGCAAACATGTAACTATATCTGTACATATATCGGGGCCTTGCAAGAATGGACTGAGGAGGGAGGAAGGTGTGTACAGCTGTAAATAATAACATGTTAATGCACAATAAAGGGGTAAAAGGTGACCCCATTAATGAGGTGTCTTGTTGTGCAGGGCCCAAGCATAATTTCTCTGGGCCTGGTACAAACTTGCCACACGGGCCCCTGCCATGATCCCATCCCATATATACAACACAATGAGTCATGAAGGAAACATTCCTATTTTATTTATGAAATGACATAAACACAGACCACATCATTTTACAGCTTTATTTTTCTGGCCCTTTTAATTGCAAAATCATGAATGACCTCACTAAAGTCAGTTGTTCTTGCAACTTTACAGTCAATAGACAAAACAGCAAGGTGACCTTAATGGTCTTGTGCCATAATTAAACGTCTGCAGCTTTTGATGAATGCTAGTTTCAGCTTCTGTCACAGTCAGTAGCAATTATTATGGTGCTTGTCTCTCCCTCCCCCTGCTGCCACACTCTGTTGGCTCCTCCTGCATGTGCACAGGAAATTCCAGGAGCTAAGGAACTCATAGTTCTGGAGTGTGTTACATAGGGAGGCATACATCTCTCTGTCCATCAAACTACAAATCCTAGAGTTTCTTATACAAGCTCTTTCTCTCATCAGTGACTCACTGTTTAGAATTGTCAGGACTGGGTATTGAACCCCCAGCCCTGGAGAGTTTGGAGTGCAGCCTTAAGGGCTAGTGCCACTCTGGGTGGGAATAATGGTCAGCTTTGGATGCTCGGGTTCTTGTGCACCTCTCCGCCCTCTCCTGTGTGACCGCGCCTTTTCCCAGCTGTGCCTTGTCTCCCTGACTTTGGCTCCCGGCTTCCTGATTGGCCACAGGTGGTGCGGCCACAGGAAGCTGTGGGAGCAACTGTTTTTACCCCTTGTGTGTGAATCCCTGTGTGATGTTTTGTGCATCACTGGTCCCTCCTTTTGTCAGTGAGTCTTCTTTTCCTATGGTGTTGGTTGTTTGGGTGTCTGGTTAGTCTTGTCCTCCCTGTTGTGTTCTCTGTGTTTCCCCCCCATTGCTGTGTGCATCCCTGAGAGCCCTGTTTCCCCCCCATTGCTGTGTGCTTCCCCATAGCTCTGCCTGGGTTGCCCTCCCCGTGGTCTTCTGTTTCCCCTCATTGGTGTTCTTCTTAGGGTTGTTGGGTCTTGCTCTCCCTTAGCTGTGTCTTGCATTGCCTCACCTCTCTATAGTGGGTGTTCCCTTCTTTCCCTGCTTTTCCCCTTGTGTTGTCCTTAACTCATTTCTCCCTATCTTCTCTGTGGATCTTGGAACCTCTCTGTCCCCTCCCCTTTGGGACCCTTTTCTTTCTCCTTTCTGTAGCCTCAATGATGAGCTGTGCACTCTGAGGCCAAGTTCCCCGGCTGGTAAGATGAGAACTGTCTTGAAACACCCAAGAGACTGGCTGAGAGGTTTTTCCTTCTTGATAACCTTTTTTATCTGGGTTCCCTGGGCCCTTCCTCGTGCTGTTCTCCAGCCCTAGATCACCTCACCCCTATTTACCTACTAGTGTAGGTCCCTTCTCTCCTCCTCCCCTGACAAGAATGTTACTTGTTCTGCTGGGCTGGAGAGACCTGCTCTGGTTTTCAAGATTCATGGGCCCCTGCCAGGACTGCATCTGCCACATGTGGCATTGCCATTGCCACCTCTCCATCTAGTGTTCCTTGTGGCCCTCAGCAAGGAAGTCCCAGTGACAGATGGCAGACTGCTGCAGGAAATGCCAGTGCTCTTGTGCCAGCCCCTGGATGGCATCCCAGATCTCGTCCAGTCAGTGTGTCTTGTGCAACAGCTGCTGGGCTATATCCTCCCTGCACCACTGGTTGTGGGCCCAGAGGACCTATGTCTGCTTGGCACCTGCTGGTGTTCTTGTTGATGCAGCCAGTCCTCCCACTGGCAGACCCATGGCAGGATGGAAAGGAGAGCTGTTAGTTGGAGCCACCCCACTCCCACCATCCCTCAAGGCTGTTGCCTCTGTGCCCACTGCCCATGTCCCTCACCCTCCTCATCCACCCATTCAGCATGTGCCCCCCCTGGGGCCACCATTGTGCCCTTCCACCTGCTTGCAGCACCTACTTTCCCCAGGGGGTATGTCTATATCCCCAGCTTCCTTGGGTTGCTCCCCCTTGGCCTCTCAGACACCTGTGAATACTGGGAGGGACAGAGCCTACATTGGTGACTGGCATTACCTGACTACAGTGTCCTATGGCTGGGTCTCCTATCCCCTTTGGCCCCCCTCTGGTGCATTCACTTACTGTTCTCCTTGGGCTCCAGGTCACTTGTCCCTTTTGCCTCCATCTCCTGATCTTCTGGGTCAACTTGCTAGCTCTCCAGCTCAAGGGTGATGATGGTCCCAAGAGTGGTATCCAAATCCTCCAAGTCAGAGGTTGGCTGGGGGTCAGGGGCATAGCCAGACACAGAAGACTGTTTCCCTGAGGGACCAGACCCCTCCTTGGAGTGAGGGGAACCACTGTCAGAATAACTGGGTGCTTCAGGGTTTGGCACCAGTGGATGGGTGTCCACCCAGACACAGCCCTGGGTGAGCCTGATGGTGACAATCTGTGTGACCACAATGCATCTATTGATTCAGAAGAAGCATTCAAGGAGGTCCATGTAGGGGTGGGTTTGGCACCCATGCCCAGTCTTGTAGTTGTCCTTGACCTAAGAACATACGACAATAGGGAGTGTCATAGTGGGTCAGGGCCTATGGAGCCCAGCATCCTGTCTCTGACAGTGGCCAGTTACAGTAGTTCAAGAGATGTATAAGCACAGGTCCTGGAGGTGTGACCCATCTCCTGCCAACTGCTCCCAACTACCAGTAGCCAGGTAGTTTAAGCCCCAACTAGTAAGCATTTATGGTTCTATCCTTGATGGATTTACCTAATTTCCATGTGAAGCTCATTAAGGTGCTGGCTTTCACAGCCTCCTCTGGCAATGAGTTCCACAAGTGTATTGTCCATTACGTGAATAGATACTTTTGAGTCTGTCACCATTTAACTTCAGGGAGTGTCCCCTTGTTCTCTTATTGTGGGAAAGGGCAAACACCTGTTCCCTAGTATTTACTTTCTCCCCACTGCTCATGATTTTGTAAACTTTTTTCATATACCCCCTTAATCGCCTCTTCTCCAGGTTAAACAGCCCTAACCTCCTTGAAGCCCCTTCACATTTCCTTGTCCCGCTGCTGGCACTGGCTCATGGCCCAGCTCTGCCATCCGGGTGGCAATCTGCTGAAACACCCAATCATTCAGGTGCATTAGGTACAGGTCATATTGCACCTTGTCGTCCCCCCAGAGGCTAATGGAGGCCCAGATTTCTTTGTTACTCCAAGGGACCCTACCTCAGGCAGGCGGGTGGGGGGAACTATCCTGATGTAGCTGGGGAAGCAGTGCTAGTGGATGCCTGTGAACAGGGGTGATAAAGAGATGCACTGCATAACTTGTGCCTACCATGGGATGGCTGCCGTGCCTCTTGCACCACCACCCCAGGTGTGCAAACTTACCAGTCTGGCCTGTCCCTCTTGCTACTGCTCCATATTCCCCTTTGGGGTACTCGTGGTGGTGGTGTGGTCTTAGCATTGGCCTGGATTTTCTGTCCAGTCTGTGTATGCCCAACAAGGTACTGCTTTTGCTGCCAGTTTCCTTTGAGGGTTCTGGGTCTGTCATGTGGGGAGGGGCACTGAGGCATTGACAGCTCTGGCCTTTTCTCCTGCATCTCTGTGATCCTGGTGGCCCTCATGGTGGGGATGGGCAGGGCCTAATAGACATGTTGACGTGTATTGGCCGCATTTGCCCAGGTGGGTGGGCATTGGCCTGGGATGGTTCTGAGAGTTTCTGGAGAATGTGCAGCTGGGGCATACATGACCCAACATCTGGTGGCGAGAGAACAAACATGCAGGTGAGTCGTGGGCCAGTACAGGCCACCATCATGTTTTTTTTCACCCATTCTGTAACTGTTGGGCGTGGAAACATAGCCTCACACATACCTGAACACAATAAATGACCCAGATCTCACATAAATGTCAGAAAGTCAATTAGTCAGAGAGTAACATCTGTAATAGTATTCCTATAGTTTCCAGGGTGACATTTCAAGGCTACATAATCACCTACAAAATCATTTTTTATTTATTTCCCCCCATAATTCTTGTCCCCGTACTGTCTTACAGTAACAGACTTTTTTAAAATCAAAGTTTGCTTTTACATTCAATCTAGTGATATAGCTGTTCCTAGTAAGTTTCTAGAGGTCAAAGGTCCAGATTCCTGAACACCTTACTGATTACTTTATTACAAAATGCTCTGACCTAAGGGTTATAGTGTGCCATCATTTTCCAAGCAGGAGCTTCTATAGAGATCAATAGGGATTTCTACCTATCCAGTAATGGTTCAATTTGATCCTGACTATGGCCTTTTTTACACGGATGCAGCTGTGGGTCCAGTGGGTGAAGGTGGGTGGAGATGGGTGGGTGAGCACACTCACTGAACACCCATTGGTGCTGAGCAGGGAGACATTTACATGGACACCGCCACAAGGGGTTGTGGGAAAGAAGGGGAGGGGCCAGCACACACCCGGGGCCACACTGAGCAAACACCCATAATGTTTACAGGGACAGCCCATACACCGAATGGAGGGGAAACCACACCCAGCACAGTTACATTACAACACGGCCAAGAGAGGACAAACAAAGCCGCGGCACATAGCACTGCCCTGACACTGCCAGACTCCAACTGGGTGGGGGAGGGGGAAGCTGGAATGTCAAGAGATACTAAGAAGCAGCCCAAGTCAAGCCCTGAGACACAGGCCAGACAGCTGGGTGCCACAGACCCGTCGGAACCCACATCACACCCACACACCATAGTGCCCACAAGCACACAGGGAAACCCAGCAGGATGAAAGAGAAAGGGGACCCCAACCGGGGGAGGAAGGCTGGGAGTGAGCACAGTCACTGGGAAGAACAGGCGAGCCCCGAAACGGGTGGGGACCACACCAGCTCCCCCACCCCCCGGCATGGACCACCACCCACAGAACACCCCCAAACCCCAGAACAACTTGCCAGGAACAGGACAGCTGAGTCGACGGCAGCCGGTGCCAAAGCGCAAGCCGGAGCCACGATCAGAGGGCACAGAGCAGATAGGTGCTTCCCAAAAAACACAAGTGGAGGGGTATGACCTAGATGACAGGGTACCAAGGGGCCAAGTCAAAGAGGACCCACAGATACAAAGCACAACTACGGGGAGGGGGGGAACACAGAGCAATGACCCATGCTCCGCCAGACAACCACTCCACACCAACCAGACACGGCCCACACAGAAGGGTACAACAGAGGGAAGGAGAACACAGACACCAGGTGGAACCAACCAAACCAAACTTTATTTATAAACCAACTAGAGCAACAGGCTCACATCAACCAACAAACACCAACACTGAGTGACTACCAGGTGGGGCGGCGGGGCAGATCTGAGCCCTCAGTAGGGACTGCGACCTCGGAACCGGCTCCAGCAATCCGCTTTGGCACGATTCAAGAGGTGTACCTGCTGCAGCACATGCAGGAGCAACTGCGCCACCTCCTCCTGATCCCTGGTCCTCTCGTTAATCATCGCCTGCACTAAAGGAGAGGGAGCGCACTAGTAGGACAGCCTACAGGGCGCAACAACCAGGGAGCCCACATACATGAGGGGGTGGGGGAACAGACACACACACACAAGGGTAACTCACGGATCTCGTGGTAGACCATGGCCCCAGCATGAAGTTTAGCTGGAGCTGACCGGCCATCTCCCCCAGCCACAGCACCATCAGGAACACAATCATAGCAGCTAGAAGGGAAGAGGAAGCTGAAGATGGGGACAGGGAGCCTCCAACAACAGGGGGGAGCACCCTGATCACCACCTGAAAGCTCACAACAGCCCAACCATTCTCAGTCACCGCCCCAGTGGCAGAGCCCAAGGGAACGTACAGGGAGGCGGATCGCACCCAGAGGACCACTCAGACTCACGGTCAGGAACCCTCTGGGCATGATGCCTCTCCATGGCTACAAGAGTAGGAATGGGGGACTGATGGGGGTGGTAGACACAGCGCACCATGGGGTTGGAACCAGAGTGAGGCCAGGTCAATAGGAACGGATAGCAGTGCATGGAGAGAAGGAAGGACCCTGCCCCATGCAGCAAGCAAAACCGCCCAACAGGTGGTGGGTCAGAGGCAGCCAGGGACAGACCACAGTGACAGGTGGCATGGAGGGCAATGACAGAGGGCGCCCAGAGCCATGTACAACCACACAGCCCCAATGCACGGCTGGCCGTGCGCAAGGCTGCTGTGGGAGACAACAAAGTCCTGAAATATGCCATGGGACTTACAGAGCTAGGGGAACAAAGCTAGGGAGAGCAACAACAGGGTGGGAAGTGACAGACCGTGGAGGGAGCACACACTAGACAGCCAAGAGCCCATACCATGTAACTTCCCACCCGGAAGAGCTGGGAACCAACCTCATATGTATGCGTAGGGGTGCACGGACCACTCCAACAGAACAGCACAGTGCCCATCCACACACCCCATTGCCCCACCATCCATGGACTCTGAACCCCCAGGCCAGTTGAAGGGGGTGAAAGGCAGGGCTCTGCAGCACAGTAACACCCACCTAATATGAACCATGAGCGGCAAGAGCCCACAAGGTGCATGGGCACCGCACATCGCCAGAGCTCTGAGTTAACTCCCCCCTCAGGTACGGATAGTCATAACAGCAGCACGCCCAGCATGCTGATGGCAAGGTGCCACCATTGGAGCAACCATCCCACCCTAACAATGCTCTGATCCCCCCAAGGCCAGACCCCCCACAAACTACACCCATGACTCCAGCACCAGCACCAGCACCTACAGTAGCTGGGGGAATGGACCTACAGACACAGCAGGAGAACAGAGGCAGCTATATAAGGCCAATGTTTATTGGCACAGGAACTTGTAAGATCCTACACTGGCCAGGGGGAGCAGATGCCAGGGATGGGGGGAGGGAACACCCCAGGGTGCACGCAAGAAGCAGTACTACCAATTCACGGGGTCTGAGGGGTTGGCAGTCAGACCTGGCAGGAAAGCGTCAGTAGGTAGACCCACAAATTGCATCACAGTAGACAGATGGGGAGGTGGATGTGTCACGCAGGTGAACAGAAGCCAGCAGCACGGCCAATGGGGAGCAATAGTGCCGGTATATCATGTGGAGGGGGGATCCATGGTGGAGGTTGCAGCAACAGCGGGATCGCAGTGCTGGTGCTGGGCACTCGGGAAACATGGGCCCTTGGACAAGACCATCCCCATCCCCGGGGAAGAGGCCCCAGCGGTAGTCACGGGCACGCATATTCCATTCCATTCCATATATATTTGATACCCCGCACTCTCTCCCGTAGGACTCGAGGCGGCTTACAACAACATGACAATAATTCTGGGAGTTTCCACACAGGGAGCCCAGAACAACATTTCAACAACAAGCTAACATAATATGCAATTTAACATGATATACAGTTTAAATATACAAAATAATACAGCGCATTCCCCAACCTTCAGCTAGCGTCCCACTCTGTAACCTCCCCCACACCAATGGGGTAGGTCCCAACCACCACCAACTCCTCCCCTGCTGCCACCAGGGAAAGCCTGGCCACCTCCACCCCTCTCTCACCAGGGGGAGGTGGCCCCACCAAACCGACATCAGCTGTTGTATTTAGCTCATCTAATTCCTCCCACTCTCCCCTCTCCTTCACTAACCCAACCCAAGACACCCCATCTACACATAACTCCCGCTTCTCACCCATCTCAGAGCTCCCCTCCATCACCCCGTCCCTTCCATTTCCTCCAATCATAGGCCCCCTCTGTTTCTTTTTATCCCCCATTCCCCATTTCTCCTCCTCCCTTCCTTTTTGTTTTATCTCTCTAACCCGGCATAGCTTCCCCCCTCTACCCCCTCCGAGCCCCGAAGGGCCCCAAAGGGCCACACCCTTTGGTCACAGCCATTTGGCTCGCAGTCACCAGCTTGCAGCCTGCGGCACAGCCGCCGGCCCTTCGCTTAAGTACCCCTCGTCACTTCCGGTGATTAGTCCAGGGGAGGGCGGGCGAGGGGGGGCTGCAAAGATGTCCCGGTCTCCCCTACTCATGCCCCTCTCCTCCATCATGGCCAGGTAGGTCCCCCTTGCAGTGGGCACACCAGCAGGAGCGGGAGCAACGGGGGAACAAGCAAGTGTATGCGCTCTGCCCAGCGCAGCCACTGGCCCTTCGCTTAAGTGCCCCTCGGCACATCCGGTGATTAGTCCAGGCGAGGGGGGGCTCCAAAGATGTCCCGGTCTCCCCTACTCACGCCCCTCCCTAGTGCAGAATGCGGCGGCCCATCTCCTTTTGGGAACGGGTCGTCGGGAGCACATAACACCTGTGCTCTGGGCTCTGCACTGGTTGCCGATATGGGCATACACCATGAAGCAGGACATGAGGGGGTGTCCTGTGGCAGCAGCTGCTCTGATATCCGAATGGCTCAGCACAGCTCTCAGGGCAGCCATCTTCAGCACTGTGGGCTGCCTGGACAGGAAGGGCCCACCAATATCAGTCGGAAGCAAGCCAAGTTCCCCAAGGCAGTCCTGGCAAGCAGATCAAGGACATGTGAAGCCATGGGCATGCAGGAGGACACAGGCGTAGCTGCTTGCTACATACGGCCCACCAGGAGGGCAAGACTAAACTCCTGATGACCGGTCACCTGGCGAACAGCAGCAAGCTCTTGGGGTTCCCATGGCAACACAACAGTGGGTGGGGGCCCATGGTCAGGTCAGCAAAGGGGCATGAAACCAAGCTCCATGGCATGCCTCTGGCACTCCAGACCCCGAAAGGGGTACCCCAACAGCCACATGTAATGGGACAGAAGACTGAAACCATCACCCATGGAATAGGGGTCGCTCACCAACAGCTGGACATTGCTGGTCTGCCACAGGTTTCCCAGAAGTATCGTGGCACACACCGGCCACTCCTCCCCGGCCCAAGGATCGAAAACATGGCCCGTTCCATGGCTGGACATGGCCTGAACAAGGGCTGCGAACTGGACAGCAACCAAAGTGGATGGTGAGCTGGAGTGTCTGAGCTCGGATAGCTCCGGAGTTGCCAGGTATCTGGAGGGTGACCTTGGCCAGCTGATAGGACCCATCCTCGCTCAATAAGAGGCAGGGAGGCAGCACAGGGCCTGGGGGAGGAAGGGATGACAAACCATCAAGGGGCCACCATAGCTGTACACAGCACAGCGGGACGGCTGCTTACCTGACAACAGGTATCCTGGAGAATGGGGGACCCATGCTGCATATCACATGCCCAACATATGGTGCAGGGACTCAGACAGTGAGGGGGGGGATCCCGGTAGGGGTGCGCGAGCTAGGTGATCGATGGAACAATTCCAGGCGCCCACTGAAGACAGTTGCATTGGCCTAGCATACAGCTGGCACCCATTGCACAGGGGTAGCATCTCAGAGACCTCAGACAGGTGTGCATGCTGCACCCAGAGTGCTGCACCAACCGCTGAGACCCAGTGACCGATCAGCCATCTACATAAGGGAGACAGATCGACTGCTAGGGCATGGCATGTTGGTTGTGGTGGTTGTGGAGAGGAGAGAATGCAGTGAGAGCAATAGAGGGAGTGGAGGGAGCGAAGCAGGGGCATGCGGAGAGTGAGAGAGGCGCATAAGGGTGTGTGATCGTGGGGCATGTGGGGGAGTGGTGTTGAGTGCATGGAGTGGTGCCTGCGGGTGAGAGGGTGTGTATGAGGGGTGACAGCACAGGGCGGCTAGCTGGTTCAGGTACCCGAGCACAGGGTGGGTTGTTGGGTTGGGGGGCTGGTGGGTGCTCACTGAGTGTGTAGCTGGGTTCACGGGAATTAGGGATGGGCGAACAGATTGCGGTTCAGGTTCGGCCGTTTGGTTCGTCCGTTCGGTTCGGCAGTTCGGTTCGGATGTGTTCGGTTCGTTTGTTCGCCGAGTTCGGGTTCGGCTGTTCGGTTCGGTCATCCGAACAGGCCGTTCGGTTAGGCCGTTCGGCTGTTCGGTTCGGCCGTTCGGGAAGTGTTGTTATGGTGGGTTTTTTTGTTTTTTATATGGTTTTTTGGTTTTTTATTGGGTTTTATATGGTTTTCTTTTGGTTTTTATTTGGTTTTTTGGTTTTTATATGGTTTTTAAAAAATTTTTAATCTAATATTATATATATCTGTCTACACTAAATCTAACTGCTATTAACTATTCTAAATGCTATGAACTAAATGGATTATCTAATAAGTACACAGACCTACTCCTACAAACAC
>QEPC01004101.1:720339-735274 GCA_003113815.1 Sphenodon punctatus
GAAACTTAAAGCAATCTAAAAATCCTACTCAACGCCTGCTGTTCAGGAACAGTGACTAGCTCAGAAGGTGTTGGGAAGGGGGGAGGCAGATAATTAGTTTCGTTTCTTGCAAGCCTCTCCACCCCTGGTGCCTGGAAGTCTGCTCCTCAGTGACTGACACCTCCCTGTAATGTTTGACCTTCCAGTGAACCTTTTTTTGCCACCTGAACTCATCAGAACGCGATCTGAACTGACCGAACTGTTCGGTCATTTTGCCGTTCGGTGTTCGGTTTGTTCAGTATGTTCGCGTTCGGGTTCGAGTTCGGTCGTCTGAACAGGCCAAGTTTGCGCTGAACTCCGAACTGCCGAACCGCGTTCACCCATCCCTAACCGGAAGTAGTCACGGTGGTGGGAGCATGATGCCCGTTGTGGGCACCCCGCATATACGAGCTGCCCTGCTTGCCATCCTGCTTGCATGTTTCAGTCTCCTGGTGCAGGTGTTCAAGCAATTGGCCGACCTCCTGTGCCCAGCCCCCTGGTATACCCATGGCCCACGCCACCAGAGAGCAGCCAACCTACACCGCATGGCAACGGTGCAATGGACGCAGAGGATCAAGGTGTCATCAGGTGACCCTACCCACACGATGGATGGCTTGGATGCAGTCACAGAGCAATGACTGGTGGGAGAACATGCTGGCAACCTGAACCAACGAGTGGACCAATCACTTCCAGATGACCCGCTCCCTGCTGACCCAGATTGGTGAGATCCTCAGCCCCCACCTCCACAAGAACGTTACCAACATGCACTTCCCATTACCACCAGGGATGCGAGTAGCGATGGCAGTGTGGCACCTAACAACCCCCAATTCCTGCCGGAGTGTGGGTGAGCAGTTTGGTTTGGGGCAGCGATGGTGAACAGGGCACTCCACGATGTCTGTGACCTCATAGTCAAACTGGTCCTGGGGCCGAAGTCTGGACGCCCCTTGTACCCTCATGGGTGGGGAAACTTAACAGCCTCCGGATGCATTTCTTTCAAAAGCGTCTCAAGATCCCAAAGGGCACTCCTTTTGTAGCGATCATGGCTGAGTTAGGCCAATGTCGATGGTCAGTAGAAGCTTGGGCCCTTGTCTTAAAGTTTTGGGCCAAGCTTCATACATCACAAGAGAGGGGGTTGATTAAGTTTTGGAAGGAGGATTCCTATAGGAGCTATTGGCAACAGGCAGTGGAGCTGTTCCTTCGTAAATTAGGATTTCCCCCCGCTTTTTGGGAGGGTAAAGAACTGGGAATCATATTGACTATCATATCAAGAAGGCTACAGGATCAGAACCAGCAGGAGGAGATAGCTCAAATCAGAGCCTCGGCACATATGGTTGGTTATCTCCCCCTTATTAGATCACCCCCTGGGATGGCGATATATTTATCCTCAGCCATTCCACTTAGGGGGAAGTATTTGTTCCTGTGCGCAAGGCTAAATGCCCTGCCTACAGCCTTATTCGAGGGGCGTTTGAGGGCCATACCTTTTGCCGAGCGTCTTTGCCTCTTTGATGGGATATGTTTGGCGACAGTTCATCACATTCTTTTCAACTGTCATTTATATGATTCTATTCGTTCGGAGCTCCTTTTACCCTTTCTCTGGAGATTCCTGGGGAGAACTGAGTGGAATCTTCAGCTTTTGGCCTTGGCTGATGTGGCTCATTCTATCACAAGTGCCGTGGCTCGCTATTTGATGTTAGCCTTTAATTTACGTAGTTTGTTTTTAAATTTTAGGCAGCCTATTGAATGAGGGTTAGTTTGTGGTACTTTATTAGTAATTGTTATCATGTGTTCTCATTTGTAAATACTATGTAATTCCGAGTACCATATTTGCGCAACAAGTTTGGCAGTGGATTCTGTTACGTTTGTTTGGTTTATAGTTTTGTTTCTGTGTTGTATGTTTTTCCTTTATGGTTTTGGTTTTGGCCGCAATAAATTTATATTTAACTGCTCCTGGAGCGGGTCATCCAACTCCGGGACCCAGAGGTGGTGAACCAGGACTTTGAGGCAATGGGTTTTCCTCATAGCATTGGTGCTATCGATAGCACTCACATCCTGATCTTTCGCCCCCCGCAACACCAAGACCGATTACCTGAACAGGAAGCAAGCATTCTCTGTGAACCTACAGGCAGTTGTTGACCACCGATACCTGTTCATCGATGTGTACACAGGTCACTCGGGGAGGAGCCACGATGCTTGGATCCTGCACTCCTCCACCTTCTATATCAGGATGTTCGATGGGGAGATAACCCCAAACATGTTCAGGAAGATTGAGGGTGTATCCATGGCTCCGGTTGTTATAGGGGATTCCGCCTATCCTCTGACCCCATGGCTGATGATGTCCTATTCCGTTGCCCGCACCCCCGATCGGGTGCTCTTCAACAAGCGCCTGGCCTCCGCGAGGTGGGTGGTGGAGAGGACCTTCGGCCTGCTCAAGATGAGGTGGTGCCTCCTGCTTAACTGGAGCCAGTTCAACCTGCAGCACACCCCCATCCTGGTCCTGATGGCCTGTGTACTCCATAACATCTGTGAGACTGGTGGGGCTGCCTTGGACTATTGCCCTCCTGTATAGAGACGGAGCCCAGTGCACCTGTACCATCATATTCAGGGTGGGGTCTTCAGGAGGATCTTGGAGGAGAACTGTGATGCCCTATGCAGGCGCATAGTTGCCCAAATGGCCGGGAACTGACCATGGCCTATAGGAGGCCCCCTTCAAACAGTCCCGTGTCACTGTGAACCATGTACCAATACATTGTGCTGTCTACCCCTGTTTCTGCCTCTGTCTTGTTTGATTGTTGACATCGGGACCGTCCCATGGTCCGTTGGCCAGTGTGGTGCTGGCATGGGTCCTGGATCCCCCATGCCATGGCATGGCTGTCCGTTGTTGCACCATACTACCTTGTGTACTGGAAATCCCATTGAACCTCTTGTGCAATATCCCCTGTACTGGAGCCCAATTGACCATGATGGTGTGTGTGCTGTTGCACACCATTCCAACTGCTCAGTGAATGTGTGGTATGGCACCCTGTTGTGCACTGTGACCTGTCCTGGAGGAGATGGGTGGCTGTCGTGTGCAGGGTGGTGGTAGCCCTTGGTCCCTAGGTTGTCCCTCAGCATTTCCACCACTTGTTGGTGGGGATGGGCTGGTGATGACATGATGTCTCACGCTGTCACACAACATCCCTGTTACGCACACCTCTCCATCCCTTCCATGCCGCTTTCTGGGTCTCTGCAGGGTGCAGTTCCATCCCTCCCTTCCATCCCTTCCTGTGGCCAGAACTCCTGGCCCCATGATCCGTGGCCTGGACGTACTCTCCAGGTTGCACTGGTCTGATAGGACATGAGAGTGAGCTGCCGGGCCTGCCTCCCCTGCAGTTGTTAGCCCTTGGCCACCACTGTGGCTTGCAGCTGACTCCCTCAGGTCACTTGCATCCCTCTATACAGACTCCAGGACAGACAGATATGTTTGGTTATGGGTTTTTATTTGGGAACATTTACAGGGAGTGGGGTCACGTCTTTCGGGGTCTTTCCCATCCCCTTTTTATGACACCACCAGGGGATGGCTGTCTACTGGTCTTGGCAGCCGCTGTCCACTGAGACCGTCAGCTGCCTGACCCAGGCTCTCCTTCCTCCACCAGCCGCTCCACTGCAGGGTCTGGTAGTTGCTCCTGTGGATTGGACACACAGCGTTAGAGGTAGCGGTTACCCATTTACTGTGCCCCCATTCTAGTGCTCCCATACCTGAAGTCCCTGTGTCCATCACCACCTCCCGTGCTACCTTACATCCCTTCCTCATGGCCAGGTGGGTACTGTGTCCCATGTTTCCCCCTCCCTCATGTCGATTGGCCACCACCTGTGTCCCGTGCTTGCCTGTGCATGTTGGGTGGTTGGGTTGCTGGGGGTGCAGGGATGATCTGGGGTAGCTGGGCGCTTGGGAGGGGGGTGCTGGAGGGGAACCGGGAGTGGGAGGGGGCTTGGTATTGTAGGGGGTGCCATGGGTGGGAGGGGGCCCATGTGGCCCAGGCCAGGGTAGTGTCTGTCTCTTATACACATCTAGATGTGTATAAGAGACAGGCCGAGGAGGGCCTCCATAACAGTCAGGTAACCCTGCTGTGCCCCCTGGGGAGAGAGGGGAAGAATCTCCCAACAGGAGCAAAAGGGGGGCTGCGGGATAGATGCTAACCCCCATGCAATACCCCCAACAGGAGACAACCAGCTCCACTGTCACCACAGCTACCAGGTGGGCCCCAAGCTGCCAAGCTGGATGGCCCTCCACACGTGGTACCCAAAAGGGGGAGCCCTGGTTGAGGCAGGAGACCTGGGACTTCATACGCGTGTGGAGGGCTGAAAAGGTTCAGCATGACCTGGTGCACAGCTACAAGACCAGACAGGTCTATGAAGCCATCACCCAGGAGATGCAGCAGGGGTACAATAGGGATGTCATCCAGTGCATGCAGCAGGCAAAGGACTTGAGGTCTGGATATAAACATACCAAGGACAACAATCTCAACTTTGGCCATGCCATGCGTACAATGGAGTCCCATGATGATCTGGACCAGTTCCTCTGCATGTACGGGGATGTAGTTGCCTCCTGCATACACGGCACCACCTTCACCAGGGGCAGAAAGAGGGCACTAACAACACCCCCCTGTCCAACCGCCCAGAGCAGGAGGAGAATGCTGCCCCTGACGAGGCCAGCCAGGATGCAGGAGGGGACATCCCCGTCACACAGGGGGAGGAGGTGGCCCAGGAAACTGCTCACACAAACATCACCCTCCGCATGCGCTCACAAAACCCACAGGGTAACAGGCCACAGGGACGGGGGGTGCATGCGAAGCGGACGGACACCCGGGACACCTCCCGGGAGGCGGAAGAATATGATCCAGGTAGGAACAGAACCAGGGCCGGGGAGGAGGCTGGCCACAGCCGGACAGCAGGGATCAACTCATGGATCCCTATTCCCATTACAGCTCAAGGGTGCCTGGAGGTTCACGAGGAGGAAGTCACGGAAGGGGAGGTGGTCGAGGAGGAATTGATGGCACCTCTGAGACACGGTCAACAGGACAATGATGGTAGGCCAACATGGACAAGGGAAGGGTCGTGGGTGGTGCCGACGTAGCATACAGGGCACAGAGGTAGCCCCTCGAGTAATACACCCACCATGCAAGACAGGGAAGGGCTGGGGGCCTCCACAGTAGGGGAACGTAGCTACACAGGTCAACATCCCCTGACAGGAATGCAGATGTGGGGTCACAAGGGAGGAGGGACCATGAGACATGCTCACAATGATGTGCTGGGACAACACGGCCCCAGGAGAAGGTGTGCTCATATGGGGCCACAACTGCAGTCCAACACAGAGGATGGGAATAGGGGACCCCACCCTGTTGGTCTTGATCAACACAGGGACAGACACAGAAGGGGGGCAGGCAATCCCAGTGGCGCAACAGTTGTACCGTTAGGGGTGCAGGGTATGGAAATGGCAAACAACACAACCCATGGGGTAACATGTCTTCCACAGACGAGCGACCCAGTCCTGCGAGGAGTGCTGCCACCGGCAGCACTGAGAGGAATCGGGAGATGCGGGCCAGGAATCGGAAGAGGAGAGAGGACCTGGGGAAGGAACTGCTGGAGGAAACCAGAAGGNCTCTCTGGCTTTGGCTCTGTTGGCGTTCTCCCCCTTTTTCTTCCACATTCGCTTTGGCATGTGGTGATGGGCTGTGCTTCCCAGCTGGGGGCCTGGCTGTTGTTGGCCTGGCCCCTCCCCCCCCTTCCCTGTGGTTGTTCTCTTACCTGAATCGTATTCCTCTGCATCCTAGGGGGTGTCCCTGGTGTCAGTCTGCTCCCCAAGTGCCCCCTGTCCCTGTGGATTCTGACCCTGTGGGTTTCAGGGGCGCACATGGAGGATGATGTGTCCTGTTTCTGTTTCCATGGACAATGCCTCCACCAGTAGGATGGGGCTGTCCCTTCCCATATTCTGGTTGGCCTCACCAGGGGCTGAGGGCTCCCCCTACTCCGGGGGTTTGAGCAGGGGTGTGTGTTGTTTTTGCCCTCTTTCTGCCCTGGCGAAGACTATGCTGTGGATGGGGGCGGCCGCAATGTCCCCGTCCATACAGAGGAACCGATCCAGCTGGTCATGGAACTCCATTCTGCGCATGGCACAGACAGACTTGAGATTGTTGTCCTTGATATGTTTATATCTGGACCTCAAGTCCGTTGCCTGCTGCATACATTGGGTGACATCTCTATTGTACCCCAATCGCTGCATCTCCTGGGTGATGGCTTCATAGACCTGTTTGGTTTTGTAGTTTGGTTTTTGTACTGGACCTTTTCATCCCCCCCCATGCGTATGAAGTCCTGGGGCTCCTGCCTGGACCAGGGTTCCCCCTTTTGGGTTCCGCATGTGGGGAGGCCACCCAGCTTGGCGGCTTGAGGCCCGCCCGGTGACTGTTGTGGCAGTGGAGCGGGTGGTCTCCTGTTGGGGAATGCATGGGGGTGAGCTGTTGTCCTGCTGCACCCCTGTTCCTTCTGTGGGCTATTCCATAGCCCCCTTTCACCCAGGGGGTCCCACTGTTTTACCTGATTGCCACGGAGGCCCTCCTTGGCTGTCTCCACAGTGGTGCTGTGTGCCAGGGTCAGGGTGCTCTCCTATGGGGGAAATGGTGTGGCTGTCAGTTTCCCACCCGGGGTTTCCCTGGCATATGTTAAGGGCTTGTCAGCACCCTCCCCCCCTCTACTGGGTGGGTATTCTCACTCTTACCTCATTCTCCAACTCGCTCTCCTCCCTGTGCCCCGTGGTCATAATTTGGGTTGGGGAGGCGGGTGGTGCCGGAGCAGTGTTTTGCCCTCTGCCCTGTGTTGGGAAGGATGTGCTGTCAGTAGCCATCCACCCACCCACCCACCCCCAGTGCCGTTGGCTCAGGCCCCACTCCCCTGGGTGTCCACAGGTCCCTCTGCTTACCCTGCCCCTTCCCGTGCATGTCATGGTGCTGGCTCCCTTGGTCTTGTCTTTGGCTTTTCTGCCTGACATGTTGGGAGCCAGCACACCCATGTCCTCACTGGCTTCTCCTTTAAGGGCTCCTGGGCAGGTGTTCTGTGTCTACTGGTGGGTGTGTCTGCTTGCGGGCTCCTGCGGGGCCTCTCTAGCCATGTCTCACTGGTTTCGGTGGAGCCTTCCCATGGGTGTGTGTGTTTTGCCATTTACATGGATGGGTGGGTGTTGAACACCCATCTCCACCCACCTCCACCCACGGAGCATGCCGGCTCCTTCCCGACTGCTCTGTGGGTGTTGATGGGTGTTGATGGGTGGGTTGCTGGAGCGCGCACACCCACCTATTGATGTTCACACGGATGCTCTCCCATACATCCGATGGGTGTTCATGGGTGTTGGTGGGTGGGTGGCATCTGTGTAAAAACGGCCTATCTTTCATGTCTCCTGATGAAACTGAAGCAGTAATTATCCAGAGGATGCTCTTATTCCTTTGGATGACAAGAGAAATATCAAAGGAAATAGCATTTATTTTTGAAGGGAAAATTTATTGACAAAGATATACATGTCTGATCCAGAGAAGAGTCACTAGAAAAAATGATCAGTTTTAATTTTATTACTTCAAGGCATTTTTTTATCATATTCTCATTCTCACAACAATAAAATTCAGATACTAATTAGTTTTATAATAAGACAGACTACGAAAAAGAAAAGAGCTAATTGGTAAATTCTCCCTTCTCAATCGAAAAAAAAGAAGGAAATAATTTACTAGGAAAGCTACTGCTAAGATTGTAAATAACAGCAGCTGTATTTAGGGATTTAACTGCCTGCCCGAAGTTGATTAGAAGTCTCCGAAAGCCACAAACAATCAAAAACTTTTTACTTAACAAATTACATCATTGAGCAAGATTTTCAAGAAGATGACCTTTTTTACACGGACGCCACCCACCCACGAACACCCATAAACACTCATCGGATGGGTGGGAGAGCATCCGTGTAAACATCCACGAGTGGGTGGGTGCACGTTCACGACCCACCCACCAACACCCATGGAGCATCCGGGAAGGAGCCGGCATGCCCCATGGGTGGAGATGGGTGGAGATGGGTGTTCAACACCCACCCGTCTGTGTAAAAAGCAAAACACCCACACCCACGGGGATGGGTCCACCGATACCACAGAGAGATGGCTAGAGAGGCCACGCAGGTGCCCCCAAGCAGACAGGCCCACCGGGGGAGATGCTGGACACCCAGCCGGGAGCCCTTAAAGGAGAACTGAAACATGACTGTGGTGCGCCGGCTCCCAAAATGTCTGGAAGGAAAGCATCTGACAAAACGAAGGAAACCAGTGCCGCGACACGCATGAGACGGGCCAGGGTAAGCCAAGGGACCCCGGGACACCCAGGGGAGGGGGGCCGGCCCAATGGCATGGGGGGGAGGAGGGAAAGATGGCTAATCACAGCACACCTGTCCTGTCACAGGGCTGAGGGCATACCGCAGTGCCAGCTCCGCCCGCATCCCACCAGTCCACCACAGCCATGGGACACGAGGAAGGGAGCACAACCAACAGTGAGGTAAGAGCAAGGGTACCCCACAACCTGGGGGAGGGAGGCCCACACGCCAATACCAGAAAGAAACCATCCCGAGGGAACACAGTGCGGGCAGCTAACCGCTAACCGTTACCAACTCCGCCCCCCAGGAGAGCACCCATACACAGGAGCAATGCACCACTGGGGAGATGGCCGAGGAGGGCCTCCATAACAGTCAGGTAACCCTGCTGTGCCCCCTGGGGAGAGAGGGGAAGAATCTCCCAACAGGAGCAAAAGGGGGGCTGCGGGATAGATGCTAACCCCCATGCAATACCCCCAACAGGAGACAACCAGCTCCACTGTCACCACAGCTACCAGGTGGGCCCCAAGCTGCCAAGCTGGATGGCCCTCCACACGTGGTACCCAAAAGGGGGAGCCCTGGTTGAGGCAGGAGACCTGGGACTTCATACGCGTGTGGAGGGCTGAAAAGGTTCAGCATGACCTGGTGCACAGCTACAAGACCAGACAGGTCTATGAAGCCATCACCCAGGAGATGCAGCAGGGGTACAATAGGGATGTCATCCAGTGCATGCAGCAGGCAAAGGACTTGAGGTCTGGATATAAACATACCAAGGACAACAATCTCAACTTTGGCCATGCCATGCGTACAATGGAGTCCCATGATGATCTGGACCAGTTCCTCTGCATGTACGGGGATGTAGTTGCCTCCTGCATACACGGCACCACCTTCACCAGGGGCAGAAAGAGGGCACTAACAACACCCCCCTGTCCAACCGCCCAGAGCAGGAGGAGAATGCTGCCCCTGACGAGGCCAGCCAGGATGCAGGAGGGGACATCCCCGTCACACAGGGGGAGGAGGTGGCCCAGGAAACTGCTCACACAAACATCACCCTCCGCATGCGCTCACAAAACCCACAGGGTAACAGGCCACAGGGACGGGGGGTGCATGCGAAGCGGACGGACACCCGGGACACCTCCCGGGAGGCGGAAGAATATGATCCAGGTAGGAACAGAACCAGGGCCGGGGAGGAGGCTGGCCACAGCCGGACAGCAGGGATCAACTCATGGATCCCTATTCCCATTACAGCTCAAGGGTGCCTGGAGGTTCACGAGGAGGAAGTCACGGAAGGGGAGGTGGTCGAGGAGGAATTGATGGCACCTCTGAGACACGGTCAACAGGACAATGATGGTAGGCCAACATGGACAAGGGAAGGGTCGTGGGTGGTGCCGACGTAGCATACAGGGCACAGAGGTAGCCCCTCGAGTAATACACCCACCATGCAAGACAGGGAAGGGCTGGGGGCCTCCACAGTAGGGGAACGTAGCTACACAGGTCAACATCCCCTGACAGGAATGCAGATGTGGGGTCACAAGGGAGGAGGGACCATGAGACATGCTCACAATGATGTGCTGGGACAACACGGCCCCAGGAGAAGGTGTGCTCATATGGGGCCACAACTGCAGTCCAACACAGAGGATGGGAATAGGGGACCCCACCCTGTTGGTCTTGATCAACACAGGGACAGACACAGAAGGGGGGCAGGCAATCCCAGTGGCGCAACAGTTGTACCGTTAGGGGTGCAGGGTATGGAAATGGCAAACAACACAACCCATGGGGTAACATGTCTTCCACAGACGAGCGACCCAGTCCTGCGAGGAGTGCTGCCACCGGCAGCACTGAGAGGAATCGGGAGATGCGGGCCAGGAATCGGAAGAGGAGAGAGGACCTGGGGAAGGAACTGCTGGAGGAAACCAGAAGGTTAGCCGAAGTGCAATAGAAGAAGGAAGGAAATAAAATAGGACTGTTCCCTGAGGAGAGTTAAGATCTACAGAAAAACTCACAAATGTCAGGTGAGTATTAGATTCCTGTGGGGTAACAATTTTGAGCCCCTGCAGGTGTATTTGTATATATGCAAATACCCATTGTAACTTATTTGGCAGAATATTTCTTGTAAAGACAGGGAATGTAACTCCCATTGGAAAGGCAGCCCTATCCATAACATGGGTGTTATGTATTTCAGGAACATGACGAATATATAGGTGCGTTTATTGAATACTATAATATCTAGTATTCTAACCTGATCTAACCCACTAGCCCCCTATTCTTCTCCCAGGGAACCCAGGAGTCCTGGCTCCCACCCACCCATCCCCCTTCTCTAACCCACTAGCCCCCACTCCCCTCCCAGTGAACCCAGGAGCCCTGCTCGAGCACTCCGCTCCTCTTCCATCCCCTCCCTCACCCTCCCATGTGTCCCCTGCTCCCCCCACCCCTATGTGCCCCCCAATTTACTCACTGGCAGCGGCTCCATCAGGCTTCTCTCCATTGAGTCTGTCGCTGTCCTGCTACGGTCGGGACCTGATGGCATGACTGCGTGGCAGCTCCCAGGCCCGAACAGTTCAGTCGGGCCTGGGAGCTGCCACACAGCCGGGCTTCCCTAAGTTGAGTTCCCCTCCGCTCCTCCCTCCCAGAGTCGAGTCAGTTTGACTCAGTTTGACTGGGAACTGCACATGCGGCAGGAGCTCCCAGCCCCCCCCTGCACAGCCACGGGACGGGCAGTTCATACCAGGACGCCTGTATGCAGCGCCTTGGTATGGACTTTCCCCCTGCCCGGCCCCTGCAATGGAATAGTGCCCCCTGTGGCACTATTCCAGTGCAGGGTCCCTTGATGCGGAATGGACGGCGCGTCTAGCCGCCCATTCCACATAAAGGGAAAAAACGCCTCCCTTTTGCCCCTGAAGGGGTGTGTGTGTGAAAATGTTCAGAGCCATCTCTCAGAACTGGTTTAGAGCAGCAACCTTCTGTTGCTGCTCTAAACCAGGTTCTTTGAGATGGCTCTGAACATTCACCGCGGCGCACACGGCCGCTTTTTTTTTTTTTAATGAGCAGCTGTGTTGGGGCTGGCCGGCCGGGGGAGTCCCAGGAGGGGCAATGCCCCTCCCTCCCTAGGCAACCCACCGCCACTGGCGCATGGTCAGGTTTTAAAGCAGGGCTGGAGAACCTCAGATCTGGGAGCCAAATGCAGCCTATGCCTAGTTTTTATTTGGCCCCTTTCCAGTTCCTGGATCCAGTTTCTATCCCCAAGCCCTGAAAAACTGAGTTCAAAGTAAATGAGCAGAGATGAGGACATCACATAAGGATAGGGCACAGATCCATGGCACAGGTCCATAATAGACTCCCTTCTTCCTGAAGCACCTCTTAAGCCCCCACTCCCCAACTTCTATTCTTTATTAGTTTGCACTAATTTTCAAAGTGTCCACTGGGAAGGTAAAGGTGCCCCACACTTCCCAAATTACAGGTGGGCTGGGGTGGCCCACCTCACCCCCTACCTTTTTTTTTTGCCTCCCCCACCTTTTTTAACAGCCCCCGTAGCTACTGGCTTAGAAGGCTACAGAGGGGCATGATTTCATTGAGGGTCCCCCTACCTTTTTCCATATAATTTGAGCCCTGGTTCCCCTCCTCTGTTTTAAAGGATCTAGTCATCTCTCACTTTACATAATGTCAGGAGAAGGAAGGGCTGTCCCATCCCACCCTCTGTTATGTAAGGTGGCTCAGCTGTCAAGCTGGGCCTTTTTACAGATTCCTTCTTGAGGTAAGCTAGAGGCTATGCCACAGTGAGACAAACAAGCATGTACTGATAGGAGCAACTAATCCTTCTTTCTTGCAACGAATGGAATTCCTTGTTAAGTTTCCCCCCTACTTTTTAAATAGCTGTTTTTCCTCCTCTGTCTACGTGCTACATTTGTACTGATAAGAGGATTGCCTTCTCTCTAGGATCAATATACAAGATGACTAAGCACATTTAACTGTTCTGTCTATATGATGCACGCTATAATGTGGCTTTCCAATCAATCCATTCCCCTCTCTCTCAGGCAACCTCTGGGTGTGGGATGCTCGGCTGTCTTTGTATTTATAAACAGCTGCCATCTCTCTAGGATCAATGTATCAGCTGATGGAAACAAATGTACAAGTTCTCTGGGAGAGGGGTGCAACCTTCTGTCCAATAAATTCAATAAAGAGCTGAGCACACTGAGTTTAATGGCTGGAGGTTTGCATCTGGAGTATGTGATAGATGATGGGGAGAGAGAGAGAGCGCAAGTCAACATCCACCTACTTCTTGTTTGTTTTTTAAAGAAGTTTTTTTCCCCAGCCTAGCTTCAGAGTTGAGTTAGGAATAGACTTTTTGAAATGTGCACATTTTATATAAATTATGTTGATTTATAATATATCAAATATATATTCACATAGATATGCAAATTAGGGCTGGAGCTTGGACCCTGGGCCATCCCACTTTGAGGTTTTCAAAATCTGGTCTCCTTACTCAAGTAAAACAATCAGTGTATATCAGCTATTATTTATTGTAGATCTATAATATACTTTAAGCATGCACAGTAGAGCTGTAATGGAAAGCTCATTTGTAGGAGTGTGCAATTTGTATTGTTTTAATTAGTTACAAAAATGGATGGATCTCCAATAGTTTTTGTAAATGACCTAATGCAAACAAATGAATAAGCAAATGACATTAATTTTATTTCATTCTTGTTTGTTTTTATTTTTTTGTTTCATTTATTTTAAAATAAAAATGAAATCACTGTGCATGTGCAAAATGGCCACGGGAACCATTCTGCACATTTGCAGTCCTTCCCAAAATGGCACCAATGCTGCCAGCACCATTTTGGGAAAGGGTGTGCATGATAATGGTCTGGTGGCCATTTGGTGCATGTGCAGTAATTCTTTTTTATTTTTTTAATCAATTCTTTACAAAATAAAAATAAATAAATCACTGCGCATTCACAAAATGGCTGCCGGACTATTCTGCACATGCACACCCTTTTCAAAAATTGTGCTGACACTGCTGGCGCCATTTTGGAAAAGGACTATGCATGCGCAGAATGGCCCAGTTGCCATTTTGTGCATGAGCAGTGATTATTTCAACAATTATTTTTAACAAAATAAAATATATATTAAAAAAAAATATGAATGAATGAATAAGCAGGACGTTTATGAAAAAAACAAACAAACAAAGGGGTGCTTGCAAATGAAAACAAAAATGAAAAATAATATGCCTTCTGCATGCCCATATTCGTTTGCTTCCCATTGGTAACATCCACAATTTTGAGTCCCATGTTGGGTGCCCAACAGGCTACACGAGTACTGAGCAGGCACCCAATTACCTGAAAATGCTGGGTATTGCTGTTACTGAATTACTGATTCACCATTTTACCGATCAGTACTGGAGTTGGATGGAAAGTTGAAAAATCGATACAAGAAGTCAGGAAATAGGGATAGAAAATGAAAAATCAGTACATCAGATAATCTGTTGAGTACTAATTGGGTACAAATTAGTACCTGGTGTTACTGGGTCAGGTCGACTAGCTCAATTCCAACAGGTATACACATTTTTGTGAGTCCTTATTTCAGCTCTAATGCACAGTATTTTCAGGTACAAGAGATAACAACGCATCACTAATTCTAAACAACTGCTTAATAAAAAAATTATTTAAAGTACACATGATAAATATTTTTTTAAAAAGTTGTTCTAGCTGCATAGGACTTCCCGTAGTATTCAGTTCCTGAATGGCAGTTTATTAAACCCTACACAATGCAACCCTCCATCCCTTGAGACCAATGGCTCTGCTCCCATTAACTTTAGTGGATGGAGAATGCACACCTAGTGAGGATTCTTTTATTGTAAACCACTTTCTGGATTTTTTCCTTTTTTAAAGAACCCTTGGCTCTATGATCCAGCATTCTTTCTCTCTGATGATCCCTGGCTGTTTTACCACAATCTGTATTCCTTCCACTGTTTTCAGACTTAAGAGTAATTTCTATTGCCTCCATACATGCCTTTCTGCCTTTGATATAAAAGACCTGCAGATTTAAACTCTACTAGTACAGATTCATTTAATGGTATCTTGCTGATCAGCTAAATAATCTCACAGGCGAGAATCCCAATTCTCCTCTTTACTCACAAAGATCAGAGTCTTTATCATGGTACAGACACCTCTTTATTAAACACTGTTACTGTTTGGCAACTGATACAGCTCTATGGACCTCATCACAGGGTGATTTCAGATGTGACGGGCTGGCAGTTCACCACAGTGGACCCCGAGGGGGGATGAAGACATCAACCACCCCCCGGGGCCAAAAAAAGCCCCGAACAGACGTGACGGGGCCTGGACCACGGAGGGGAATGAAGCTGCCAGATCACGGACCGGGGCAGCGCAACAGACGTGACGCTGATCCCCTGCCGTGGCAAGCACACCCAGAATCCCCCGGGCAGGGGCGGGACACAGACATGGCCGCCGGAGGGCAAAAGAAGCCAAAAGGCACCAAAGGGAGTGCCCACACCAGGGAAACGGGAAGGGAGGGGGGAGAGGGAGATGGAGAACA
>QEPC01004101.1:746996-764621 GCA_003113815.1 Sphenodon punctatus
TATGCTAAGTCCTAAGACTAGGTGTGTTCAAGAGGGAGGAAGGAAGCTCTCTGAGACACAAAGAGATGAGAAATCTCCTGGGGGAGGAGATTGACCAATCAGGTCCTGACAGGAGTAGGACAGATAGGATGGGGGAAGGGTTCCCTGATCTGTCTGTCTCCTCCTGCTGTTTCTAGCAAACAAACAGGATGAAGTGCTTAGGGGGGATGCAACCAAAGGAATGTATTTCCAACATCCTGACTGTAGGAGTGAAACTTGTTCTCATGATTCTCATGTTTCTTGCCAAGAATCACAGTTCTCGGCTCGTTCTGAGAAACGAGAATGAGCTGACAGCCAGAAGTATCTCTACTGCATTTTTCACATTGAGAAACATGAACAAACCAATAATAAAAAAACTACACATGCACAAAATGGCCATTGAGGTCATTCTGTGCACGCACAGTCCATTTCCAAAATGGTGCTAGCAGCATCCCCACCATTTTGGGAAAGGGCAGCTGTTCTGCACACGTGTGGTGGCCAGTTGCGTATGCACAGACTAGCTGCCCTTTTTCAAAATGATGGTGCTGCTGCCAGCGCCATGTTGGAAAAGGCCCATGCATGTGTAGAATGGCTCTAGTGGCCATTTTGCATATGCAGAGTTTTCTTTTTTTGGTTTTCAGTTGTTGTTGTTGTTTTTAAAGGTATCGCATGAGATTTTGTACTGGGGCTGAGATCTCAGCAAAATCTCAGTCCCTGACATGAAATCTCACAAGATATCTCGTGAGAACAAAAAGGATTCTTGTTCCAGTCTACCAGGCTGCAGCAGGGCTTGAAGTGGACTACCCCAAATTAGGTAGCCTGGACACTAGGAGGGCTCATGCCCAGCCTGGGAAGTCAGGGTAATAGGATTTGGGGTTCCCACCGGGTATGGGGAGCCTTCCCTGTGTCACCCTGGCTACCCAAAAATCAATGAAAAAGCAGAATCAGCAATAAAGATAACAGAATCAGCAGTCAAGAAAATTTGATGGTAAAAGGCAAAGAAGGCGAGATAGGATTCCTTACCTGGGCCTGTTGGACAATTACAATATGCCCTCCCAGAGACTGAATAGCAGTTCAACACAGAGACTGGTAGGCTGGAGTACCAGGATGCTATTTCCCATGAGGAATAGTATTCTGCAACTCAGTAGAAGGGTGGATGATACATGGACACAGCTGCAAGGACACCAACCAGACAGGACACATATTACAACAGAGGAGGCACCTCCGTACAGGGGAGAAGGTCTGGGTCCATCTAGGAATAGGCCAAAACAACTGTTCCATTTTCGTGAAACGTTTCTGCAAAAATGGAACAGTTGCCCATTTTTGACTGGAATTCGAATTGCAATCTTTTCTAATCAGAATCCTGATTGAACCCTCTCCCCACACCCCTGGTCATTTGAGCATGCACAAAATGGCTGCAGGGACAATTTGCACCACCGCTGTCATTTTGAATGTGGACAGAGCCATTTTGCACATGCTCAGAATGGTCCATTGCCCATTTTGCGTATACACAAATGCCCCCCCCCCCATCATTCTGATTGGAATGTGATCGGAACATTGATCATTCCAAATTCTCATCAGAATGACTGAAAAGCCCAATTCCATCAAAAATGGAATTGGGATGAAATTTCTATTTCAGTCCTATATCCAACTACCCAACAACAACGCAAAAGAATGGCAAGGGGCCGCTCTGTCCAGGCTACTGTTGGACCAAGGTCTTATGAGGTAGTCACAGATGCAGGACAGCAGTTGAGACAAAACTGTAGACAGTCGTGGAGCAACAGCAAAGACCCATTAGGCACAGAGAGAAAGCACCAATGTGTGCTAGGGATGGGCGAACAGATCGCGATTCGGGTTTGGCCCTTCGGTTCGTCTGCATTTGGTTCGTCCGTTCGGTTCGGTTCATTCGCTGGGTTCAGTTCAGCCATTCGGTTCTGGTTCAGCTGTTTGGGAAATGTTTTTATATGGGTTTTTTTGTTTGTTTTTTCTATGGTTTTTTTATTTGGTTTTTTTGTTTTTATATGGGGTTTTTTTATTTAATTTTTTTAATCTAATATTATATCTATCTGTTTACACTAAATATAACTGCTATTAACTATTCTAAATGCTATGAACTAAATGGATTATCTAATAAGTACACAGGTCTACTCCTACAAACACTAAAACTAAATCATTAACGCTATCTCTATCACTAAGCTAACGCCTACATCTATCTATCTATCTATCTATCTATCTATCTATCTATCTATCTATCTATCTATCTATCATGGGCGGGGGAATCACCAACAACACAAGGAGGGGTACAAAACTGAAATGAAACTTAAATCAATCTAATAATCCTACTCTAAATGAAAAAAACAGGGGAAGGGAAGGCAATCTGGGATGGAATATATGGGAGAGGGAAAGGATTCAATGGAGGGGGGAGGGAGGAGGGAAGATTGAACACAGGGAGGGGTAAAAACAAAAAATAATCACTAAATCTATCTAAGCTAAGCTAAATAAATGAATGAAAATAAGGGGGTAGATGGGTTGGATGGGTGAAATGGGAGGAGGATTGCAATGGATTGGGGAGCTGGGAAATGCTGGGAGAGGGAGCCTTCTGAAACGCCTGCTGTTCAGGAATAGTGACTAGCTCAGAAGGTGTTGGGAAGGGGGGAGGCAGATAGTTTTGTTTCTTGCAAGTCTCTCCACCCCTGGTGCCTGGAAGTCTGCTCCTCAGCTGACTACCCCTCCTGGTCACGTTTGACCTTCCAGTGACCCTTTTTTTGCCACTTGAACGCGATCCAAACTGACCGAACTGTTCGGTCATTTCGACGTTCGGAATTGAGTTCGGTTCGGTCAGTTCGTGTTCGGATTCGGGTTTGGTAGTCCGAACAGGCCGAGTTCAGGCCAAACTCCGAACTTTCAAACCACGTTCACCCATACCTAATGTGTGCCTCGACTACCAGTTAGCCAGATGAAGGAGAATCAGGAACAATTAAAAATACCACCGATTGAAATGACCACTAAGAACTGACTCAACAAAATGAGGACAGCAGCAGGGTGGAAACCATTCCTGCACCTGGAGCCATCACTCAAATAAGAAGTGGGTGGCTGGTTCAACAAGCAACACATTAGAATGACTACAAGACTTAGAAGGGCTGAGGAAGTATCCCACCAGGGAATTATTCCTGTATCTTTTAATGTACCCCACCCTCCCCTCACTCTCTTCCCCTTTGTATTGCTTATCTCTCCCTGTTCTCACCTTCTGTTACTATGGTTCATTTATCACCACTCACCACTGTGCTTTGCTAAAACTTTCAGTTCTGTATCCTACTTGCCTGAGGAAGGACACTTTGAGGTCTTGAAAGCTTGCACATTTCCACCTACAATAGTTGGTCCATATTGGAGGAAAATAAGACCATAAAGACCCCTTCCTCTCAACACAAGACTTGTTCACTTTAGAAAGAGAGAAGAAGACCTTTGTGCAGTGAAATTACCAAGAGTTCTGTCCAAGCACATGGATTTCAATCACCTCTAGAGGTTCTGCTTTCCCTAGAACACTTCAGCAGAGTTCTCTGTACAGCTCTTGATTTACAGGATAGACTGAAACTTTTTACTGACCTTCCTTCTGTGATGTCTCTCCATCTGTTTTGTACTCTTACAAAGGGGAAACATCTGGGCCATAATATCTTGGCAGCTCGATCATGGGATAAAATAGGAGTCACATTTAAGATTATCAGGTGCAACTGCTAACATAATTTGACATTAGTCTCACCAGGGAAGTCTTGTTTTATAAATATATGGAGGAAGAGACAGATTTTTCCAGCTGCTCTTTGCTGGTAGGTAAAATGGAAGGTGCATATGCATATGCTATAGAAAAGAGAAAGCACTAATCTCATCTGCCAGTCTGGCTGCAATAAGGGCGCTGTTAGACGATCCCGCTCAAAAGCGGGATCATTCAGCGCCGGCATCTCTCCCCCGCCTTTCTCTGTATTCCGTGTCTGATGTTCAGACACGGCGTACAGTCGTTGTGCGCATGTGCGCCCTTCCGCGTAAAGCCGGCACTTCAGGGATCCGCGTCTGAGGGGCCAGGATCGCCGACCCGGTCAGACGCGGGGTAAGATCTGGCCTTAAAGTTTAGATGAGCGCAAAGAAAGGTGGCTGATCAAAGGATCAGCCGCCTTTTTTGTCTCGTCTATAAATGCCCTAAGTCAAAGAAAACTGGTTGTGGAATTCTCTCTTTCTTCCTGAAGCAAAAGCTAATTGGAAATACAACTCCATATTTGCTTACTTTCTAGATGAGACCTCTGAATGAGTAGATACTTTTTTTTGAAACTAGTTTAGTGGTTAATAATAATAAATCACAGAACTGGAAGAAACCCCAAGGATTATCTAGCATAAGCAGGATCCATAGTGTCTGCGCCATCCCTGAGAGATGCCCGGCTAACATTTTTAAAGGCTTCCAGTGATGGGGCCTCCACAACCTCCCTCGGCAAATTAGTCCATTGCCTAACTAGTCTGCTAGTTAGAAAATTCTTCCTTATATTTAGTCTGATTTTTTTTATCCTTTAATTTAAACCTATTATCTCTAGTCTTATCATCAGTGACCAGAGAGAACAACTGATCAGCATTTTGCTTAGAGCAGCCTTTTACATATTTGAAAACTGTCATTGTGTTCCTTCTCCCTCCCCAATCTCTCCCCCACTTTTTAATAAGGCTAAATATTCCCAGTTCTTTCAGTCATAGGTCTTTTCCTTTATCACACTTGGTACTCTCCTCTGAACCCTCTACAGCTTATCAGTATCCTCCTTATTAAAGTGAGCATCCAAAACAGCTTGCAGTACTCTAGATGAAGTACTCTAGACAACAGCCAAGTAGAGAGGAAAAAACACTTCCCTGTCTTACAGACAATGTTTCTGTTGATGCAGAAACATTCTTTTTAGCTGCTACATCATATTGTTGATGAAGGGTGTTAATAGATGTGATGGTGGAGTGCCACTGTCACAACCATACCTAGGCCAGGAACACACTGGCAACACGATCCTGACCGGGTCCACCAGCATAACAAGCATGCCAGCAGCCAGGTCACCAGGGAAGGCAGGGAGCTGCATGAATATGTATCCAACCACACTGTGCCCAGCCATGACAGGCAGCCAAGGTGGCCAATGGTGGCCGGCCATAGCGGACCCAATCTAGGTCAGGTCCACTTTGGTCCAATCAGGAGGACTCCAGGGTTACAGCCCAGGCTCGCCGCTGACACACCCAGGAGCAATTCTGGGTGAACATCTGGCATGGCACTAACAAATGTGCCGGTGACTTGTAGTCAAAGCAGACCACCACAGGCCAAAGCAGGTCACTGTCACATTTAACACTGTAAGTCTGTCAACTACCATAACCCCCAGATCCCTTTAAGAAGAAATGCTTCCCAGTCAGTCATTTGCTATTTTGTATTTGAACTTTTCATTTTTCTCACCTATGTACAATACTTTGAATTTGTTTCTGTTGAATTCCATCTTTTTTTGGTTTCATCCCAACTTTCCAGCTTATCAATATAATTCTTAATTCTGATTCTATCCTCTAGCGTGTTTGCAATCCCTCCCAGCTTTGTGTCATCAGCAAACATAATAAGAATATTCTCCACTCCTTTGTCCAAATTATTGATGAAAATGTTAAACAGCACCAGTCCCAGAACAGGTCTTTGGGAGACCCCACTTGTTAGCTGTTCCCAATCTGACAGTGAGCTATTGATTATCACTCTCTAGATACTATTCAATCAGTTATAAACCCATCTAATGATAGCACCATCAAGCCCACATTTCCTTAATTTACTTATATGTATGCCATGTGGAACTATGCCAGATGCTTTGTTGCAATTGAGATATAGTCGGTCACCTGCATCACCCATCGTTCACTAGTACTGTCACTTTATTAAAAAAAAGAGTGAAGGTTGGACTAACATAATTTATTCTTGATAAACGAATGTTGGCTGCTCCTTAGAACTTCACCCTCCTCCAGGGGTCTACAAATCAATTGTTTTATGATTTGTTCTAGTATTTTACCTGGTACTGAATTCAAACAGACTGGTCTGTAGTTTCCTGAGCCACCTTTTTTCCTCTTCTTGAAAGTAGGAACTATATTTGCCCTTCTCCAGTCTTCAGGAACCTTGCCTGTCTTCTATGAGTTCTTGAAGATGAAGACCAAAGACTCAGAGATTACCTCAGATAACTCCTTTAGTAACGTATGGCCCCGCTGACTTAGTTTCCTTTTACATGAATGGTCGAATGCAGTGTATTGAAGAGCGGCCAGATATAGCACGGGGTGTGTTTAGATGCACCAGAAGTAGCCAGCCACCATAGGGATTGAGGCTCGCACTGTCTTTTTGAAGGTGCACTTGGGAAGCTTCAATATCACAGTTTTCCAAATGAACTTTCAAAAAGACCATGCAAGCCGCAATTTCTATGGTGGCTGTTTACTTCCGGTTCGTCTAAATGCACCCCACGGGGCTTTTCAGTAAGCGCGTTCTTCAATGCACTGCATCTGGCCGCTCATGTAAAAGCGGCCTTAGATACATCTAGATTTTCCAGATACCCCTTAATTTGACCCTTGTCTATTTTGACCAGCCTCAGTAGCTGCGTCTCCTCAATATTTAATGTCATGTACCAGTCACAATTAGGTTGTGTGGGTTTTCTTGTGAATACTTAGGGAAAATAGGCATTGAGCATTTTGGCTTTTTTTGTATCCACCACTGCTAGCTCTACATTTTCGTTGCATATAGCCCTATACCGTCTATTGTGTTTCTCTTGCTACTAAGTCCTGGCCTGGTCCCAACCTCACTCATCAAACTCTCCCCACATGCTACCACCATCTCCAGTTCCAACTTGACTTCATACCCAGCCTAATCCTGGTCTGTTCAAGTTAACCTCTTTATTTCAACTGCCTGTCCCCTTGCAATGCAAGCCCCAATCTGGAGCTTGGGCTTGCACTGCAGGCAAGCATTCCTCTTCCCTGCTGATCAGCCGATTGACAGGGAGCGGCAGCATCTCACCACAGCTGCCCTCAGTACAAGTCAGACATAAAATATTAAAAGGTATTTTGAGGCAACTAAACCCCTGGTTGCCTCTGCCCAGTTATAAATATATCAGTATCACCAAAAAGACCATCCCTGGCAACAGTGATTAGCAACCTCATTGGCAGCCTCATCAGCGAGAGGCTCAGGATGAAGAGTGAACCACTCAGCTACAGAAGTGGGTCTCCTAGTTTAGGATTTAGACCAGGACTCCCAAAATTTTGGCTGCATCCTCACTTTGAGACAAATATAATTCCATGACCCCCAATAGCAACAAAGCCATTCAAATTCCCCAGGAAAGGTGCCCCTTGACTCTGAATCTTTTGAGAGTGACAGTAAGGGTCAACTGCCCTGCTGGCTCACTGCAAAGCTAGAGACCAGTAGCGCTGAAGGCAACTTGGCATAGCTTGAGGTTTCTACTTTATAGTCTTCTGGGCGGGAAGATGTTATGTTGGCATGTTTGGTCCAGGGCCCCTGGCGCTTTTCTCATGAGTTTCTGCTGACCACATTCCATGCACATCTATACCGTTATCTCCCCAAAATATCCAAGTTTCACCCCTCCGTGCGAGGCCGAACCTTCTGTTCTTCATGATGAGATTAGGGTCTTTCCTTGCCCTGGCGTCATTGAGGCTGTTCTTTTGCTGATGCCCATTGTTCTGGGTCAATACTTGTGGGGGCAACATCTGCTAGGTCTGCTGGCGTTATCTCTTGTTTATGCATTCTATTGCTCTCTTTACTCCAAAACATTCCAAATAGTCCTGACTTTCTCATGATGTGGCATTTCTTCTTTTTTTCCTACCACCGTGATCAGAAGGACTCAAAGCCTACGCTGCCTTAGCCTGTTTCCTAATTCCTACCCATCATTCTTTTCCATGTTAGCAC
The DNA here is from genome assembly GCA_003113815.1 of Sphenodon punctatus. Taxonomy (NCBI): domain Eukaryota; kingdom Metazoa; phylum Chordata; class Lepidosauria; order Sphenodontia; family Sphenodontidae; genus Sphenodon; species Sphenodon punctatus. Next base: position 754,945 of record QEPC01004101.1, read on the forward strand.
AGCATATAATAAGTTTGGTCAATCTTGTTCAATACTTATCTAAGAAAAAGGTCTACCTACATTACTACTGGTTACACAAAATTCCCAAATTCACTACCATAAAAATCAATCTTTCATCACATCAGTTGGACTGCAACCCTGACTGCAGATGTCGTGAGCCTGTTTGGGGTGCCCCGATCGACTGCTTTGGAATCACTGACTTAGGCATGCTCACAAGATGGTATGACGTTTTACTCTGTAGATGCTGACACTGTTCTTTGGAAAGAAGGGTATTTTCTCTAGGGGAATTCATCTTACATAGTCTTGTGTTGTAGAGAAAGTAAGGTTGCCGTGTTGGTCCCAGATATAGGCAATAGAGACATAGTAGTACAGTGCAATAAAAGATATCACTGTACTACTTTTGCTCTATAGTCGGTGTTGTTTCTTTATCAGATAGGCAGTTTATAATTTTTGTTTTGCTTCAAATGTTGGAATCTCTCGTTTACTGAAAAGCTCCCTTTACATCTTTTTGGTTGGGGGTCATTTAAATTGCAGAAGCAAGGGCATAGCTATAATAGTGATAGTGATAGGCGGTGATAGGCGGTGCATCTGATCCAGCATCCACAAGCCTAGAGGGGCCCCGCTCCATGGTGCAGCTGTGTTCCCTGCCACTGGAAGGGGAAAGGGGAGGGGTGTATTCCATCTTCTGCACCAGAACCCTTTCCAACCTAACAATGCCCTTAAAGGCTTGTCCCTAGCCTCTTACTCGCTACATGTCTTCAAAGATGACTGTGCCTGTGCTACACATTATGCTCTTACAGGAGCAATGACAGCTGAGATGTGGCCAGCTGCTGGTGTTTAACAAATGTCCTCCACACTGACCTGAGCAAGGTTAGGATACATGGAGCATCAGCCGCTACTTAAGGTAGCTCATTTAATTCACTAGTGTAGGAAATTTAAGGAAAAGGTTATAGCTCAGATACGGTCACACACACACACGTAGGCATGTTCTCACACCCCAGGGCCACAGCCACCCGAGGCAAATGAGTTTGAGTCCTCATCAGTCCATGTCCAGAGAACATTACTTATCTGCCTGCTGATCTCCTGCCTCCATGCCACCAGCAGTCTGTTCCTCCAAAGGAACCAGAAACGAACGACTGGGGGTGGGTTGTGGTGACTGGATCTTTCAATTGCCTCCTTCAACAATGGAAGAGGGGGAAACTAAGTCCCTTAGTCACCCACCTCCTATGGCTGTTATCCATTTAAAGAAATCACCCCAGTGTGGCCACCTAGATATAAGAAATCTGGGCTAACTTGTCCCTTTTGCCCCTTCCCCCACCCATTGCCCTCAAATCCATCAACATACCTGGCACTGTTTAAAAATCCCTGCTTATTGCAGATGTTGCTGACGTAAAGCCTGGTTCGCTTATCGGGTATGTGCATCCATCAGCACAATAATGCAGCACAGCAGCGTCGTCTTCTGTCAGGAGCAGCTGGAGTTATTGCTCGCTTGGCTGCCCCAAGGCATTCATAATTGGAAGGCAGGAGTTGTGTGCACCAAGATGGACTGTAAAAGACACATTTTATGCCAAAAGCAGGTTGAGAATGTCTTTGTCAGTACAGCAAATGGTTTCATTTATACCTTAATGAAGGCAATTTTGTTGGATTTCCTTTTCATAGTTTGCATAAATGCATTTGAACTGATGCAGTGAAGTGAATCATGTTTACTTGTAATGGCCCAATCCCAGAACTGTTACTTCTATACGAACCAGAGCAGGACACAAACTGTAACCTCACATCAGAACCACAGATTTGAGGATGCTTGGATCTCCATTTTGCAGCTGGCTCCTTTTTAGGTATTCTTTACACGAAACATAATAGGGAACACCTTATGTGGTGGTTGGTTCTGTCTGTGCCCATTTTGTCTGTGGCCCTGTATCATCTTTGGAACTACACCAGCCAGGCAGATGTGTGATAACTTGTTTTAAACATCTCACAGAGACAAGGCCAAAATATGGTAATGCGCTCTATGTGGGGCTACCCATGACAGCGACTCGGAGGCTGCAGCTAAAGCAGAATGTGACGGCCCGTCTCTTGGTGGGATTGGGGCACCGGGAGCACATAACACCAGTGCTCTGGCTGCCGATAGCATTCCGGGCCACTTCAATGTGTTGGTTTTGACCTATAAAGCGCTAAACGGTCTAGACCCTGCCTACCTGCATGACCGCCTCACCCCCTGGGTGCTGGATCGATCCCTGCGGTCATCCTGGGGTGTCCTTCTTGAGGTTCCCCAAGTCTTCTGGGGGGCCACGTAGGAGAGGGCATTCTTGGTGGCCATGCCACGGCTGTGGAACTCCCTTCTGGTGGAGGTGCGGCTGGCCCCAGACCTCCCCTCTTTTCGGAAAAGTTGTAAGACCTGGCTGTTCTGCCAGGCATTTTCTGGGGGAGAGGGGTGAAAGGGTGGAGGGGGGCATGGGGGTGGAGTGGTGTTGTTAAATGTTGCCCTCCTTTGGGCAGTTTTAAAAAATGTTTTATATTGGATTTTATTTGTATTTTTATATTGTGAGCCGCCCTGGGCTGCCTGATGGCAGGAGGGGTGGGGTATTAAATTGAAAATAAATAAATAAATTGAATTAATTAATTTTAAGCACTTCTTGATTCTGGAACTTCAGAACTGTCCTACCCAAAGGCTAATTGGTCGTAAGAAATGCATTTAATCTGCTTTGTGAATATGGGGGAGGTGACCATTTCANCTGGTAGGGCGGGGGCAGAGGGCAGCAGAGGCTGGCGGGGGCGGGGAGGGGCGGTATAGACAGCAGGGCCAGCGGGGGAGGGAATAGGCCGGTGGGGGGGTAAAGATGGGGAAGACATAAAGAACGTCTATACTTTGCATGGATGGGTGCCCTGGGCATGCATCCTTCCTCCCTTGTTTGGTAAGGGGATCTGCCAAATCCCTGATATGGACACCAACTTCTCCCCCTTCCCCCTCAAACTCTGGGAAATTGTGAGTCTTATTCCAGACTTTGGAGCTCTGAGATGCTGTCATGCATTGGCAGTTGGTTAAAAGATAGGAAACAAAGGGTAGGAATGTATGGTCACTTTTCAAGTTGGAGAGAGGTAGACAGTGCGGTGCCTCAGGGGTCAGAATTGGGACCAGTGTTGTTTAACATATTCATTATTGATCTGGAGGGGGGGAAAGGGTTAAAAAATGAGGTGGCTAAATTCACAAACAACACAGAATTATTCAAGATAGTTAAGACGCAGGCAGACTGTGAGGAGGAGCTACAGAGGGCTCTTACATGACTAGGTGAATGGGCAATAAAATGGCAAATGAAATTCAGTGTTGATAAGTGCAAGGTGATGCACAGAGGGAAAAATAATCTTAATCATACATGCATGATACTAGGTTCTAATCTGGGTGTAACCACTCAGGAGAAGCATCTGGCAGTCACTGTAGAGAGTGTTCCTACCCACGTGGCCACTCTGGTCTGTATTCAGTTGTCATTCCATAATCATGTTCAGGGAACAAATGTGTTTTCAAAGGTCCATGTAAACGGACACCCACCCACCTCCACCCACTCTGCTGAAACACACCCCACCCGCCCCCGTCTGTGTATTAATGGCCTATATGAACTGAAGCTTGTATCCTGGCCTCATGATGTATACATAATTTGTATCATGAAACGCACGGATATCTTTTCTTAAAATAAGCATTACTATCAGAGTGCATCTGACCTTACTGTTATAATTCCTGTATCAGTTAGATATAATTTGTTATCATTCCTGTATCAGTTGGACTTCTTCTGTTTGCTTTGGGGCTCGGATAAAGTACCCCCACCTGGAAACATTACAGGAAAATGCAGAGTAACACCCCTGAGCTAAAGGGATTGAGGATGACAGCCTGAGCCTGTAACTCGCAAGCAGACAGCAAGAGCATAAAAGCTGAATGAATAATAAACAAAGGTGAGTCCTCTAATCAGTAAAATATTATTTTAATTAATGAGGAATAGTGGATTAAAAATAAGTAATTTTAAAAGGCTGGTTAAATAGCTCTACTGGAAATAGACTGGTAACAGAAAACCTTACAACTAAATTCTTCCTCACAAAACACACCTGGTAAATAGTGTTGTTTTTTATCCAAACACCCACTCCTCACCTGCTAAATGCCAAACCCCTATGAACCTTCCAATTCCATCCTCAGCTCCTTCCCTGTGCTAGATAAGGCATTCTTACATCACAGGCAAGTGGACCGATCGCCACCTTTTCTTCAGTGGCTAATTTGCATGCAGTCGTTCTGTTGGGTGCAATGAAATGCCGTTCATTCTAGTGACACAAAGGAAACAGACAGGTATATGAACAGTTTCCCGAGACCATTTCACGGTTTTTGGCAGGAACAAGAGGGCTATGGTTCAGACCATTACATGAACATCTTAAAATTGGTTGGATGCTGTTGTCTGCAGGCTGAAGCCCATTCCACTCTGCTTATATAGGCCTTTGACTGCTAGAGGCTGTGGTTTTGGTGGGATACTGAAATGGACTCTTCACAGCCAATGCCATGCCTCTGGTTCCCTCGACTGGCCACTCTCCAGTATTTTAGGTCACTCAGGAGCAACAGGAAGCTGGGTAAGAACAATTACAACTTGCTTGAGGTCTGTGTCTGCCCTTGTTCCCTGTTTGTTTGTTGGCCAGTTCTGCCTCAGCCCTGGGCCAGACCTTGTCCCAGGCTCCTCAGATTGTCTTCCTGTCACAGTCCTCCTGACTTGCTTCTGGATGTCAATGCCCTATTCTGGGCAGTACCTTGGCTTAGTGGCATAGTTTGGCGTAAGCGTTTCACTCTGTCTCTCTGGTCCACATCTGCACTCCGATTGCTCTTTGGCTTGCCGCCTGACTCTTCAGTGATCCTGATCCTGTCAAAATGGCCCACACTCCAGTGCCTTAACAGATGCAGTTTTCAAAAGTTCTCATATTACAGACAGGCAAACAGAAGAAAGATATGGAGCTGAGTGTAAGGCCTTGCTTGGCCAATAAATCTTTTGCTGATGTGTACAGTCATCTTTTGCTGATGGTTTATTCATTACAAGCCATGCTATTAGAGTGAAAAGTAAATAAACACAGACTCTGGCAGATGAAGAAAGATGAATTTAGCCCAAGGAGGATTTTTCTTCAAATCAATATTTTAACGAAGAAAAAAAAGTTGAGAACTGTCACTTAGCTCTGCAGCACAGTACAAAGAAAAAAATTGAGATGACTGGTTGTACTGCAAGGAGTTTGCAATCCAAATTAGACAAAAATCAGCTCCAGTTTAAGAGGTGGTGGCCTAATATGATATTTTTAAAATGCATTTTTCTTTCAAATTCTAAGGAATGGAGATAAGGACAGAAGTCTCTCTCCAACATTACCAGTATTGTAGTTGGCAATCTTACTAGAGAGGCCAACTCAGTGAGAATTTTAATGGACAAAAATCTTTGTTTAAATTGTTAATTAAGGAAGGGATGTACTAATATAATAATAATAATAATAATAATAATAATCTTTATTGTACTGGCCATAGACCATGACAAAACAAGACAAAACAGAATATGCATTGCCTACAAAATAGAATTGAATTAATACAACCATTCCATAGAATGGAAGAACAATGGCTCAAAAGTCTATTACCTAAACATACAAAACAAACCAGCCCAGTTACCACCAATCAAACCGGATACAGCCTACCAACCCAGGCATATTATTTCAGGATGTACTAATATGTACTCTTCAAGAATACAGTGATATTTAAACATCACACAACCAGGAAATGAAAGGTTAAGGTTAGGCCACACCTTACACGCCATGTTAACTTCGCCATTTTTATTTTTTACTGATGAGCCCTTCCATTATGTGAAAAGCTGCAAACCATTAATAAAACCAGAAAGACAATAAGAATACTTATATGACTCTGTAAAGATAATTAAAAGCCTGAATATGACAGCTTTAACTTACACTCAATAATTTATAACATACCATATTATAGACTTGAACAAATATATTATTTAAGCCTCAGAACTTAATTGTTTCATGGAGCATGAGTTAATGCTGTCATACCCAGGATTTCAATCATTTTCATAACTTTAAGGTCATAATTACAGCAATATTACGTACTGCTGCTGGGCCTGGAAATGTCTCCCTTTCATTCTACTCTCGAGTAGGGCAGAAACAAGTATTTGCCAAAATGAGCAAACCCGTAGAATAAGAACTATCCAAGTAACAAATACTACATATCCGATCTTTGATCAATTACTTGTTTTCATATCTTCATATCATTTATTCAATTTGTTTGGTTCATTAATTACTAGGGATGTGAGAACAGAACGGGGTTTGGCCGTTCGGTCCAAAAACCGAGTTTGGGTTCGGTCGGTTGGTTCAGTCAAACGTTTGGCGGAGTTCAGACCTGCTGCAAGGCTTGGGGCACTCCGGGGACCCCCAGGGGTGCCCATGGTGGCATGGCAAGCTGTCAGAGACCCAGCAGCTGAGACAGGGAAAGCTTGGTGCTTGGCACCCCAGGTTGTCCAGGCAGGCAGGCTCAGCGCTTAGCCCCTGGGGGTGCCTGTGCTCACATTACAGGTCATCAGAGACCCAGCAGCAGCAGCAGCAGCAGAGATCGGAATGGCTTGACACTTGGTACCCTGGGTTGCCTGGGTATTGCAGGCTTGGCTCGTATTCAACAGAACTAATAATAATAATAATAATAATAATATTTATTTAGGCATTAGCTTTCGCCTTAGCCTTTTAAGAAAATAGTATACATACATACATACATACATACATATTAAACAATAACACCAACTCAACATAACAGAATAGTATACATGACAAAAGTACAAAATGTTTCTATCAGGGCAGACCCATGTAACCAATTCCCGCACTATAGAGGATTTTATCTGAGGTGCAGTTGCTTCCAGAGCACAAATCCTACCTCACTCTATGCCTTACCCTTCTCGGGGTTTACGGCGGCAACGCTTGACCCTTGTAGGTCAGGCAGTAGGAAATTTAACACATAATCTATATAAATATCCTAATCCCTGCTAGGATGATTGCACGTTCCCTGGTTAACTGCCAGGGCATTCCCAGCTGATAGCTGACAAAAGGATCAGGAGAGATGTCTATGGATCTCACGAGCCATCAGAGCTAGGCTGGTGATATGGTCAGCAGATTTGGATGAGACAAGATATGTCAACACCTGCACTGGGGAAAGGCATGCTTTTGGAACAAACCCAGATGGAAAATACCATTCTCTCACACACTGTGGGAGGGGGCAGACAAATAGAACATGAAGCAAAGAACTAAAGAAGCTCTACTGCCAATTGGTCAAGCCTTGCCCAATGGTGAATCACGTGGACACCCAGTAGCAGGCATTGGATTGCCAGGGCCCAGAACCCATGGCACAGACAGCATAGGTGGCATTGGCAGCAGCGGACATTGGATTGCCCGGCAGCAGAACCCTTGGCACAGACAGCATAGGCGGCATTGGCAGCAGCAGCGGACATCGGATTACTCGGGCACAGAACCCGTGGAACAGCAAAGATGGCAGCAGCAGGATTTCCCTATGCGCAGCACCCATGGAGCCAGGATGGTAGGACTTGCAAGGGAAGAGCTCCCATACAGCAGCAGACGGCAGCAACAGAATTGCTTGTGCAGCGCACCCATGGACCAGCAGACAGCAGCAGTGGGATTGCCAGGACAGTGGTATGAGAGGCAGGCAGACTGGGGCAGGGTTCAAGCTTTGCCTACAGTGTGGGCAGACAGGCAGCATGGAATGAGCAGAAGGCAGGCAGACTGAGGCAGGCTTTGAGCTTTGCCCACAGGGCGGGCAGACAGGCAGCATGGCATATGCAGAAGGCAGGCAGACTGAGGCAGGCTTTGAGGTTTGCAACCTGGGCGGGCAGACACACAGCATGGCATGAGAGGCAGTAGGGAAGGCAGGACATTCAGATAGGCTGGCAAAGACGTTTTGGTTATTGTCGAGATCGATACTGATCGATCGATACCGATACCAATTTATTTTCAGTATCGGTATTGATATCGGTATCGTTTGCAGTTCTGTAGAAACAGAGTTAATGCACTCTGAAAAAATTGCTCATTGTCAAATTATAATAATAAATGAAAGTTTAATAATGAAAAAATGTGAAAGTTTAGTTATTGATAAAAATGAATAAAAGTATGTATGGTAAGGAATTGAGTACATATATTATATTTATGTTGATGTGATGAAAAAATATTAAATATTCCTCAAATTCTGAAATAATTTCCATGTTTTTTGGTGTTTTTGTCTGTTGCAATGTATGGAGTTGAACGTTTTTTTAATTGTAATTGTAATGAATTTGTATGTTTTTTGGATTTTAAGCTAGCGTCAAAATGATTTTGTGATGTTTTTGAAGAGGGAAGTTTTTAGTTTTAAAAACTGTTGTGCATTTAACGTTTTTTTAAACTAAAGTTTTTTGTTTTGGTAAATCTAACTAAGTGAGCTCCTACATCTATCTATCTATCTATCTATCTATCTATCTATCTACACAGGGATGTGGGGGGGACACAGACAGCTCACAACAAACAACACAAGGGTACAAAACTGAAATGAAACCTAAATCAATCTAATCCTACTCTAAATATAAATCCAAAAACAGGGGAAGGGAATCAGGGATGGAATATATACAGGGAGGAGGGGAGGATTCAATGGAGGTTAGGGAGAAAGAACACAGGGAGGGATAAAAAATTAAAAACAACACCTTAATCTATCTAATCAAATCTAAATAAGTGAAACTAGGGAGGTAAATGTGTGGGATGGGGAAATAGGAGGATGACAATGGATTGGGAATAGGAAGGAACACAAACTGCTGAGAGAGGGAGACTTCTGAAAACGCCTGCTGACAGGATCAGTGTCTAGCTCAGAAGGTGTTGGAAGGGGGGAGGGCAATAACTTTTGTTACTTGCTGCACCCACCTTACCACAAGCCCCATTGGCTCTGTGCAGCCTAGCCCCATGTCCCCCATGTCCAATCGCAGACTGCAAAGCCAGTGATCTGAGGAAAAAAGGGATGGTGATTGGGCAGGCTGGCTGCTACTCCAAGCTTCTCCACCCCTGGTGCCAGGAAGTCTGCTCCTCAGCTGCCCCCCCTCCCTGGCCCTTCCAGCCACGTTTCCCCCACCCAAACTCATCCAAACCCACTGAACGATACTGAACTGTTCGGTCATTTTCGAGCTTGGTCGTTCGGTTTGGTCATCCGAACGGACTGAGTTCAGGCCGAACTCCGAACACCTGAACCGTGTTCGCACATCCCTATTAATTACATCCATTTCCAGTTGTTATGTGACACATAATAATTGTTCCTGGTGAAAATGAATGGGAAACTAGAAACAGATGAAGGGGCCGATCATAAACTCACGCAGTCCCCATAGTGGGTGGAGGTGAGTGTGCACACTAGGGGTGAGAAACTGGTAGAATCCGGTATCTGATAATGCCGGTACCGGGCGTACCGGCATTATCGGATTTGACCCGGTAATCCGGACTGGGTACCGGATTCCGGGGTACCGGATTTTTTTTGCATTGCAGCCATTTAAAAATGGCTGCAATGTAAAAAAACTGCCCCAGCAAAAAAGTTTTTTTAAAAAAAAACCCTCCCCAAGTCCAGGCTGCGCGGGTGGAAGGGGGGACACCCCCCACCC
>QEPC01004101.1:765277-805862 GCA_003113815.1 Sphenodon punctatus
TATTTCATTGGTTTCAATGGGGACACAGCGCCCCATTGAAACCAATGAAATAAATCCGGTACCGGCATACCGGATTTAATCCGGGAATCCGGTTTTCCTAGAACCGGTAACCGGTAAATCCGGTAGCCAGTAATGGGCCCGGGGTCCCACCACTAGTGCACACACATGTTGCAAGTGCTGCACGCATGCTGTGGGAGACTTAGGATCAGCACCGGAATAAAGAAAGTAAACAAAACAACAAAAAGAACAAAATGAATGAAAACAAACAGAAGAATTGAAATTGTGAAAAGTTGTTTTCTCAAACATTGTGATGAATGTTGTTTGGGTTGACTACAGTCTACTCAAAATTAGGGGAGGGGGGAACCCACGAGCAGTTATTCTGTTGCTTGTTTTACCTCTAATCTTGGGTGTAACTCTGTGCCTTTGTATGAATCTTAATAAAGCTGCTTGGACCCATCTTCTCAGGAGCTTCAATCTACACTTTCTATGAAATCTGTAATTTTTTCTATTTCTATCAATCAGCAAAATAATATATATTTCACTAATATTATATACATACATATTATATATACTATAGTATTTAATTTCATTTCATTTATTTCCAGGTACTAGCTTCCACCATGACCCAACTAAATTTAATAATGAAATGTAACAATATAAATTATCACAGTTTAAAATACAATATAGGAATTATTATGTGACCTGCACAACAAATATTTGCTTCTTAAAACCTCAGCTTTAGCAGCAAAAACAGCCAGGTTTCTCAAAAATGGTTAATTTTTTACCCAGATCAATTTTTCCAAATAATTATAACATTTAATATAAGATGGAATTGGGAACAAAAACTTCTTGCGAATTTCATTATAAAGTGGACATTCTATAACATAATGATCAAATCTTCATAAACATTCCCACAGTAAGGTCATAACCTTTCTGTTTTGGGGAAGCCAGTCCTACGGCCTTCTATTACTGCTGTAGGAGTTTGCTATAGTATTTAATATCATATACTTTATTTAGTCACTATATTAAAGTCTTACGTATAAGTCATGTTTGTCAAATTTAGTAATATAAAATGGCATAATTAGGGTGACATTAATTTTTCATTTCCCAGAATAATGGCATTTAAATTTCATTGCCTTCAACATTCTTGAAGGATACATATTACTACGGGTGTTAATAAATGCAACACCGGCCATTTCTCCCACTCTGGCTTGCCTGGGCCAGTGCCAAACTCCACGTGTCTATTCCGGGCCCACCAGATGTGGACCCGGTTCAAACCCCAGCGGGGTCAGTGGTTGGGCAGGAAATGTGAGCCTGGAATGAACTGGGCCCACAATCTGGCCCCATGAGCTGCCCAGGCAGGCCAGAGTAGGCCAGATTGGGTGGGCACATCTGTTCACACCCAGTCAGCCCAGTGTGGTGGTTGTCATGGCAGTCAGCTAGGCTGCCTGTTACTGACAGCCATGGTTGCCCATCATGGGGGGGGGACGGTGCCTCAGTCACAATGGAGTGCCAGAGCCAGCCAGTCAGCCGCATGTCACTCCGCTCCACCCCTCTCCGGCTAACTCAGGCCATGGGAACGTTTGGTTCCATTGCCTGAGCTGACGGGGGAGGGGGCAGCCATTTCACCTGATGGGGAGCAGCTGCACCAGTAGCTGCAAATCTGTTTTCACCCTACATCTCCACCGTAGCTAATCATTTCAATCAAGTTTTTGTACAATTTTTTGTGTTTTTTAAATTAGAATGTGGAATCATAAAGCAATAAATAAAAACATTTGAAACTGACGTTAACAATGTAATATCTACACTTGGGCTCTTTCAGACATGCCATAAAGAGGACTTACAAGTGCCGGCGGCAGGATGCGAATGTGAAGAATGTATGCCCAGATAATGTCTGAAAAGGCGCTGCGCACATGATTGAGCTTGCCGGCACACTGACAGGCATGCTCTACTGACCTGAAAAATAATGCAGTACTCTTGATTGAACTTGAGCTCAATCAAGTTCTTGATTGAGCTTCCCAGCACACTGACAGGCGCACTCTTCCAACCTGAAAAATAATGCAGTACTCTTGCAAATAATGCAGATTTGTAGAAATCTGTGAATTCTATTGTAAAACTTCTCTGAGGAAATAACAATTACTTCAGCTAACTGCTGACTAAACTAAATAATGAAAAACCAATTGCTTTAGGTAATTACTTCACAGTGTTCAAAATCGTTAAATAGCTGTTAGTGTCATTTTCTTTGGGTAACTCATAATAAACTTTTTACAACCACTTCTATAAAGAAGAGTGAACAGGACCCCTATGGATGTTTATCAGAGCAGTGGAAAAAGATTGAATTGAGGCTGTAGAGGGAGGAGGGAGAGAGAGCGCAATGGAAGAAAGAAGCAGTGTGAGCCTTGACATTCATCCCAAGGATGTGCTTTGAGGAGAAAAGTGGGTGAGCTGAGAAATCTGTAGCTCAAGGGAGCAGGTCTCTGCCTCTTTCTAGGAGGTGATTCCTAGAAAGGCTGGAAATTCAAGTCTAGGAAGGCACTTTGGTGTGCTCTGGAAATGCAACTTCAGCCTCAGGGGGTGACATAGAGCCTAAAGCCAGCAGTGTAGCAAACCAAAGCTGGGTGAGGGGGTGATCCACTGTAGGGCATTATTTCCCCCCTCCCAAGTTTAGCTAGGTGAGATGGCCTCTCTTGTTTATACAACCCTGCCTGCAGCACTCACGCCACACTATAATAAAGACTGGAGTAGATAGGAGGATTCCAGATGAAGGATGGGAAGCATGGCAGGATTGGCTCCACTTGTGTGGCTCTAGAGAGGACGTTACCATAGGCAACTGCCTAGCACCCAACCCAGCTCCATGAGCTAGACAGTAGGGATGGGCGAACGCGGTTCGGAAGGTCGGAGTTCGGACCGAACTCGAATAGTTCGGTCAACCGAACTGAAAATATGAACCGAACTCGAATTAAAACGTTTGGTTCGGATGCGTTCGGTGAGTTCAGAATTGAATTTCCATTGGTTTCAATGGAAAACACATTATTGGCTGTAACATTTTTGTTTTTAATGCTATGTGACTGAAAATTGGGATGCCTATACCACCAATAGAAATTATAAAGTGTACCAAATTTCAAAACAATCGGATAAAATATTCCAATTTTAAAATCAGTTGAAATATTGTATTTTGTAATATTCTACATATATACATTCTTAGCTGTAACTTCTTTGACTCACATCTAATGTTGGTGAAACTTATCCAGTTTATATCCCTTCCCATATTTACTATCTCTGCCAAATTTCTGAAGGATTGGAAAAAGGGTCTTGGTGGTATAAGCAATTAACATAAATGTATGTCTGACTATAACATCTTTGTAGTCCAACCAGTGTACATGAAATTTGGCAGGGCTATATATTACACTTTCATGATCATCTCTGCCAAATATCAGAAAGATTTTATAAAGGGTCCCAATTTTATATGCCTGTGCAACATATGTAGAGAAGGGGCCTATGCCTGGGATTCTCTGATATCACTGTGGTATAAGATTGGTTTGTGATGTGAATTGGCCAACAGAAATGTCAACCAAATATCCTCATTCTGTGCTGGGACCATCCCAACATATCTCCCCCACTTGTTTCTGGGAAGTCAGAAGCATCTGTTTAGGAAAGAGTCAATAGAGATTCTCTTATGTCCTCTGTCTCAGTGCTGCAGGATGTGATTGTGATGATAATTGGCCAGCCTGGATGTGTTTAAACTATGTCTCCTGACTGCTGGGATGCTATCTCAGAAGTCCCAGTTATGTTGCTTATGCCCGCCACAGGGCCGCCCCCTATGCCCACCTCGAAGCCACTACCAATTGGTCCTGTAAAGCTAGAAGCTTGCAGTAATGTGTTTGGCTATTGAATGTGTCTGTCAGTCTTTGGGGTTGCTCCACATCCTTCCTCCTACAGTCTCTCTCCCCCTGCCATGCAGGGTGCCTGCCTCTGACTGGCACTGAATATGCTGATATTCATCTGAATAATGATCTTCACAGGGACAACATCAATTGCTTATATAATTGGGTCCCTTTATCAAAATCTCCTGTACATTTGCTAAAATGGCATCTTGCCAAATATCCTGTAAACAAAATGGAATATCAAAATGTTACAGCTGGAAATGTATTTTCAAGTTAATGTCTTATACCCTTGGGACCCTTTATCCACGCTTTCTAAAAACTGGCAGAAGTATTAAGCATATGGAGGGATGTAATATGGATATGTTTCTTGAACACTGGATGCAAGATAAAGAAGTTGTAGCCATGAATGTGTATGGATCTTTTCTTAAAATCACAATGTTCAATTGCTTCTGAAATTGGTTTCCTTTATCTAATCGTTTGGAATTTTGGTACACATAGTGCCCTCTATTGGGGATACAATATCCCCTAATTACATCAAAATCAAATAAAAAACAAAAATGTTATAGTGGGAAATATGTTTTTCAGTTTTTTCCCTTTATCTCAAAAACCAAATGTCATTTTTAGTTCCTGATTGCACTGAACTAAAGACCGAGTCAAGCCCGATCGAACCAAATACTGAATCTGAAGTCAAAGTTTGACTCGAACCACCAAACGGCCAACCATCTGAACCTGGTTCTGTTCACACATCCCTACTAGACAGTGAACTCTGTGTTTTCCACTGGGAGCATGTAGCCATTATCTTTCCTTCAATCACGGAGGGCCTGTTAACCTTCTCTCGGCCAACCCTAGGACACGTTTTATTCACCCAGTCATAGTGCACCTTCATTTTTAGTACCCCCCTCCCCCGTTTTTTTCTTTTTAAAGACATTTAAAAGCCTACATAAAATTGCTACAGTCTGATAGAAGGAAACACAATTATTTATGTTTTAAATCTCTACTAAATCAGGGTGGGAAGTCTAATTGACTGAGGGATGCTGTCTTGTATTTGACAACATATTGGCTATTAAATTGGATAAAATCCAAAGAAAGCTTTGGATTGTTATGAGAGAACAGGATGTTACAAAACCCTTCTTGCTAATGTAGAGATACCCCACCCCCCCTTGCAAGCCCTCATTGGGACTCTGTTCAGGAACAGGTGTAAATTTTCATGGGTCCAGTTGCAGGAATGAAGCCAAAGTTATTTAGATGAAAATAAATCAAAATTCCATCCATGAGGAATTATCTCTGTAGATGAATTCATTTTCTTTGAAATCATATTTTTTAGATTTGTACTTGCAAATTCTGTGTACACTGAAAACATTTTCAGCTGAAGGATTTTAAACGAAGAACATGACTTCATTTATGCTCCAAAATTCCCTCTGAAGTTGTAATGAGTGCCTTTGTGTATTAACACGAATGAATAAATTATGACAACTAATATATAAAACTACATGGAAATTGCAAATCAGTGAAAATAGGGATGGAAAGAGGTCATTGATCTCAATGGCTTCTGCGACATCCATCATGGAGACCAGCCAAAGCAGCCCTGTCATGTCAAGGAATAGAAAATAACATGGATGATCATCTACTGCAAGATGATTAGGCTTCACCTGTACTTTCCCCTACAGTTCTGAGCCTCACATTTTGACCTTCTGTGCATTCGGGTTTAGATAAAACACAAAAAGCCCTTTTCAGCTTCTGAATTCAAAACACAAAAATTGCCTGTAATTTTCAGGTGAATATTTGCATGCTTTGTGCCTCTCACTTTCCACTTCTAATCTGATATTTTTAATTGTTGGTCTAGTGGTTTGAGCATCTTTCAAGTTTCATGATATCTTTTGCTAGTCAGAGGGGAGGTTTAGCCCCAACAGCGGTGATCTATAGGAGTTGATTGCTTTGTTTTAGGTTTACTGTTGATCTTTGAGTGCTTTGTGGTTTAGGAGGCTGGCTTGCTTTCACAGGTCAAGCCCCTGAACCAGATTCTCATGCTGAGAGACTGATACTACCAGTGGTATCCCCCTATCCAGGTTGAGGCAATGACATGGGATCCCCCTGCCTGGTGCTCTGGAGCTTGCTGATACCTGGGTCCTGTTTATTGTAGGGTCACCACTTGTGTATGTGTTTTCTGCACACACACACACACGCACACACACACAGGGTGTTAAGACGCATCAAACCGTTTGTTTGAAGTTGGTGCATGTGGAGGTGTGCTTCCACGACCCACACAGCAGCTACCCATGGCCACTCTGGGCCAGCGTGGCCACCTCCATGGATGAGGCAGTCATGCTGGGAGTCGCTTGTCCGAAACCCTCCCTATGCATTTCGCCTGCATGGGTGCCCCACTGCTGCCCTATGCACCAACCACAGACACACACCACTCAAGCCTTGCTCCACAGAGGGCTGCACCCCTTATTTGAACAGAGGATAAATACAGGCTGCATCCTCATGCTTGCTTGCTTGCTTGCTTCCCAACCAATTGTAGTAACTACCCTTTCAGATTTTTACCCTTTCAAGAAGTCCCAAAATGTTGAGATGGAAAACAACACACACACAAAAATTGCGACTGAAACCAGAATAGAAATCAGAGATATAAAATTTGCCCACCTTCCACAGCCCTAATAATTACAGGCACTGTATCTATGCGTAGTAACAGACAGTCACTTGCCTGAACTGCTTACCAATCTGAATAGATAAAAATAACTGAAGCTAAGAAAGAGAGAAAATTATTTTCTCAAAGCTAACAGTGGAAGACATTGGTATGGGCCAGTTTTGTTCATATTGGAACAAAATAGCACCTTCATTTTGGTTCTGAAATCTAGAAAATAAATAAATAAATAAATAAATAATAATAATAATAATTAATAATAAATTAATTTATTTTGACATAGCATTCCCCTGCCATGGCACTCAGATTGCTTCACTTAGAACAATTTAATGCAACTTTTAATCCTCACAACAACCCTGTGAGGTAGGTTAGGCTGAGAGACCACTGTGGCCCAAGGTCACCCAGTGAGTTTCGGAAACGTGGAGAATTGAGAATTGAAATACAGTATAAGAAACTTTCCCTGCTATGGGATGTTTTAAAACAAGATGCTACCCTGCATGGCCACCTCAGGAGTCACAGATCCAACTACTCGTCTGGAGCGCTGGGATGCGCACTCCAATGAGCCATGGAGTACCCACACATGGTCATGCACGGAGCAATGCCTGGAAATCCAGAGTGGTCTGTGAACGGCAGGACAAGGGCAATGGGGGGGCCACGGAGCCCCTGCCTGTATGAACGGAAGCAGTCAGCCACGTCAACAAACAAGTCCACCACTCAGAGGCACTGTAGGTGGGGGGAAGTGACTTTTACAAGACACAAGAACTGACTGGGAGTGCTAGGGAGGCTGGGTTCCCCAGTGCTCACACCTGGGACATGTCACGTGCAAAGGCCAGCCTGGCATGCTTCTGCCTCCCCGATGGTCCATGGCAGGGGTAGTGCATGGTAGGCGGGTCTGTGGCTGCGGCAGCTACACACCCCACCTGCATAGGTGCTCTGCAGCAGAGTCACACTGTGACCATGGACCTCCCCCCCAACACACACACACACACACATCGCCTTGCTCATTTAAAAACATCCATGGATGTTTCACAACATTGCACTCGTATTAGTGATTCACTGAGCACACTGAATTGGTTTAGTGAGTGGCTGGGAAGCTGCAGAGCTGCCAGTTAATAAATGTGAACTTGTATGAAATATCAAAGCATAACAAAGATTTGGGATTTGGATTTGAAAAGAGCAGAAAAGAAACAAGAAGCACCGAAAGAGCAAAGTTAATCCCATTCGCTGAGACCTGTGTGACCCGAAAGCAGGGTAGAATCCAGTGGGAATCTCTGTGAAGCCAGAGGGCACAGAAGGGGAGAGGTTAAACAGAGTTTTTCTAGACAGCAGAGCTGAAGTCAAATCTCAGGAAAGGAGAACAGGCAGCTCTAAACACTAAAGGCCAAAAGAAGTGGGCAGAATTCCAAGTTTTGGACTATCTGCCAGGAGACAGGAGCAGAATGCAAAAGCTCAAAAAAGCCAGGGCTGAATGGCAGCAAGCAATTGCCTGTAAGCAGAGAGATGAAGTCTGGCCATGTGAGCACCTATGATTCAGAACTTGGCAGCATGCACCTAGTCGGAGGCACATTGACTAAACTTCTGGATTGTAATACTGTAGAATACTGCTCTATACGTAGCTTGAAACTCTTTGGCCCTTTTCAAACAGGCCACGGTGCAGGGGGTGGGGAGGGGGGAAGGATGGGTGTATGCGCCGGTGCGAGAGCAATGGGTGTGTGTGTGTGTGTGTGTGCCATTACACAGGCACACACCCATCTGCACCCACCTCCATGCACGGAACAACCACCGTTTTCACCGGTTGCTCTGTGCATGTGTAACCTGGTATAACTAAAAGTAATGGGACCTGGGCTATGGGTGGAGATGGGTATAGCACGGGAGCACGCACGCACCCCCACTCTCCCAGCACGGCAGTCACACAGGTGACGCCCACGCATGCCCATGCAGCGGATCTGCATGGGCACGCATGGGCCCGTCTCGTGTGAAAAGGGCCTTTTTCTTCTGTGTCTTACACATTTAAATTCCCAGGAACCATGACTGCCCTTAGCTTCAGCAAGTCAGCAGCTACTTTGTTTCAAAGTCAGTACATCCCATCTCATGGAAACCATTCTTCCTCGTTTCCTTATTCTTTACAAAAAATAAAAAGCAAAAAGCAAACAAGAAGTAGGACAGTCACTCACACACAGATACATACTTTGACTTTGATCTACAAGGCCCTTCACGGTCTGGACCCCTCGTACCTCAGGGACCGCCTCATCCTCCGCACCCCAGAGCGGCTCCTTCAGTCTGCCGGGGGTGCCTTCTTGGCGGTCCCCCGTGTTAAGTGGGGGGCCACAATGGAGAGGGCATTCTTGGTGGCTGGGCCGCACCTTTGGAACTCCCTTCCAGAGGAAGCTTGCCTGGCCCCAAGCCTTTTGATATTCCGGCGAAGATGTAAAACCTGGCTGTTTGCCCAGGCCTTTGGGGAGGGTGGGAGGGTGGGTTAATGGGGTTTTATCTCCCCTACCCTATTTTATTGTTTTAAATGTTTCCCGGGCCCTGTTTTAATACTGTATGTATTTTTGATGTGTTTTTAAATGGTTTTATATGTATTTTATATTTTTTTTGGTTGGAAGCCGCCCCGAGCTGTTCTCAGGAGGGGCGGGGTATAAATCTAGAAATAAAATATGTAAAATAAAATAAAAGACTTGCACAGACATGTAGTGGCCCAGCTCTGCCTTGCCCTGTCTGGCAGCAGCATGCACTGCCTAGCTCTGTCTCACACCATTTGGCCATGAGGGCCCAGCTCTGCCCAACCATAGTGCAGGTGGATAGCTCTGCCTTGCTCTGTCAAGCTGGGGCATTTAGGGATGTGCAATTTGTTTTGTTTTTATTAGTTACTAAAACGAATGGAGCCCCATTCGTTTTAGTAACGAACGTTCTGGAAACAAATAAATAAGCAAACACCATACATTCGCTTTCATTCATTTTTTGGTCCCGTCCCCCACCCCGTTTATTTTAATAAAAAATAATTTCTTTAAAAAATCACGGTGTATACACAAAATAGTCAGCAGAACACTGTGCACGTGCGCACCCTTTCCCGCTCTCGGCGTCATTTTGGAAAAGGGCATACACAGAACAGGCCATTTTGCATATGTGCAGTGATTTTATTTTTATTTTTCATTTATTTTTTATTAAAATAAACAGGGAAAAAACTAAAATGAACATGGCTTTTATGAAACCCCTGAAAATGGATGGGTTTTAAAACCATAAAACAAAAACAAAAAAGGTAAGTGCTGCACACAAGGGGTGGGAATTTCGGTTTTGGTTTGAACCAAAACAGTCTGAAAATGGCTGTTTGGGTTTAAAACCGACAGTTCTGATAATCGGGCTGTTATGGTTCCCAATTTTTGGTTCGGTATCTTCCCATTGAAGTCAATGGGGAAATCTTTCCATTAACTTCAATGGGAAGGGGAACTGGGGTCCAACCTCCCCCATCCCCATTCCCCAGGGCCCACTACTGGTCTCAGAGAGTGGGGCTGGTGATCCATGTCCCCATCCCCTGTGGCATGTCTTTACCTCCACCTCCCTGGGGCCATGCTGGCTGGCATGTACTTACTGGTCCAGGCCTCAGAGGATGGGGGTGAGGAGCCACCGTCTCTGCTGCCAGCCAGGTCTTCTCTGCTGCTGGGAGGCTGGGTGGGGTCTCCTTTGCTGCCGGGAGGCCAGGTTTGGCCACCTCTGATGCCAGGCAGCCACCCCAGAGCCAGAACAGATGTGGGAGGCCTTCTTCTTAGGGCATGCTGCCGGAGACATTTCACACATGTGCAGAAAGGCTGATCTTTTCCAAAATAGCGCCAATGCTGGCAACGCCATTTTTGAAAAGGACTGGACATGCACAAAATGGTCTCTGTGGTCATTTTCTGCATGTGTGCTGCCGGAGCAGGGAGCAGATTTCCCATAGACATCAATAGGGAAAGAAACAGGACCGTAATCCAAAAACCAAAACCAAAAGAACCCAGAAACAGGGCTCTGAAAACAAAGCAAAAAAACCCAAACAGAAAAAGGCCCCTGTGTCCCACCCCTACTGCACGCCCCTAGTGGCATCTGGCCCTGACACCTTGACTGCCCAGAAGCCATACAGAGCATTTACATAATTGCTCCTGGCCTCCAGGGTGACAGCACAACTGGGTAGTTCTTGGCATGACTAAGATGGGATGCTTAAGATGGGATGTCTTGTTTCTATACTAAACATTGAATTGAGACTGAGCCCCATCCTGAACTTCTTAACCTGGGCTCCTACAGTCCTTTCCTCCCAACTCGCAGCTTCAGGCTGGCAATCCCTATGTAAAAAAAACCTAAAGCTCCTTCCTGAAGCTCCTTCCTGAGGTTGGATTCGATACATGAGAGCCTAAACCGGGCCTAACACCAAGTTCATTTGGAGACCCATGCATTTTCCTCATTGCTGCCAATGAGGAAAATGCAGTGAACACGGGTCCCTGCCCATGAGGGAAATGACAGTATTCATTGCAGGAGGTAGTCGTACACTACTACGGCAGCAGATCAGAGGACTGCTGTTTAGAGCCCAGTTTGAACCAGAAATCTGAGCCTGACCTGGGCCAAGCCCAGCTGCATTGAGTCCAAGTTAGGCCCAAGCTCAATGCAGGTGAGCTCTTCTAAGCCTAGGCCCAATGTGTCTGTGTGGTCTTGCCCTCATTTCCACGGTAGGGTGGCCATACCTCCCCTTTAAAAGAGGATGCTTATGAAAAATACATGGTACAGAGCTACACCGGAACCAATGCAGCCCTGCAACATGCATTTTTCATAAGCATCCTCTTTTAAAGGCGAGGTACGGCCACCCTATTCCCACCCTGGAATGCTATGATATCAAGGTGCTCTGTAGGAGGCATGGCTAAAGCATTCCCCCATCCCTTTCCAATGTGGCCACCACTTCAGAAACCACAATAGAGGCACTGACAATGCAGTCTGCCATGATGCTCTAAGGGTGATGTGGGGAAGTCGGAGCCTCTGACAGCAAGCAAGCATGGTCTGGCCCAAGCCCAGTGGGGAGTGCACTTGACCCAGTTTGTCTCTGACAGAGTCATTCAGGTCACTTAGTGCCCTTCCTCCATTCGGGCTGTGTTATCAGCTTGTCAAGATGCAAATACAGCACACAGTATAACACAGATCTTGAATTAGGAATACAGTGGGTTTTTAAAAAAAGAAAAGAAAAAGACAAGGCACTTAATTGATGGAAGTGGTTTGATCAATTTGTTTCATAAGAACAACATTTTGTAACTACAGCTTTTCAGGAGGAATCCTTGCAATAATCTATAATAATATGAGTTGCTACTTCAAAAGATATTACATAGCCTCAGGTTAAAAATCTTTTATTAAGCCCCAGCCAAGAAGTATAAAAGGAAGCCTGGGTTTAAGAATGTAAAATCGCAGTTAGGCTGTAAGGATGTGGGATACAGATCACAGTATATTAGGGAAGTGGACAGTAGGTGAGAACAGCAGTGTCCAATAGCCTATCCAGAGACTGATACACACAGAGAGACTGTAAGCTAGCAGCAGAGAGCAGTGTGAAGCCAGTATTGAAAGAAAACAGCTTTCTAGGTCCAGTTAAGCGGGTAGATGAGCTGATAGGAACTAATGTGAGGTAAACCTTTAAGACCCATTTAAAAAAAAATTGGCATTGCAGAAGGTAGCTTCCTAGTTTAACTTGTTTCTAGCAGCGAGAATATTATAGGGTCAGTCAGTTTGGGGACCAAAATGGCAACCACACTCAGTCTGTAGAGTCACTGAATGGCAACTGGCAGACTGCAGGCAGAACTTGATTTCTCACAGTGGTAGAGGTTCATGGTGCAACCTGACAAGACCTGATTGACCCTGTCAGGCACAGGGCGCTTTTATACGATCGTGCTCACAAGCGGGATCATTAAGTGCCGGCATATCCCCACCCCCACCCCCGCCTTCCTCTGTACGCTGTGTCTGATGATCAGAAGAGCATCAGACACGGCGTTGAGTCTTTGTGCGCACACGCGCCCTTCTGTGCATGCACACTGGGCCAAAGAACCCGGAAGTGCGGCGTAAAACCGGCACTTCGGGGATCCGCGTCGGAGGGGGCAGGATCGCCTGCCCGGTCTGATGCGGGGGAAGATCCGGCTGCAATGTAAGTTAGCTGTTTAAACGAGCGCCAAGAAAGGATCAGCTGCGTCAAAGGATCAGCTGCATTTCTTGTCTCGTTTAAAAGCGCCCACAGAGGCTTGGGGTTCTAAATTCATATTTGAGTTGTATTTGTTTTGTTTCCCTAGGTTTCTGGATTTCAGTGTAGGTTCATATTATGGATCTATATTTAAATCAATTAAAAATAATAATTTAAAAAATGACTGCACGTAGGCAAATGGCTGCTGGACCACTCTGCACATGGCCACCCTTTTCCAAAATGGTGGCAGCAGCATTGCCACCATTTTGAAAAATTGCAGCCAGTCTGTACATGCGCAAAATGGCCACTGCACATGTGCAGACTGGCTGCCCTTTTCCAAAATGGCAATGACGCTGCTGCTGCCAGTTTGGAAAAGGGCATACATGCACAGAACGGCCCGGTTGCCATTTTACAGATGCACAGTATTTTTAAAAAAAAATCAATTAAGAAATAAAAAATATTTACATTTTTTTTAAAATTACTGTGCATGTGAAAAATGGCCACCAGAGCATTCTGCGCATGTCCACCCTTTTCCAAAATGGAGACAGCAGTGTCACTGCCATTTTGGAAAAGGGCAGCCAGTTTGTGCATGCGAAAAAAGGCCACTGTGTATGCACGGGCTACTATTTTCCAAAATGGCGGTGACACTGCTGCTACCATTTTGAAAAAGGATGTGCATGTGCAGAATGGTCAGGTGGCCATTTTTCACATGCGCAGTAATTTTAAAAATCATTTTATTGTGCTGTAGATTAGAACCAAACCAGGCTTGTTGTTGCACTGTTTCAGTTTGGTACAGATTAACTTGAAACAACCTGTTTCATGGAGTTTAGGATGAATCCAAATCTGAATTTTCCACTCCTAGAATATGAACATCTTAGATTGTAAGCCCCCTGGGGTAGGGACCTGTTTATAACTACTGATTGTACAGTGCCAGGCACACTGTTGGTGCTCTATATATAAAATAATAATCAGTCATCATCATCATACAATTGTCATCAATCATCATCAATCATCATCATCAACTCCTCCTCAGGAGAGAAGGTGTATGTATAGGGGACAGAGAAAGATTTCCATATTAGTAAGGTTTGCAATTTGTGGTATTTATGTCTTATTTTTTATTTATTTATTTATTTATTATTATTATTATTATTATTATTATTATTATTATTATTATTATTATTAGCATTTATATAGCGCCAGTGATGTACCTGGTGCTTACAAAAAATAAGATAGACATGGTCCCTTCTCGAGAGCTTACAATCTAAAGACAGGGGGAGGGGAGACAGGGAAGGGGGAACAGAGGGGGGAGACAATGGATGCAACATTCATGAAGATGTGAGAACTCAGGTGCATGTTCTTGGCTTAGTTACAGTAAATTGGAAGTTTGCAGATAACAGGTGGAGGATAATCCTGGGTGGGGATGGTTAGCAGGAGTTAGGAAGGGCGGAGCGGAACAGGTGGGTTTTGAGAAGGGGCTTGAAGGCGTGGAGGGTGGGGGCAAGGCAGATGAGGGCAGGGAGGGAGTTCCAGGCATGTGGGGCAGTGAGGGAGAAGAGACTAAGGCGGTTGGGGGAGCAGGGAAGGCGTGGGAGGGTGAGGGAGGGGATGGAGGAGGAGCGGATTGCTCAAGCAGGGGTACGGAGGGAGATCAGGGCAGAGAGGTAGGGGGGAGCGAGGTTGTGAAGGGCTTTGTAGGTGAAGATGAGGAGCTTGTTTTTGCAGCAGATGTAGGTGTTAATCTGTTTCAAAATCTATTTTTAAACATCTTAGCATTTTCAAACCTTCAAAAATAGAGCAAAATGCTATTTTTGCAAACAAACATTATATAAAAGCACTGAAGAACATACTGGAGTCAAATCTGTTTTGATTGGCACAGTATGCAAAGAATTGTTCAGGTAAATCAAACACAAGTCGCATAATCTCAAAGACATTCTCTAGTACATTATATATCTGAACATACACTATATAAAACCTGTGATTGCTATCCAGGACTTCAGTGAAGCTCACTCAAATTTATTCTGTAACCAATATAAAAAAATAAAAGTGTCAAAATGTTTTATGGGAAAGATAAATAAAATTGTCAAGTTCTATGATTTGCAACAAAATAAATTCTGATGCCCAAAGCTGTGCGTGTGAGCTGTTCCCGGCACCTAACCGTTGCTGGGTTTTCCAGCTGTCATTCTATTACTAACATTTTACTTCAGTGCATTGTAAGTTGCTTTTGAATTCTGAGTGTGAGAGCTGCTATGTAAACAAAAACTTTAGTACAGTACATTCCACGGCATTTTAAATGTATAAAGTGATGGGGAAAATCTCCAAGTCTTAATTTCAAAATTCCCCACCTATGAATTACCCTTCCAGAAAAATAATAGTAAAAGGTAAAGGCACGTTCTCTCCTTTTCTCTTTTCTGTATTCAGTCCCTCTTCCTTGATGCATGCAATATTAAACAGTAGATAAATACACAGAGCATTGCTTCATCTGCAGAAATCTGGTTTTAGTGTTTCTGGATATGGAAGAAGTATGCCCTTTTCAGTCATCCTCATCAGTGAAAATTCCTCTAAAAATGTCCTAGTACATTTTTTTCCTTCTGAACCCTTTATAGCTGGACCAATGTTTGGACCCATGATAATGAAACCATGTGTGTGGGGGCGGGGGGGCGGGGGGTGGGGGTGGTATGTGAAGGGCTAAAATAATCATAACTGAAAAACAAAAAACTTCCTGAGATAGTTGTAGACTTTTGAAGGCTCCATTCCATAATTCTAACGAGTAGGCAAGAGCACCCTTTGATAAGAACAGCCTATTCCAGGTTTTAAATTGTATCGGGAGATAGAGGGCAGTCTGGAGATAGCAGTTAGCTACACTGCAAGTGTCAACAAACATAACACTAGCCACTCCTTTGAGGTCTTTTCCAGGGATGTCACTGTTATAGGTGTCCGCCATGCATATGCCACCTGTTCACCATTCATTTTTTGGCTATGATCACTGTGGGTAATTTTAGACATGACAGGCCCGCAGGCTCAACCACAGACCAGGATCCATCTCCAGGAGATGGGCAGGTGCAGTGACCAATGGAGCCGCTGAGCGTGATCCCATCCCGCGGTTGGGGCCACGATCCGGGCCAGGAGGACAGTAACAGACGTTACCGTCGGCCCATCCCGGATTGTGGCCAATCTGACCACGGTTCCGGGCCCCGAGACCCGATCCCAGGCCCGCTCTTACCACAGTTCTGGACCTCCGGGAGACTGGAGGTCCAGAACCGTGGTCAACGTGATCCTTGCCAGTGGTTCACTGTGGTGAACATCTGATGGGGAGCATACAGACATTACGGTGATCACAGCCACCACAGGGGATTCACTGGGTAATTTCAGATGTTACGATACCACGCTCAACCACAGTGAACTCCCTGTGGTGGCCGCGGTACTGTAACATCTGTAGTTCGTTCCGCCAGATGTTCACCATGGTGAACACCCGGCAGGAAACACATTGACCATGGTTCTGGACCTCCGGCTGTCCGGAGATTCAGAATCATGGAAGTAACATCTGTTACCTCCACCGATCCCGGACCGTGGCCTGGACCCCGATGCAGGATTGGGCGCAGTGGCCGGATTGGCTGCAGTGCCCGCCCATCTCCCGGAGGGTGGGTGGCCAGGAGAGCACGGGGGGTGGGGTGGGGTTGTGCAGCCGCACCTGTCTCTTATACACATCTAGATGTGTATAAGAGACAGGTGCACGTCTGAAATCACCCACTGTGGTGGACCGTGATCTCGTAAGTCTGAAATTACTCTGAGTGAAAACAGACATAACACTAACTCCATTTTAACACCGCTGTAACATTTTCTATGCATGTTGCAGGGCTGTATTGGTGCCCTATGCCGCCCTGCAACATGCATAAGAAATGTTAAAGCAGTGTTAAAGTGGAGTTAGTGTTATGTCTGTTTTCACCCTTTGTGGCTATAAATTGCATGGCAGACATGTACGCAGCTAATGTTATATCTGGCAATGTGACATGCCCTGCCCACACGGACATTCTTTGCATGGCAATAAAGAGCAAGAGAGTCATGGCACTTTGGTGGTGCTCCTGAAGGAACTATATGGTCACCTGCTGCATGTGTAGCATGGAGTTCAACACATCTTCAGTCATAGAAAGGGTTTGTGACATGATTTGAATGGCGATGATATTAACAATCCATGTTTGCAGGCAGTGGCACAGGGAACTGCACAAGATGGTCTTTCTACTTCCGCTGCCAAAGGACCTGAAGTATGCCAGTAACAGTGCAACGGAACTGACATTCATTCTCTAGCTGATTGGCTCATGAGAATGTATACGGAATGCTGGCTGGTTTACCAGGACATGATGCTTGTTGCACTCATGATTTATTTGGTTAGATTTTTATCCCACCCTTCCTGGAAGGCTCAATGTGGCTAATAGCATCATAAAAATATATGCAATGCAGAAAACGAAACCTGCTATGACGCTTTTGCCTGAAAATCCTTCTGTCATAACGAAGAGGGTGTTGACAAATGTTAGGCGGCAACTTGAAAGTAACTGCTTCTGACAGTAAAAAGTAGGCTGTGTACCAAAAGAGGCAGTTTGCTGGTGCTGCATCAGGAGAGGAATCACTGGGAACTGGAGAGGCGTACTGTGTCAGGGTGCCGACCATGAATGCCCAGGGAAACTTTAGCCTTTTTTGGCCTATGGAAACGGGCAGATGGTCAGAGGCCTCCTGGCAGACTTCTGATCATTTTTCAGATATGCAGTGCTTCATGACCGATGCTAGCAAAGGGCTTCAGATGAGATTTCATGAATTGCTACTATCGCAAAGGAGTCCTTCCACTTGAATTGCTAGTGGGTCTGTTATCCAGGGATGAACTGATCAACAGTATTTCAGATGATGACAGTGAAGATGCTGAGGCACCTATGACTGTTAATAGATCTTAGCGTCTACCATGGACCCCAAGAGAGAGAAGGAGATACTGGTGGTGGACTGATTCAGGGAGGACAGCTTGGTGAAGACAGTGACAAAACCAGGACATTTCCATCACCAGCAGAAAAAAAACACAACTTTCTTGTGTGATGAGTTCACATGCAAACTGTTTGCCCTCCCAGCATACACACTAAATCAATCAAAATGCTAACCAATGCTGTAATAAACACCTGCACTGTAAGATGCCCTGACAAACTGCTATCACAATAAAAGCTTTCACTAGCTGTGCTGTTGACGTGCTGTAGTTGTGGTTCCGTGTCAAGAAGGGGGCATGACAGCTATCAATGTTCTGGGTGATGTTAGCATCACATTTATTTCAGGCACAATGCAAACAAGCCACACCCCAGAAACCTACACACCCATGTGCCCAGGATGTACAAATCAGGGGACCCTACGTCAGTTGGCAAGACCCATGTGCATTGCATCCTGGGATTTCGTCAAAAAAGAAGATACCACTCTATCGAGTGGTAGAGCAAACCATTAGGGGCACCAACATTTGTCCATGTTGCCATACCCACTGGATGAGGTAAGCAGTTTATGAATGCCTTAGTATTTCTTTGCATTTACACATGGCTAGCATTACATGCGTTGGCAGCTAGTGTTGTGCTGTGAGCAGCAAGAATAAACCTGCCTGTTTGTTTTAACCTAAGAAGAATACAATGGGTATTTTCAGACGTTACGGGGCCCTTTGGCCCCGTACCGTAACGAACGTCTTCGTTCCCCGCCGGGGTCACCCCGGCACGGCCCAACAGACGTGCCGGGGGGATCCCGGCGGGGAAAGTGGGAGGAGCCGGGGCCGCGCGGCGCAACGTGCGGCCGCACGGCCCCGCCCCCTCCACGCACCCCGCCGCCCGCCCTCCGAGGAGACGGGCGGGCGGCGGGGCCAATGCGGCCGCCGCGTCTGGCCGATCGTGCCACGGCCCGGGATCCCGCCGGGGATCCCGGCCCGTGGCACGCGACCAGACGTTACTTTTTGTTCGCCACGGCCCGCGGTCCATTTGACCACGCTTCCCGGGACCTTCCCCCGGCTAGCCTGGGAAGCGTGGTTCAAATTGACCCCGTCTGCAGATTCAGCGTGGCCAACATCTGGCGCACGCTGTGCAGACGTGCAGGGGCCTTTCGCCCCGCTGCGGGGTTCACCGTGGTTCAGTGTGGTTCAGCGTGATCTCGTCACGTCTGAAATCACCCAATGTCTGTGTTATGCACTTCTGGATCGTCATTACACTGGGATCCAGAAACAGTTTTTCATATAATACATGTGGCATACATGCAGAACCTATGGAAATATGCTATAAAGGTTTCATCAGCAGAAGTTGAAAATAGCTGCATTACCGGATGGTAAAAGCACAGAGCGGTAGAACCACTAATGTGCTACCTACCTTAGGGAGATCTGAGTTAGTATAGCTGACACTAAATGAAGCTTCACTTTATATTGGTTCTGCACAATGTGCACATCTGCCCTCAAGGTTTACATGGGTGTAGTTTCACTGATGGAAAAATGTTTAACGGGCTCAGATATTCTTGTATTGTTACAAATGAATACACAACAAGATAGCTTTTCAGCGTTCAGTGTTGAACACTCACTTCATATCTTTTTTAGATAACTTTACATAATTTATGTAACTTATCATGCCCACAATAGGTCAGATTATGGTTGAATTTATAAACAGTGTATAAAGAGTGAGTAAATATTAATAGGTGTTAGAAATATGTTCAGCATGCATACAGGGTTTTATTATTTGTGGATATTACTTGCATGTTCATTTCAACACTATGGTTACTCCCATATCCAGTTTTTAGAGTCCCCCCCCCCCCCAGTTTTTTTGTTTGGTTAGTTCAGGTTCTCAGTCATTCACTTGTGCCATTTTTGTGCAATAGCACAAATAATGTTGAAATGATGTAACCAATATACTAAACGGACTAAACTAACAAAAAAAACCCAACAAAATAGAATAACCAAAACAGATACCTAACTGAGAAAACAGGTATCAGTTATTACCCAAACCACCATTTTCACTTTGGGTTTTGCCGATTCAATAGGCTTACCCATTTGGTGGTGGGGGCGGGGTACTAGTTTCAGCTCTAGTTATAAGTCATGTGTATAAACAACCAGTTGTTGACCTATTGCACTTAACAACAATGTAACAACGGATTAATATTGATTTATTAATCCTTGATTAAATCTTTATACATGGGATCTGTCCCCTATCCTTGTCTGCATGACCTCATCTCTGCCCCCTTCCCCTGAGCTCAGTCTTTCAGTGCTTGAGGGTAGTTTCTGGACATGGCCCCTGGATCCAGCTCCTGCAAAGGGGCCACATAAAACTTACTGAGGGCCACATTTGGTCTCCAGGCCTGAGGTTCGCCTCCCAGTACAAATCAGGACCTCTATCCCTTAAAAAAAATCCCTGTGGGGAGAAAGGCACATGCCTTCATTATTGGTGGGAATGTGAGATGGTAAGGTCACTCCGGTTAATGGCCTGGAGACATATGCAGGAAATGCCTAACTATTGTTTGCCCTGCCTTGGGGCAAATTGCAGTGGATGCTCAGGACTGTCTGGCGGAATTCTATGCAGGCTGGATGCCATGCTTGCACATAATTGTTGGGGAACTGTTACACCTTCCTATAGAAGATCATATTTTGCCTTGTCAGATAGAATGATGAAAACTTATGAGGACTCACTCCTATTTATTATCGATAATCTGATATGTGTGTATACACACACATGTAGATTTTGAGTAAACTGATGCATCCCGGGGAGGGGAGGGGGTGGGATCTGTTATGCAGAGTTGTGGGAATACTTCTGTAATGTTTAAACTTGTCGTTTTTTGACTTTGTTTTTTTGTTTATATAACAATGAAACTTTTTAAAAAAACACCAACATTCCCTCTGTATCACATCCAAGAAATCAACTACTAACATAAAACTGATTTCCACACTGAATTATAGAAGGTGATGCTACACTATGTGCACAGAAGGAAAAATGGAATCTCTGAACACTATTAGCGTGCTGTGCAGCTTTTCAGCACAGTTACTGAGATGAGAAGAATAACACCGCCAGAATCACTGGACTGTGCTGTTTAGACTGGACAGATTCTGTTTGTTTTCTTTGAGAGGCAGAAATCCCTGAGTCATCACCATCATTACCGCCACCTTTTTGCTTACCTAGCCTCATTAGAAGGATTACACTGATCAGCAAGGGGCAGAAATTTAATTGGTGTATAATTTTAAGCCCAAATTTTACTTAGTTTTCTTCACTTTTGACTCTTGCCCTTTTATTTTTTAATTTTATTTTATTTTTATTTATTTTTTACTTCTCTGGCTTTATAAAATGCCCCTTCAAAATTTTATTTTATTTTATTTATTTATTTACCTTCTCTGGCTTTATAAAATGCTTTAGCCTGTGCTTATTTGAATGAGATATTTGTTCACAAAACAGCTGTTGTTCACCTTTCCAAATATGAAAAGTCTGATTGAAATCCTTTCTCTTATCAATCTAGCCTACCCATGGTATTTCCAAGACAGGTTTGATCTTGTCAAAATGTTTGTCCCCATTAGGAAAAGGTAGGTAGTCAAAACAGAGAAACATTGCTTAGGTGCAACATTTGTATTCTACCTTGAAGTACCGCCTTGCCCTTGGGGGACCGCCTCGCCTTCTGCGCCTCAGGGCAACCCCTGCGGTCTGCTGGGGGCACCTTCCTCGAGGTCCCCCGTGTTCAACGGGGGGGGCACAATGGAGAGGGTGTTCTTGGTGGCCGGGCCGCGATTTTGGAACTCCCTCCCAGAGGAAGCTCGCCTGGCCCCGGGTCTGATGGTGCTTCGCCGAGACTGTAAGACCTGGCTGTTCGCCCAGGCCTTCGGAGGGGAGGGTGGGGGGAATTTTGGGGTGGGGGGTATTTTTTAATCATTTATATTTGATGATGTTTTATTATTGTTTTATTTGATGTAAGCCACCCCGGGATGCCGTAGGCATGAGGGGGCGGCAATAAATATAAATAAATAAATAAATAAATAAATCCTTCCTACGCCTTGCAGTCAGTTCAGTTGTTCCTTGACAGCTAAAGCCAAGTTACCTACCATCCCATCTCAAGAGCCCCACTTCCTCACCCAATGCCTCACCCTTGCCGAGTATGGACTTAGATTTGTGGGTACACAACACCCAGCACTTCACTCCCTTGCCCCCAGAACCCTCTGCACCTTGTTTCCCTCCCCCAGCGCTCTCCAGACCCTAGTCTGCTCTGGTGCTTCACTTTCCCTCCATGCTGCAGTGCCCTCCATGCCTCATTGCTTCTCTGTGTCCCGGCCTCCCTCTGTACCACCCCAGCCTGCCAATTCCTCGGTGCCCCTTGTCCTTGCTATGGGGCCCAGTAATTTGACTTGCCTCAGGGTCCTATTAAACCTAGCTAAACCACTGGATAACTCCCTCTAGTCTTGCAAAAAACAATAAAAACCATGGGGAGATGTTACATTTACAAGTGGCCACGGTCTCTGGAATACATTTAATCCAAAAGATATGTTTTTACAGCTAATGCCCCCTTGTACCATGTTAGGGTATCTCTACTGATTCAGAGCAAAAAGTGCCACCTATTGGCCCAGCAGTACTACAGCACTCTATGTTGCTCCTCATAGTGAAAACAAACATGCACCGTAACACCACTTTAACATTTCTTATGCATGTTGCAGGGTTGCATAAGGCATCAATATGCCCCAGCCACATACATAAGAAATGTTAAAGTGGTGTTAAAGCAGAATTATGTGCATGTCTATTTTGACATAGGCCCTTTTCTAATGGGTGCGGGTACGTGGGGGGATGGGTGGGCAGCACAGTGGGTGGGCGGTGTGTGGGGGTGCGTTCCCACAAACCCCCACCCACCTCCACCTATCTTCACGCACAGAGCATCAGGCATTGGCACCTGTTGCTCTGCGTGTGGGTGATGGGTGGCGGTGGGTGGAGCGTGGGAGCTCGCACGCGTCCCCACCCACCGCCCATGGCATTTGTATGGGCACCCACCGATCCCCCCCGCACCCACCGTGGCGTTCCCAAAGGCGCCCCCCCACCCGCACACGTGTGCAAGGGGGGGCATCTGTGTGAAAACAGCCATAGCCTCCTAGCCATGTGCTAAAATGGTCTGTCCAAAACTAAAGATGTGAGCCGAGGTAAAGATACAGCTGTTGAGGAGGGGAAGTCATTAACTAGGTGGATTAAGTTTAAAATGCCTCTCTGTGAGGGTAAGGGGTGTGAGTCTGGATGAGCAAATGGGATGACATTGAGATCTCAGATGTGGAGCAGGATTCTGAGAAAAATGCTTCCTTTCAGGCGACCTTTCCTTTGGAGGGGTTCGGGTTGGCGTTTTTATTAAATTCATCTTGCAAATCTAAACTATTCTTCATTTTGCCTGATTCTAATGAGCCAGAATCTGAATGCACTCTGGGAAATGTTAAGCAGCTACCAGTGGGCAAGGCTAAAAATGCAGCAGCTTGCTACCCAAGGAAAAAAGATGTGTGGGCACACTGCTACTAGGCCCAAGTTTTATGCATGACTGCCTTAAGTAGCAATTGTACTGTTTAGTCATAAAATTTAAGCTGATATTCTTTTCCTTGTAATTAAGTTAAGGCACAATGTATTATTTTATTTTTATTTTTTTTAAAAGAAGAATAACTTTTTTAAAAAGAAGAATAACTTTGATAACTAATAAACCAAAAATTCTCCCTGATTGTTTTGGGCTCAGCGACCCACAGTGACCCTGGTGTGCACGTGACAAGTGATGGGAGGAGTGACTTTCTCTATTGATAGTAACTGTGGAAACGGCTGAAAGAGTTAGCAATGGTGGAAGAGATTAATCAAAAATTAAATGATTTACAAGGTGCTGCACCCTCACTTGACTGGAAATTAGATAAATTAACTTTAAAAGAACAGGAAACTGATGAGGTGGAAGAACTACTGCGTAAACATATCCCAAATAGGGCAGTACACAAAGGGAATGAGAAAGGACAGCATGCCCTTGCAAGGTGCTTAGAAAAATGAGACAGAGAGGTAGTGAGCTGAGTGGATAAGTTATTGGATTTGGACCTGGGAGACCAGGGTTTGAATACTACCTTAGTCATGAACTCATTAGATAGTCAGTATCTTTCAGACTCAGTTCTTCATTTGTGTTGTTGTGAGGGTGAACTAGATAAGCATTTCAAAGCACTTTGAAAACAATATATAGATGATAAATAATAGCACATGGAGAAAAGACAATGAAAATGTGCAGCAATCTTCTGAAAGGTAGCTGGTACTACAGAAGATGACCTCTTGTTGTGGATGGAGTACACCATGGCTACCGAGAAAACAAAGAACGATCAAGATGCTACATGAGAAGGTTACAACATTGGCTGTTTTCCTACAAGACTCCTTGCGCAGCCTTTGGTGCCGTGGGAGCATGCGCTAATCAAATGACACGCAGCTCCCGTCCTGTGGGAAAGGTGGAAGTGTGAGTCTCCCGCCAACAAGCTTGTGAATTGGACAGGATAGGATTTCACTGCCCTGTTCGATGTGCAAGCTTGCCAGCGGGTGACTCGTACTTCTGCCTTTAGCTGGGCATCATTTGACTAGCGCATGCTCCCACGGCACCAAAGGTTGATCACGGAGTCTCGTGGGAAAGCAGCCAATGATTATCTAGTACCAATGGTTCTCCCAATAGCTTGTTGTTTAAAAAGATCATTGTTTGCACTGTAACTCCCATGTACAATGTCATCTACTGTATTTGGATTGTCATCATTGTTTTAATAGAACCACCCCTTGCATAATGGCTTATTCTTTACTTGGCTTCTCCTAATGAATTTGATGATTCCAGATTTCTTCTCAAATGGAATATGACTTATGTAAGATGTACTTTAGCCAATTCCCATGTCCACCCCAGAGGCAAATAAATTATATAGCCAGTTAATTCACTCCCAAAAACTAACAACGGGATAATCCTCTGCATTAGTTTGTGGGAACATGCATATGTTCATATCAAATACTCTTATAACCTCATACAAGAATATAACCCCTTTTATCTACTTTACCTATAATGCATGTTATGAATAATTTGAATATGATCTTCTATAATCTCTTCCATCTGAGAATCTCAAAGCACTTTACAAGCACTATCCAAGTACCAAATCACACCAGTGGGGCAAGCAAAGAATTTAGAAAACCACGTGGTCAATCATATGAAAGGAAGCCACCTTTGCAGTGCCATACATCAATCATCATCATCTCTCTCTCTCTCTCTCTCTCTCTCTCTCTCTCTCTCATATATTCACTTTTAATTGAATTTTGAATTATACTAAATAGAAGGAAAGACTGCTTACAGCACTGGTTTCCACGTTTTCTGCCATCAAGATCCCATTTTGAGAATTAAATATAATTCCGTGATTCCAGACAGCAACAAAGACATGTGGAAATACTTCAAATAGCAATGGGAATCATGACTACAATGGGAGATGGCATGTCTCCACTTGGGGATCCAGCCCATAATTTGGGAACCTTTGCTTACAGTAGCTTTAAAAATATATATTAAACCAGGTCTTATTTAATGATAGAAGTACCTCAGTAGTGAACAGAGGAACAAGGGAAGACAACTATGAGATTGTGGCAGGTGGAGTCACAGTAGGGCGGTGAGCCCTTTAAGAGACTGAGTGCGAGACTAATTGGGGGCGCACCTGTGGCTGTAGCCAGACCAGGGTTTGGTGGCAGAGCTGGGAGCTCTGCAGGGGGAAAACCCTTGGATGCAGAGAGGGGCTGCATGAAGCTGTTTTACAGAGAAGGAGCCAGAAGGCAGGACTCTGTTGTTGGACCTGTGAGGGGCCCTTTTCAAACAAGATGCACTCACACATGTCCACTGTGTGGGCATGCGTAGGTGTGTCTTGTTTGCACAGCTGTGGCCAGTGGATGGGCATGCATGCACGCCCGCATACCATGCATCTCCACCCACCTCCACCCATAGCCCCTGCACGGAGCAACCAGCGAAAACGCCAGTTGCATTGTGTGGGGGCATGCAGGGGGATGCAGGGGGGGGGGTATGGGTGTGCACCCGTGCGCTCCCATCACTACTCCCTGCAATGCCCCTGCAGCGGCACGCCCCCACAATGCTCCCCCAGCCACAGCCTGGTTGAAAAGGGCCAGCGAGTAAGGCCAGAGCTGGGGAGTCTGACCTGGGGAACTCAAGTAGGCAAACAGGGGTTGCCTGTCCTGGACTGTTGATGGGACTTGGAGAGTTTATGATTAACTAAGGGAAGCCGAGCCCAGGCTGAGAGCCTGATGAAGTGACTACAAGCAGACAGAGGCTGCTTGGGAGAGACTTTGAGTAAATAAAAGGAGTTTTGAGCTAATATCCTGATCCCAAGAGACGTGGGTTTATTTGGGCCCCGATCATGAGAGATTTACTATTGGCAAGTCTCCGCCCTGCTACGGAGACCAAGTCACAAAACATCTATAGAGTCATTTCTAAAAAGTTGGCGTATGCTGGGTATTATTGTTTTGGAGTTCAGTTTGCTTCCAGGTGGTCGATTCAGTCAAATTGACTCACCAATCTTCTATTATTGAGACTTCTAGATTTTTCCATTTTTATAGGATTAAGTTTAGTCACAGTCAATACAGCCAGTTTAACCAGTTTTTTCAAATGTAGTTCTAATTATCATCGATGTTGTTCCTGTGTGCTTTTGTCAGATGGAAAGAAACTCAGTTACTAATTTCAACCCAGAGCGAATTAGTATAACTACAATTTCAGAGCATAGGTGATAAATTAGCATACATCATCTCATACGAGTGCTGTGGGTGAGCTGAGTTGTGCAGAAGCAGGCCCACAGCAAGTCAGCCCTCTGCCAGTAAATCGCCAATGTTCATAGATGAATTGCAGGGGGGTGACAGAGCCAAAAACACAGGCTTAGTAGCACAGGTGGTGACTTAGATCAGGCCCAGTAGTTAAGGGGTTACGCTGGGGCCCAGTATGGAAGAGTCATAACCATGTATGGGTTTTAAAAGGGAGAGTTTGAGCCCAGCCAGTCAGTTAGATTCAGGCAGCCTCGCTGCCTCCCAAGCCTTTACCAACTCCTGGCTCAGGTAGAGATCTCTTAGGAGATCCTTCTCCTGTGGCTGCCCTTTTGCAACTGGCCTGTCCAAGTTTATAGGCCTTGGGCATGCTTAGATCAGCCCACTCTCACTGAGCATGCTCAGGGACTTAGTTTCTCTACCAACTGGTTTCTCCTGGGCATGCTCAGGGTCTTAGCCTCTCATCCCTGCTAGTCCACAGGGGGAGCATGCCCAGGGACCTAAAGAGAAGCCTCCCAGGTCTGGCTCAGCCACTCCCTTATTTAACTGTCTTCCACTCCAGAGCTGTTCTTGCTCAGGTGCTCAGCAAGCCAGATCCCTGGCTGACCCTTGCTATCCCTCTTACCAGGACAGCAGTCCACTTCCACTGCACCCTGCCACAGAGAGGGTTTGCAGACCCTGGGTGGGTACAGAAGGGCACAAAAGCAAGAGGGGAAGAAAGGGGATTGGAGTTACTAGCTACAGAAGAACATGAAAGCAGGTAGAGAAGCAATAAGCAGGATTTAACAGAGCAACAGGGATTCAAGTGGGAGGATTACAAACCTGACTCAGGAAAGGTAATGCAGCAGGCTGGATCCAGACCTGCAGATAACCAGTCCAGACTGCTCTTATAGCCCCAGGGAAGCACAGGACCAGGTGCATTAGTTATGTGCAACTACAGAAAGATGACATAACCAGGAGGAAAAGGGCAGCCACATGGCCCAATAAGCTCCCACAGGACCATGTTGCCAGTGAGGCAGAGGCCAGAATTTTCCCTTTCCAGATCCAGGATTTCTGTTGGCTTGCCCTGAAGAGCAGCCTTGTCCCGGAACTAATTCCTCAGTCACCTATGCAGCTGCCCCAAGGCTGTTGTTTCCCCATGTGATTACTGTTAAGGTGAGTAGAGGAATAGGAATCCCTAGGCAGGCAGAGCCATGTCTGGCTTCCAGGAAGAGTGGGGAGGAACCCTGGCAAGTGGCTAGCATTGTTCAGTTGAGGCATGGCTCGGAGCAGGGGTGCTTGTGTTTTCAGACACTCTGCAGAGAGGTCTAACTCTGTTGGGGCAGTGCCCATGGGGCAAGAGCTGGAGCCCTGTAGGGTGACTTAACTGGGTCTGAGGTGGCTGGAGAACTTAGGGTGACCCAGCTGGGTGTGAGACAGATAGGAGACTGAGGGCGCTTTTAGACAAGACGGAAATGGCGACTGAGCCCTTTATCAGCCGCCATTGTTGCCACTCGTCTAAATCCCCGGCGCGCTCTGACGCCAGATCTCTGCCGCGTGAAGCCAGCCCGGCGATCCTGCCCCCTTCAAGGCAGATCGCCACTAGGGATGGGCAAACGCGGTTCGGTAGTTCGGTGTTCGGCCCGAACTCGGCCTGTTCGAACAACCGAACACGAACACGAACACGAACACGAACACACCGAACGGACCGAACACCGAACACCGAACAACAAAATGGCGAACACACCGAACGGAACCGAACACCGAACGACGAAAATGGCGAACACACCGAACGGAACCGAACACCAAACGACGAAATGGCCGAACAGTTTGTTCAATTCGAATTGCGTTCGGTTGTGTTCGGGTGGCTAAAACATGGTCTTCTGTCAGGTCACTGGAAGGCCAAATGTAGCAGGGAGGGGGAAGTCATTTGACTCAGCTAGGAGCAGACTTCCAGGCACCAGGGGTGGAGGGTGGAGAGTGGCTTGGAGTAGCAGCCAGCCTGATGAATCACCATCTCTTTTCGCCTCAGACCACTGGCTTGGCAGTCTATGATTGGCCACGGGCTAGGCTGCACGGAGCCAATGGGGCTGATTTGAGGCGGGCGCAGCAAGAAACAAAACTGTCTGCCTCCCCCCTTCCCAATACCTTCTGAGCTAGTCACTGTTCCTGAGCAGCAGGCGTTTCAGAAGGCTCCCTCACCCAGCATTTTCCAGCTCCCCAATCCATTGCCATCCTCCTCCTATTTCACCCATCCAACCCATCTACCCCCATATTCTCATTTATTTACATTAGCTTTGATAGATTTAGTTGTTATTTTTTGTTTTTATCCCTCCCTGTGTTCAATCTTCAATCTTCCTCCTTCCCTCCCCCCTCCATTGAATATTCCCTCCCCATTCCCTTCCCCTGTTTTTTTGATTCATTAGAGTAGTAGTATATTATTAATTTATAGATTGATTTAGGTTTCATTTCAGTTTTGTACCCCTCCTTGTCTTGTTTGTGATTGCCCCCCAACCCCCATCCCATATATTCATAGGTAGATAGATAGGATTAGGTCGATACATTTTTGTTTTGACATAGTAGGAGTAGTTTAGTTTAAGGTTTACTGATAGAGATAGAGTTTACTGTTTTCTGTGATTCAGCTTTAGGGTTTGTTGGAGTTATTCATAGCATTTAGAATACATTTATTAGTTAGGTAGTTAGTTAGTTATTAGTGTAGATATAGAGATATAAATATTTGATAAAAAAATTCAATAAAATTTTTTTAAAAAATTATATATTAAAAAACATTGTTTTTTTCGGGAGAAATGGAGAAGGGAAGGAGAGGCCGATCTGCTGCCCGTAGGGGAGGCAATGGGGCACGTCCCAGAGGCCGTGCACGAGGAGCGGCAGCAGGCAGCAGCAGTAGCCAGAGGCAGAGCGCCTCACCCCCTCCCAAAATCAGGAGGCCTGCTTTAGGGGCCCAGGGTGCTCTGCAACGTCTCCTGGCAGTGCCCTCCACTGACACTCAGGGCACTGGAAGGCCTGCAGGACTTGAGGCTCAGGCTGCTGCATCTGTGTCTGCTGTGCGTGGTGATGGAGCAGGAGCTGGGGCTGCTTCTTCTACCGATGTTCCTCCAGGGCCACCAATGTCCCCCACAGTCGAGGAAATCCCCAGTAGCCCAGAGCTGGTGGATCCCACCCCGGCTGCTAGAGGCAGGGCCCGATCCCCGGGCAATGCCAGTACTAGGGACTGGGAGAGGAGGAGTGGCAGCAGCGGCAGCTGCAGCAGCACTAGCAGCCACAGAGGGGGGCACAGGGAGAGTGCCAGCAGCATGGCGGGCACGGGCAGTCTACCCTCCGGGTCCCAGTACTCCCCTTCTGGGGACATCGCCATGATCGCTGGGGACAGTGAGGAAGAGGCAGCAGTCAGTGACACTAGTGCCGCAGAGGATATCTATGTCCATGAGGCAATGTCTGACCCTCCTCCTCCCAGAGCTGCATCACCACCAGTGCCACAAAGTTCTCCCTCTCCCAGCAGCACTGGCAGCAGCACGTCTGCCGGGGCGGGCAAGAAGGCAGCAGGAGGGGGAAAAAAATCCACTGTCTGGGAGCATTTTAAGCAGGTGAGGGCAGATGATCCCAGAGAGGTGCAGTGCACGCTGTGCCAAAAGGTGGTGAAGCGTGGGCGGGCGCTTGCCAACCTTGGCACAACTGCAATGGCCAGGCACCTGAAGGCATGCCACAGTGCTGTGTTGCTGAGCGGGAAGGCAGGCGAAGTGGATGCCAGCGGGTTCCCGACTCCAGCGGCCAGTCGCCCGGCCCATTCAGCGGGCCAGCGTTCTGCAGCTACTGCTGCTGCCTCTACCAGCAGCAGGAGCATTATGGGGGCAGAAAAACTGCAGGAGCCTCCCCAGCAGCACCGCCAGTCCACCATGGAGGAGATGGGGTGGGGCGATGTGTCGAGGCCATCGGCAGGGCGCCGTGGCACAGGCTTCCAGGAAAAAGGCAAGCGCCTGGTTGCCGAGATGATTGCCCTGGATGGCCAGCCCTTCTCCATTGTGGAGGACAAGGGCTTCCAGCGTCTGCTTGCGTTCCTGGCTCCCAACTTTAAGCTTCCTTCCCGCTCCGCCCTGAGTCGGACTGTGGTCCCACAGTTATATAGGGCTTTGAAGGAGCGGGTGAGGGAGCAGCTTGCAGGGGCTGGGGGGGCAACGGTCCACTTCACCACGGACCTGTGGTCCTCCAGGAACGCCCAGCATGCCTACCTGGCAGTGACTGCACACTGGTGGCAGGACGCAAAGGCAGTGCTTGGCAGTGGCAGGAGG
The DNA here is from genome assembly GCA_003113815.1 of Sphenodon punctatus. NCBI lineage: Eukaryota > Metazoa > Chordata > Lepidosauria > Sphenodontia > Sphenodontidae > Sphenodon > Sphenodon punctatus. The sequence goes on from QEPC01004101.1 coordinate 796,057, forward strand.
GGACCTGAAGCAGGGTATAGGTGGGCCCTGCTTCAGTCCCAAGTTATGGACAGCTCCCACACCGCAAGGAAGGTAGAGGCAGCCCTGACCACCATGGTGAGGGAGTGGCTCACGCCAGGCGTGGCCTTCACCAAGGGGTGTGTGGTCACGGACAACGCGGCCAATATGCTTAAGGCAGTCCGTGACGGGGGGTTCACGAGTATCCCTTGCGCCGCACACACCCTCCACCTGGTGGTGAAGGACGCTCTGGGCTTGGGTGATAAAGGCATTGGGCCAGGCACCCTTAGCTCCCTGGTCGAGCGGGGGAGGAAGCTGGCGGGCTTCTTCAACCGCAGCGTGAAGGGCAGCGAACTCCTCCGGGAGAAGCAGGCTGAGCAAGGGTCCCCGGTGCACACCCTGATCCAGGATGTCTCCACCCGGTGGAACTCCACCTTCCTGATGCTGGAGCGGCTTCTTGAACAGAAAGCCGCCCTGCATCAGGTGGAACTGGAGACAGACATCGAGTCACCTCCAGGGTACAACAGGGAGGAATGGGATATTATATCCCAAACCGTCTCTGTCCTGAGACCATTCCTGGCCGTCACGGAGACACTGAGCAGCTCCACTGCCACCCTCAGCCAGGTGACCCCGCTGGTGCATAGTCTCCACAGCAGCCTGGATGAGATTCTTGGGGCGGTGGGGCGGGATCGTGGCCCTCAGGGCAGGAGAATGTGCGACGAGGCGATGGAGCTAGCCGACAAGTTGAAGGCGGGCCTGAGCGCTCGCTTTGGTGACCTCCTGCGCCGGGACGAATATGTCCTGGCAACCATGCTGGACCCCAGGATCAAGGGCAGCATGGCACGGGAAAGTGCGCACTATGGCCTCCAGAAGGGGATGCTGGTCGATAAGGTCAGGCAGGCAGAGCGGGCCATGCAGCGGGATGCCCCTGGGGATGGTGGGAGTAGGAGCAGCGACCCTCAGCCATCTGGGTCTATCCCTGCCTCCAGCAGCAGCAGGACCCTTACTGCCAGCAGCTCCTCCTCTGTTCTGTCCACTCAGGGGAGCATGGGGACCAGCAGCACAAAAGGGCAAGCAGCGTGGCTGAGGGCAGTGGGGCAGGTGGTGCCCACCCAGAGCTACCGGAGGGAGTATGATGGCGCCTCAGCAGCAGTGGAGACCTATCTGGAGGAGGAGCCTTGCATAGAACCCGGCAGCGATCCCTTGGCCTACTGGGCCAGCAAGGCCCAAGTGTGGCCGGCCCTGTCCAAAGTGGCCAAGGGATTCCTGTCCTGCCCACCAACCAGTGTCCCCAGCGAGAGGGTGTTCTCCATCGCGGGGGACATATGTTCCCCGCACCGCCTGAGACTGGGGGCCAAGTTGGTGGAGCAGTTGCTCTTTCTCAAGGTGAACCTTCCGCTGCTGGGATTCCCGGAGCTGCCCCTGGACAAAGAGTGATGGTGCAGTGGCACACGCCATCCATCCCATGCCAGGGGCAGTCGTGGGACAGGGCTCCTCCTCCTCCATCCAGGGCTCGGCTGCAATAGTACTGTGCTGCTGAGGTGCTGTCCCTCCATCCCAATGCTTGCACCCACCCTGCCTCTCTCTCTTTGCCTCTCTCTCTCTCTCTCTCTCTGCCTCTCTCTCTCTCTCTCTCTCTTACTAGACGGCCTAGGCCGCCTTATCTGACTGACCTCATGATGCAGGCTGGGCCTAGGAAACCAAACAAACAAACTGTAAGTCTGCCACCCGGCTTATGACTACCCAATTCCTCGTGGGGCAGAAGCTGAATGACAAACCCTCTCCCCTTTCCAGAAAGAAAAAGAACAGCTTTAAATAACATTTAACAATTTAATTAACACTTAAATAACCAACCTTAACTTAACACTATATACTTAACACTATAAAAACAGAACAACAACAAAACAACATTTCAAACAAAAGCAAACATGAAAAGGAAACTTAAAAAACACAAGCTAAGAGTCTCTGTCTCAATGGCCACTGCCACTGGGCCTGTCAGTCTCAGAGTGCCCCCCCCGTGTTTGGGGAAAAGGCAGGATGTCTTCCGGCGGCTGGCAGTCCAGAGGGCAGGCCACCGTGGAGGGGTCGAACCCGCCGTTCTGCACGGCATACTCCAGCGCCGCGGCGACATTGTTGTGCCACCTGGAGAGTGCCTGCTGGTAGCCACGCAGGCATTGCTGCTCGGTGGCCACATACTGGCCGTAGGCCACCACCCGCCGCTTCTCAGAGCGCAGCGCCCGCGTGCGCTCCAACATGCACTTCTCCAGGTTGGCGGTGGAGCGGTCGACCTCCTCCGTGTGGCGCCGTGCCGAGCGACGCAGCTGCTCACTCGCTTCCCTCAGGTCCTCATCCTCCGTGACATCGGGGCTCTCGACGGTGAGGGTAGAGGCGGAGGGAGGGGAAGGGCGTGTATGCCTCCTTTTGCGGGAGGCCTTCCCCCCCCTTTGGCGTGGTGGCTCCACGGCAGGTGCAGCAGCTGCAGTGGCACCGGCAGAGTCCTCATCTTCCACCTCGCCTGCCCGCCTCACCCGGATCTTGTGGGTGCCCTCAATGTGCGTGAGCAGCCCCGATGTTGTGCCCTCCCTCTGCCGCCGGAAGACTTTACTGCAGATCTAGAAAGAGCAGAAAAAGAAAGGAACATTAGCATTATTATTATTATTATTATTATTAGCATTTATATAGCACCAGCGATGTACCTGGTGCTTTACAAAAAACTAAGATAGACACGGTCCCTGCCCCAGAGAGCTTACAATCTAAAGATCTGTCTTTATGGTCTGTCTAAATGGTCTGTCTCTGTCAAGCCCTGCCTGCATTCTGTCTCCACGAGTGGGTGGACTGGGTGGCCATCCAATCTGTCCTTGCAGGGGACTTTCATTCCTAACAGGTCAGAGGGTAATCCTCCATCCAATGGGTGCTGCTGCTGCTGCTCCTACCAATATGCCTCTTTTCAGCTCACTCACTCACTGTTCCACGGGCTCTGTGCACGAGCAATCCAATGGGTGCTACTGGGCGGCCTAGTGAGTCACCACTGGGCAAGGCTCGACCACTTTGCAGAAACTTGTTGCGATCTAGAGAGTATGTTGCAATGAAGCCTGCAGTGAAGCCCCACACGACATACCTTGCATGTGGCGATTCGGTCGTCCTTCGAGAAAAAGCGCCAGACGTCCGAGGACTGGCGCTGGGGAGGCGAAGATGGTGACCTCCGCCTCGATGTCCTGCGGCGACTTGTCCTCCTCTGCCTCCGGGGGCTGGTGGAAGCAGGGCTGGCCTCGGGAGCAGAGGAGTCCAATTCCTCTCTGAAATGGGAATACATAAAAAACCAAGTTAATATCACGCATTTAATGATGATGCCTCTAATCCTCCCTCCTTCTGGGTGCTAGGGACGGCAACTAAAAATAACATAAAGCACGTGCAAATCCTGCCATCCCAGGGCTGCTAGGGGATGCTGCTGCTAGATGCTAGAGCAACTGAAAAACCACCCCTTGCTGGCACGTGCAAATCCTGCCATCCCGCCCCTGGCTGGCACACTCTAACTCCCGCCCCTGGCTGGCACACTCTAACTCCCGCCCCTGGCTGGCACACTCTAACTCCCGCCCCTGGCTGGCACACTCTAACTCCCGCCCCTGGCTGGCACACTCTAACTCCCGCCCCTGGCTGGCACACTCTAACTCCCGCCCCTGACTGGCACACTCTAACTCCCGCCCCTGGCTGGCTGGCACACTCTAACTAAAAAACTAATACAGCCTTTCTTGCCTTAAAAGTAAAAGAAAGGTTTACAAACCTGGCAGGAATCATTGTTGACGAGCCCCCCGCCTCGTCCGAGACGGAAGGCACAGCGACAGCGGCAGGGGCAGCGGCAGCAGCAGGGGCAGCAGCAGGGGCAGCGGCAGTGGCAGCGGCAGTGGCAGCGGCAGCAGCGGCAGCGGCAGGGGCAGGGGCAGCGGCAGCAGCGGCAGGGGCAGCGGCAGCGGCAGCCGCCTCCTCCTCCGCAGCCAACAACTCCTCTGCCGTCGGGCGTGGCCACACCCGGCAGATTCGGCCCTGAGACCGCTTCATTTTTTGTTTTTTTTTAAATTTCACACAGTCACACACCACAGTCCAACCCACAGGCAACAACAACACACACCAACCCACCCAAACACACAGCACAGCCAAAACAATCACCAAAACACACTACACAAGCAGCCACCGAAACAAACACACACCCTCTCGCCTCACTCACGCACACGCACACGAATTTCCGGCGCGACGCCGATTTTACGGCTTCCCGCGATCTCGCGATATTTCTGGCCAAACGGCCGAACGGCCGAACGCGAACGCGCGAACCACCCGAACACCGAACGACCGAACACGAACGCACAACCCGATCGCGAACGAACCGAACGCCCGACCACGAATGCACGACCTGCCCGAACAACCGAACACGAACGGCCGAACACGAACGCCACCGAACCGAACGGGCGAACACGAATGCGAGGTACGACCGAACGACCGAACACGAACACACGAACCGAACGCGGCCGAACCGAACCGCCGAACACGAACACATGAACTGACCGCGGCTGAACCGAACCACCGAACACGAACCGCGATCTGTTCGCCCATGCCTAATCGCCACTGTGCTGGCTTCATGCGGCACTTCCGGGTTCCTTCCCAGATGGTTGTGCATGCGCACATACACTCTACGCCGTGTCTGATGCTCTTCTGAACATCAGACATGGCGTAGAGAGGAAGGCGGGTGCCCGATAACAGTATTGAACGATCCCGCTTGTGAGCGGGATCATTTAAAAGCGCCCTAAGAGTCTAGGGCATGGGAGAGTTGCAGGGGATTGGAGGCACTAGATACAGAAGAACAAGAGAAAAAGTGGCAACAGAGCTGGCAACTCACCAAGACATCTGGGGGCATTAGGGAAGAAATGTTACAACATGGAACTTGGGGATGGAGACATCCAGATGACCAAGGCCCTCAATGGTCTCAACAGGGAGAGGCCAGAGTCAGACCAGGAATCAAGAAGGTGATGACAGAAAAAGGACCTGAGGGCCAAATAATAATCCTGATAGACCATCTCATACAGAAAGGGGACAAGGGACTCAGACATAACTCTTTAGGTGGAGGATTGAGTGAGGGATCATGGGTGGAGGCCTTTAGGGAACCACTACACGAACTGGGAACACAACCCCAAAGACAGCCAACAGCCAAAGCAGGAGGAACTAAGGCTCTTTTTAAAAGGGTGGGGTGGGGTTGGAGCAGTCTGGGCCAGTGTGCGGTGGGTAGAGTGCTGCTGCAGGGGTGATGGGTGGGGGAAGGGTGCAGATGGGTGCACACCCACCTCCACCCATCTACATGCATGGAGCAACCTGCCTTTTCACTGATTGCTCCATGTGTGGGTGATGGGTGGGTCATGGGAGCACACATGTACGCCTGCCCACCTACCATGATGTTTACATGGGCAGCCCCCACGTATGCACACACAGTGGACCTGCGTGTTCATGCGTTTGTCCATCTTGTGTAAAAAGGGCCGAAGAGTCAGGAGTGGCCAAAAATATGTTTGGACCCAATCCTGCAAAGACTGTGAGCTGAGGCCAGGCCACTTTGCCATAAGCATATAATAACTTTTCCTAAGGATGAAACGTGCCCCTGTGCAGCAGGCTAGCAGAAGGCCTATGCATTTCTCAAGAGTCCATCCACACAGCAGCTGCTCTACAGATTAGCTACCTGTCTCTTGTATCACAGTCCAGTATGAACACTTTGGACAAGTTGCTACAGGCATGGCAAATTATTATTATTATTATTATTATTAACAAACATTTATATAGCACCAGCAGTGTACCTGGCACTTTACAAAGTAATAAAATAGACACGGTCCCTGCCCCTAGGGCTTACAATCTGAGAGACAGGAGCTGGGGGAGAGACTTAGGAAGAGGAACAGAGGGAGAGACAAGGGGTCTAACATTCATGAAGATGCGAGGTCTCAAGTGCACGTACTTGGCTTGGTTACGATGAGAATGACAGCAGGCAGGTCCATGTTGAAAGGATAAGGGTAAACAGACCGTAGGTATAGGAAATAGTGGCTCAGCAGGATAAAGAGTCAGACAGAGCAGAGCGAAAGAGGTGAGTTTTAAGGAGAGATTTGAAGGTATGAAGGGAGGGGGCAAGGCGGATGTGGACAGGGAGGGAGTTCCAGGCATGGGGGGCAGCAAGTGAGAAGGGACGAAGGCGCTTAGGGGAGCAGGGAAGGCGTGGAAGGGTGAGAGAAGGGACAGAGGAGGAGCAAAGTGCACGGGCTGGAGTATGGAGGGCGATAAGTGCAGAGAGGTAGGGGGGAGCAAATATGTGGCAAGTCACTCCAGTTTATGGAGTGCTCTGTTGTGCCACCTGTCACATGCTGGTTGCACAATATGCGCTATGCACGACTCACTGAAGGCAGCAAGGTGTGTGTCATCATTAGTGGTGTTATCTGTGTGGCATGGCAAGCAGAATGGCAACTCACCCACTACCTGGAGTGCAGTGTGGACAAGGCCTAAGTTCTATTTAAGAACTCAAAATAGGGAATTGAAGCAGCATGTAGGTACTAGGGTTCCCACCTTTCCCTTCCAAAGAGGGTGGGGCAATGTGGCCACACCCCCTTTGGAGCATTATGATGTCACAACACTCGTCAGGGAGCAGGGATACATCAGAAAGGGGGTGGGAGAGCCTCTCTGCCCTGCTATTTCTGAAATGCCTCCCCCACTACAGCCACCTCCTGAAGCATTGTTTTCTCCAGGTTATATAGGTGTCCCTGGATAACGCAGAGAAATCGAAGCATTGTCACAGTCCGTAGTAGAAGAGTTAAAACCTGGAGGCTCTAAGTAAAACCAGCAAGGATGTGTTAACTCCTGGTATATGCCTTGTGCTGGCCCTTTGTACAGAAGTGATTTTTTCCCCAGGTGTTTAGGTCAGAGGTGAATATTATATATTCAGCTGAAACTTCAGCCAAACCCAGGTAGACAAGACCTTATTGTTCTAATAAAGAGTTCTTGGGAAAGGAACATTAAAAATTACTCTTTGATCGCCCTACTGTGACTTTATTTGCAGCAGCACCACTGGAATATGAATCATCATCATGTGGTATGGTTATTCTGTGCCATGTCCCTGCACTGTTTTGTATGCACGGCCACGAAAGAATGTGTAGGTTTTGCACTTGCTCTGCTGGGTTTTTGTCAATTCAATTTGACTGCTTAGGCTCAAGGACAGAGCCAAAAAAAAATATTATGTGCACATGGATGCTCATGGCACATGAATACGTGTGGTCCAAAGCAGGTTGGATATCTATTTTTCTTTAATCAAGCAAGCTATTATTGCTGGCATTTTATTTACCCACAACAAAAAAGATCCTTGACACTTCCAGCAGGATGTTATTGATAGATTCACAAAACTTTAAAAGCTAAATCAGATGTTTGGCAGACCAAACTTCCCAGCATCCCTTTAGAGTATCTCTTGCAAGGATCTGAATGTGAAAATAATTGTCATAGTTCAAATGCATCATGGGGATCGGTCCTTACACAGCATCAGGTGCAAAATATCTGAGTGTCCCATCTTGAAAGACATGAAACTCCTGCATCTCATTGCATTGAATGAGAGTTTAAGAGATTCAACACACTGCAATACCACCAAATACCTTGAAAATGCAGGACTTAACATTGTATTCATTTAATATAATTAAAGTATTAGTTATTATTATATAATTAAAGTATTATTAAAATATAAGTATTAACATTATAAGAAAAAGAATATAAAGTCCCTTCTAGCCCTGTGATTCTAATAACTCTATTTCCACTCTGGTTGGTGTTAAAATTTTGTGACTTTGCTATCCACATCTATAATGTTGTAAGAAATGAAAGCAATTTCTCTCAAAATGGCATCTGTTTATTGAGGCTGAATGGGACTTGTAGAGACATAGGCATGAGCTATTTCACTATGGGGCTTAGGTGAAATTCAACATGTCTGCTGCAAAACCAACAGTGGTGCATGGTGCCAAGACTCCAGAACCACAGAAATACTGGATTGAGCTGTGTTCCAGCACTGAAATTCACTGAGAGCAATCGAGATCCATTTCCTTGAGGATAGTAGTTCCTGAAGTGAGACACAGGAAGTCATGAGCGACTGCTTCTCCACACACCTCTGGTTTTCAGCATCCGCGGCCAGCTACACAAGATATGAACTACTAACTCACAGGTTCCCAAATTGTGTGATCATGTGACTCCCCACTATCTGACCTAAATATAATTCCCATGTCCATGCCATCTCCCACCCACACATCTGTGGAAGCTGCTACCATTTCAGAGCAACTGAGTTGAAAAGATTTTGAAAATAGCACCAGTATGTCTGCTTCAAGAACATGAATTTCAGTTGGTGACTGAAGCCTCTGCTATAGTATTTTGGAAATTCTCCTTGTTCAGTCAGAGGCCCTTTTCAAATGGGTCACGGTAGGCAGGGGAGGATTGGCCATTGAAGGACATTGAGGGCCAGTCCTGCTGTCTTTTTAAAAAAAATATATATATTTTTTAATTGTTGGTCCCAACCCCTTTTGGGTTGGGTTGGGGGGGGGGAGACATCCCCCCCTCCTAGAAGCAGCAGTGGGGGCTTGATCGGGCTGAGAGATAAGGCTGTTTGTTTACAAACACAGTTCCTTCCACGTGCTGATCAAAAGGTTGCTACCTTGTAAAGAAGGTTCTTTGAGATGGCTCCAGCCTCTGGCGAGCACAGCGGAGCAGCGGCAGCAGCAGAGTACGTGGAGGAGGTGAAGCGAACCAGCAGGTGGAGCCTGCCTGGGGGGGAGCAGATGGGGGGATCGGTTTGGGTCTCCTTTGGGCCAGGGGAAGGGGGGGGGGGGGGGGGGGAAAGACCTCTCCCCCCGCCTCCTAGCAGCAGCAGCTGCAGGAGCAGCGGGGACTCGATCGGAGATAAGGCTGTTTGTTTACAAACACAGCTCCTCCCACGTGCTGATCAAAAGTTTGCTACCTTGTAAAGAAGGTTCTTCGAGATGGCTCCAGCCTCTGGCGAGCACAGCAGAGCAGTGGCAGCAGCAGAGCGCACCAGCCTGGCCCAGCCTGGGGCTTGGATTGTGGGGCCTGGGCTGGCCTGGGCTGGACTTGTGGGGCCTGGCTTGTGGGGAGCCTGGGGTCTTGTTTGTGGGGCCTGGCTTGTGGCGCCTGGGGGGGCTTGTGAGGCCTGGCTTGTGGGGCCTGGGGCCGGGCTTGTGGGGCCTGGCTTTTGGGGCCTGGGACCTGGCTTGGGGGGCCTGGATGCGGCTTATTCAATAATGTAGATATTGGAAGCGTTAGCATAAAGGGTGCATTCCTTCAAGGCTGTTCCTTAATTTTGTTCCAGTGCAGCATTACTACAGGTGCAAGGAATTACGCCTTAATATTCGATAATGTAGAAATTGGAAGTCTGGTATCAATTCTCCCCTTAGTCTTCTCTTTGCTAAGCCAAACCTGAGTGGTAGGAATTCTGGTATAATTTCTCCCCTTAGTCTTCTCCTTGCTAAGCTAATCCTGAGTGGTAGGAATGTTGTGTGAGAAGGCAGCTGTGCGTTAGCAGAAAGGGAGCATTCCTTCAAAGCTGTTCCTTAATTGTATTCCAGTGCAGCATTACTACAGGTGCAAGGAATGATGCCTTAATATACAATAATGTAGATATTGAAGTCTGGTATCAATTCTCCCCTTAGTCTGCTCTTTGCTAAGCTAAACACAGGGCATGTGGAATACTAGTGCAGCTGGTGTAGGAATGAAGAAGCCTTACTGTAGGATGCATAGCAAGGGACAGA
>QEPC01004101.1:806814-818987 GCA_003113815.1 Sphenodon punctatus
CCGCAGGGTTCTATTCTGTCTCCGTTATTATTTAACATATATATGCAGCCCTTGGGGGAGGTTGTGAGAGGGTTCGGGGTGCGGTGTCACCAGTATGCTGATGATACTCAGCTGTACCTCTCCTTTTCAACTGACCCAGACCCTGCTGTCTCGCTGCTATCCCAGTGTTTGGAGGCCGTGGCGGAATGGATGTGGCTGAGCAGACTGAAACTCAACCCCGATAAGATGGAGGTGATGTTGGTGGGGAGAGCGAGGGAGGTAGCGGCCTCCCTGGTTGGGGGGGTTTGCCCTCCTATAGCGCAGCAGGTTGAGAGTCTGGGGGTGATATTGGATGCAGACCTTCGCCTGGAGCGGCAGGTGGAGGCGGTTTCTAAGGCTGCCTACCGCCAGCTATATCTGGTGAGTAGACTGCGTCCGTTCGTCTCCGGCCCGGACCTGGCCTCCCTCATCCATGCCTTCATCACCTTGATGCTAGACTACTTTAACGCGCTCTACATGGGCTTCCTTTGTTCCTGGTCCGGAGGCTGCAGCTAGTGCAGAATGCGGCGGCTCGCCTCCTTACAGGGACGGGCCGTCGGGAGCATATTACAGGTTCAAGGTGTTGGTGTTGCTCTATAAAGCCCTATACGGTCTGGGCCCCTCATACCTCAGGGACTGCCTCGCCCTCCGCGCCCCAGGGCGGCTCCTTCGGTCTGTCGGGGGTGCCTTCTTGGAGGTCTGCCGTGTAAAGTGAGGGGCCACAATGGAGAGGCCATTCTCCACCGAGAAGGCCACACCTTTGGAACTCCCTCCCAGAGGAAGCTCGTCTGGCCCAAGCCACTTCTTTTAATTACCTGGGAGTTACCCTTTCAAATCGGGGGTCGTGGAATTTACATCTCCAAACTAGGGTGGTCAAGGCTACCATGGCAGTCAGAACGTTCTCCAGGGCCATGTATTTATCAAAGGGAGTCCCTTTCTCTACCTTTCTCAAAGTTTACCAAGCCAAAATTCCTGCAATATTGGGGTTTGGGATGGAGCTCGTCCCCTCCCCTAATATACTGACTTTAGAAAGGGTCCAAAACTCATTTTTGAGAAAACTGATGAGAGTGGGGCCTAGTGTACCAGGTGCTATCTTAAAAGCTGAAAATGGCACTCTCTCAGTTCAGGCCTTGGCAAGGATGGCTTTTGTAAGATCCTGGGTGAGGCTGTTACAGCAGGAAGAGAAAGCCTTGACCTTAGACTGCCTTAGGGAAGCACTAACATACGTAGGCCCTAGGAGCTACCCCTGGATCGTCTTCTTGGGGCGACTGATCAACATTCTGGGTTTCTCATTCACTTACTTCTAAGGGAAAAGCTTGATGGAAATAAAATCTGAAATATGTGGGAGGATTAGAGATGTTGACCAACAAGAAGATATGACTATCGTAAGCTCATGGAAAGTAGCCCCGCGGCTTAGTCAATTTAAACTGACCTTTTCCTTCGAACCATATTTGGATCAATTAAATAACCCTAATTTATGGCGGGCATATACTTACCTGCACCTACAGTTAGTTCCAACGGCAGTTACTAAGGGTAGGTTACAGCGGTAACCTTTGCTTAGAGGTTATGTAACTGTTTTATGGGGGAGATTGGGGACTTCGAACACTTGGTGTTGAGATGCCCTATTTATGAAGATCTAAGAAGGGTTTGGCTGGCCCCCTTGATGGCTGATGGACTGTCCTTTGGAGAAGAGGGATCTTACTTATACTTACTTACTCTAACTCAGGAAGAGGCGGTGAAGGCCTTGGCTACCTTTGTTTTATTAGCATCCAAGAGAGGACACACAGCTACTTCTAAAGTAGTCTATGGCCCACTTCTGTCTTAGTGCACAGGACATGGACAGGGGATGGGCACTATATATAATTTTTGCTGCTCTAATAAAATTGGATCATAATTGACTCCCTATATTGGTGTCAATCATAATTGGCTGGGAACCTTCTTGACACATCCAGTTTTGTACTCAGTTCTACATATGTTACTAGTCAATTGGGATAGTACCTACCAGAAGTAAAATTAAAATCTAAGATTAGGACTGTTACTAGAACATGGGTGTGTGTGAGATCTGCAGGCTCTGAGGGTAAATCATGGGGGGTGCAGTCTAGAGCTGTATTGGTCATGGGATCCTTTATGTCGTACATCTCTTGGGCTTAGGAGTAAGTCGAAGGTCCACGTGATAGGATAGTGGGTTGGTATGGCAATAGGGGTCAAGCTCTGATGCAAGCCCTACAGAAGAGTAAGGTAAATTTATAGTTCTTTTGTTTATCTCCTTGTATTCTCTGGATGCAGGGCTATGGGGATAGCAATACATATAGTGAAGCATTCCATTGTGTTTCTTGTATCTCCTGATTGGCCTGCTGTATGGCTGCAAGGGCGAAGACCAGTAGGAATAATACATTTGATTAATTACTCATCTTAGTAGGTGCCATTCAATCTAGGATAGCCCTACGGATATAAGCCAACTTGCTTTTGATAGTATAATCGTAGTTGTAATTGTGATTTGCAATGATGTATTAGGAATTTTAGTTACTATATGTCCTGTTTTTATATTTTGTTGTATGTGTATATATATTTGTTTCTGGTGGCAAGGGCGAAAGCCAGCAAGTAATAAACCATTATCTATCTATCAGAAATAAAATAAATAAATAAATAAATAAATAATATCCCCCAGAGCATTCCGGAACCTCTCTGGTTCCATAAGCCTCTGGGGACGAACCAACCGAACTGGCTCTGCAACCTCCCAGGGACCAATATGTGCCAGGATACCAGCCTGGAGGAGATAATGATCTGTCCATGACAAGGGCACTGTTGACACATCCCCCACCAATGAATCCCCTGCCTCTAGGCTGGTGCAAAGTATCATGTCCAGGGTATGTCCTCCAACATTTGTGGGGCCAACAACTATCTGAGACAGGTTCATGGTTGCCATGGCAGCCATGAACTCATGCTCTGCCCCTCTAAGACCAGCGTAGGCATCAATATTGAAGTTCCCCAGGATCACCATCCTGGGGGACCGTAAGACCACCTCCAACACCAGTTCCCTTGTTGGCAGGGAAGGTGCAGGGAAGGTGCTTTACAGGTCGGTGCACAGTATATCAGCAGCAACCCCACTTTGTCTCTGGTCAAATCCAAAGTGGGCAGGGAAGGTGCTTTACAGGTCAGTGCACAGTATATCAGCAGCAACCTCACTCTGTCTCTGGCCAAATCCAATACCAGGTGGAGGTCTTCAATTCCCATGATAGGTTGTACAGGAAATCTCCTCACAGACCATGTCTCCTTAAAAATAATGGCTATACCACCACCCTCGCATCCCTCCAGCTGCGGCTGATGCTGGTCAGAGTACCCAGCTGGAACAAGGTCAGCCAATACAGGCCCGACTCAGTGTCCAGCCAGGTCTCTGTAATACACATGAAGTCCGCTGCCTGATCCGGGATCACCTCCCGGACCGTAGTTGACTTATTGGCAACCGACCTCACATTTACCAGCATCAAACCAAGGCCAGGGGCCCTCTGATTGACGACCACCTCACCACCTGACCGGTGGTTGTTGGGCGGGACAGGTATTAAACATCTGTCTCGTCCCACAGATCTAACTCGCCTCCCAAAAATACCATAATTCCCCCATCCCGTCACAACCCCTATGTCTGCGGACCCACCCCCCAACCCCTCATCCTCCCTTCTCACTGGAGGATACCCCTCCCTATAGGAGTTGTACCCCTCCCTCACACTGAGGGGGCTGATCCCTCTCTCCCTAACACAATCTCATAGCCCCCGTTCTCATAGGGAGAGCAAAACATGAGCGGAGGCTAATTGGGGGGCTGCACAGACCAAACCTGGACTGCAGGAGGCTAAAATCTTGTTTGTTTTTACCCACTCTCACTCCCATCTAGGGTTAATTGTACATTGCTTGAAAAAGGACTTCCTTTTATTTGTTTTAAATTTGCCGGTTAATTTCATAGGGTGTCCCTTAGTATTATTTTGGGAACGTTCCCTAAATACTTGCTCTGCATCACTCATGATTTTGTAAACTTCTCTCATATAACTTGTTGGTCATCTGTAACTTGAAGAGCTCTAACCTATTGAGTGCTTTGTTCAGTGTGGTGTAATGGTTAAGTGCACACAGTACTTGCCCTGGGAGGTATAGGGGGACCCCAGTTCTAGTCTTGCCTTAGCCAGAAACTCCATGGGAGATCTTAGGCCAGTCACATTATTCTTTCAGCCTAACCTACTTCATAGCATTGCTGTGAGGTTTAAAAAGTTGGGTTATTATTATTAGCAAGCATTTATATAGCACAGGCAATGTACCTGGTGCTTTACAAAGTAATGGAATAGACACAATCCCTACCACCTATACGCTGACAACACTCAACTCTATCTCTCCACTCCTTCCCTCTCCCCCTCTGTTCAAACTCGTCTCACCAACTGTCTCTCCGATATCTCCGCCTGGATGTCTCAACACCAACTCAAACTGAACACGGCGAAAACTGAATTCCTGATCTTCCCTCCCAATTCTTCCTCTCCCTCTTCCCTGTCAATTACCATTGATGGGGTCTCCATCCTCCCTATCCCCCAAGCCCACAGTTTGGGCTTCATTTTCAACTCGCACATTACCTTCAAACCCTATATTGACTCCATTGCCAAAACCTGCTGCTTCTCCCTCCACAACATTGCCAAGATCCACCCTTTTCTGTCTGTCTCCTCTGCCAAAACTCTCATCCACACCCTAGTCATCTCACGCCTCGACTATTGTAACATCCTCCTCGCTGGCCTTCCCCACTCTCACCTTTCTTTCCTTATCTCTGTTCAAAACTCTGCTGCCAGGATCATCCACCTAGCCCGTCGCTTTGACCATGTGCAGCCTCTCCTCTCCTCTCTCCACTGGTTCCCTCTTCCTGAGCGCATTCTGCACAAGCTCCTTATATTCACCTACAAAAACCTTCACAACCTCACTCCCCCCTACCTCTCTGCCCTGATCTCCCTCTGAACCCTTGCTCGAGCACTCCGCTCCTCCTCCATCCCCTCCCTCACCCTCCCATGCCTCCCCTGGTCTCCCAACCACCTTTGTCCCTTCTCCCTCGCTGCTCCGCATGCCTGGAACTCCCGCCCTGCCCTCCTCTGCCTGGCTCCCACCCTCCACACCTTCAAGTCCCTCCTCAAAACCCACCTCTTCTACTCTGCCCTTCCTAACTCCTGATAACCATTCCCACCCAGGATTATCCTCCACCTGCTATCTGTAAACTCCCAACTTACTGCAACCAAGCCAAGAACGTGTATCTGAGTTCTCGCATCCTCATGAGTGTCTCATCCTTTGTCTCTCCCTCTGTTCTCGCTTCCCTGTCTCCCCTCCCCATGTCTTTAGATTGTAAGCTCTTGGTCAGGGACCGTGTATTGGTATCTTATTCTTTGTAAAGCGCCAGGTACATTGCTGGCACTATATAAATGCTTATAATAAAATAAATAAATAATAATAATAATAATAATATGAGCACTAGTGTGGCAGTCGGACTTGCTTTCTTGCCTGCCCCGTGACCTTCTGTCTCATCCATCCAAATTTCATGTCTCTACCCAGGAAACAGTACATGTTTAATATATATATATATATTTAGCAGAGTGTTTATCAACATGATTGAATTAACCAGGGCCGGCCCCAGGGTTTGTGAGGCCATGTGCGAAGGCTTGGTGCGGGGTCTAATTTGCATAATTAGGCCCCACCTAATTATGCAAATGTATACATTTACATAAAACTTGCTCCCTCCGAACAGGAAGGATTCCCATTCTCCATCCCTCCAAGCAACCATGGAGAAGCACGACCTCTCAGTGCTTCCCCATCTCCCCATTCGAGCATCTACCACCACTCCCCAGGAGTGGTTCCACTGCAGGGGCAGCCAAGAAGGCAGTGAGGCAGGCACAGAGAGACTGACTATATCCACTGCCTTACTGGAGGACAGGGTGAGCTTAGCCAGTCTGGCCTCTAGGGCCTATTGCTTCTTGCTGCCGGTGCCGCCTGTGCCTTGTGTACGCATGCGGTGCGACTGGTCCAGAGGTGCTGCTATCACACACACAAGACACCCAAAATGCAGCTAGCTTATTAAACACATTATGCCGTGAAAAGAGACATATAACTAGTTCAGTTGTGTCCTCAGATCAGTTCATGCTGTCCCCACCCCATAACCAGTTCATTTGTGCCCCCACTCCCATATAATCAATTCACACTGCCCCCACCCATAACCATTTAATTTGTGCCCATGGGGCAGCGTGAATTGATTATATGGGGGGCGCAAATGAACTGGTTATGGGGTGTGGGTTTAAAGACAGTATTCCTGTTGGTAATAACTTCATTAAGATGAGTTAGTGAAATAGCAGCCATAATAATCTCAGAACCATATTTGCAGATTTATTTTCCAAGACAGAATAGATATTGCTTTACATCCTAAATTCCTACCTAAGATAGTATAAGTAAGACAGTTGTGAGAATGTGGCCCTTTTTACACAGTCGTCTCCCAGCCATGAACACACAGGTTTCTGTGTGTTCATGGGTGGGGGAGCCCCGTGTGAACAACGTGGTGCACGCACCCATGGTGAGTGGGGAACATGCACGCCCACCTAGCATGCATCCCCACTCACGCCCCCACTTGTCCTCATGCAAGGAAATGGTGGTTACTATGTGGATGGGAATGCATGTGCAGCCGTGTGCATGCCCCATCCATGCACTGGTGCGCCCATGGACCCCCCACCCAGTGGACCCATGTAAAAATATCATGTGAGGAGACACTCGAAGAAGAACAGAAGGTTGCTACCATGCAAACAAGGTTCTTTGAGATGGCTCGAAACATTCTCACAACACCCACCCTTCCAGCCCGGCATGGAATTATTTTCTTATATTTCTAGAAAGGGTTGGAAGGAACTGTCATTCTGAGGGGGAGAGCACTTTTTATACTAGAGGAGCTTGAGACCATCATGTGGTCTATTATTTGAATAGAGTGAGCATGCACAATCCAGTTGTGAGAATGTTAGACACCATCTCGAAGAACCTGCTTTACAAGGTAGCAACCTTCTGATCAGCACATGGGGAGGAGCTGTTTGTAAACAAACAGTGTTATCTCCCAGTCAGATTGGGTGCTGCTGCAGCTACTAGGAGGGAGAGGCAGGTGAGGGATGGGGTCTGGAGCCAGGGAAGGAAGAAAGAATTTATTGGGGGAGAAGCTGGCTGCAGCCTGCTGCCCAGTCATGCAAGTGCGGGGCCCCAGCTGGCTTTGGGGCCATGTGCTGCCGCACATGTGGCACATGCCTGGGGCTGGCCCTGGAATTAACAAAGAGAAGCCCCAAATAGTGCTCAAAAGGGCCTTTCTCAACATTGCCTCTTTTCCACTAGGCACATGCATGGTCCTCAGTACCATAGTACAAGAGCATTTTCTACTAGAGATTTACCCGGAAGGTGGCAGCAGCAGATAGGCCCAGAAATTACCCATGTGCTGGTGCTTATTTATGTATACTCCTGTTTTACAGCACTGTTTGCAATATACATAAGATGGATGGTACAGCAAGTTTCAGGTATGAACTCTGACTGAAGAGATATCAGTTATGCCACACTCCAAAATGAAACAAGATGTTACCTGCAAAAGGATAGGTTACCTCAAAAATGCAGTTTGCACCACACCTGGCAAACTCAAAGGGTGGGGAAAGGAAGAGAAGAAACATTATTTCAGTAAGGATTCATGTTACAGAACTAAAAGCTGCCTCTGGCACCAGATCTGTTCCAACAATCCAAGCAGCCCAAAAGGCAAAAACAAACAAGTGCAAACAGATGATGGTGTAACACAAAGGACACTTTAAAGCTTTTTAAATACAGTTGTTTCACTCCCTTCATCAGTCCCTTTTCACACAGACACACCCACTTCTGTTACACAATTTCTGAAGCTGGGATGTCAAGAACTACCTTCTGATGTTGTTTGACAAGATGCCATTCAGAGAGTCTGGCAAAAACCTGTTGGTCAAATGATTTACATGGTCGGTTTTGCTGAATCTTTAATTCTAGAATGAGAAGTAAAAACTATGCTCACTCAGAATTGGCAGTCGGGTTTCAAGCTGGAAAGATACCTGGGAAATGTGTAATGTTAAAGGAGTTGATAGACCAGTTACAACAAGCTGGATAATTTACATCATTTACATGTGACATATGTACCAAGCTGGGAAATTAAATAACTTATCAGCCTTTTGTGCTTTCATGATTCTCAAAGTCACAATAAAGCATACTTTGGATCACCAGGAGTGTCAGGAAAGTTTGAGGGTGATCTGGATTAAGACTAACATACAACAGAAGGTAAAAGGTTTCAGTTTTATTCGGACTGGGCGAGTTCACCTTTCCAGCACTTCTGTACTCAAGGATAGACCTTCCCATTAATCATTCTAGATGCACATTAAAACCCTAGACACACTGCCAACGCTCACCCCCATAAATACTGAAGGCCATTAATAAGACTGAATGTGCAAATGCGGTTTGGATGTTCAGAGTTTGGACCAAACTCGAAAATGACCGAACAGTTCTGTATCGTTCGGGTGAGTTCGGATGAGTTCGGGTGAAAAAAACATGACTGGAAGGCCTGGTATGTAATAAAGTTCTTGCCCCCATCCTCCACAGAAAGGGTGGTCAGCCATGGGAGGCCAGGGTCTGTTCTTATGCGTCGGGACATAGTGGTCATGGGGCCCTACAAGAGGCCAACACGCGTGATTAAGCAGCAAGGGCAGCTGGTTGGTCTAGCGGCAAGGTGCTTGTCTCTACACCAAGAAGGCATGGGTTCAAATCCCTGTGGTGTGCAGTAACATCTTGCTGCTGCCCCCCCAGAGGGTCCACAGAAATGGCAGGTGGGGGAAATGGTCAGATGTGGGAGGGTGGGGTCCATTTTTATGCATTGGGACATAGTGATCGCGGGGCCCTACAAGAGGTCCACATGCCTAAGACAAAAGCAAGGGCAGCTGCTTGGTCTAGAAGAAAAGCACTTACCTCTGCACCCCAAGGTCATACATTCAAATCCCCTGTGGTGTGCAATACATCTCTCTTGCCACCCCCCCGAATGGTCCACGGAAATGGCAGGCAAGGAAAAAGGTCAGCCGCGGGAGGCCAGCGTGCATTTTTACGCCTTGGGACGTAGTGGTTGTGAGGTCCTACAAGAGGCCCACACGCCTGGTCCTGCAACAAGGGTGGCTGGTTGCTCTGGAGGCAAGGCACTTGCCATTACACCAAAAGGGCATGATTTCAAATCCCTTTTGGCATACAGTAACTCTCTTGCTGCTGCTCCCCCCCCCCCAGAGGGGCCAAGGAAAGGGTGGACAGGGGAAACAGTCGGCCACAGGAGGGCGGGGTCTATTGTTATGTGTCAGGACGTAGTGGTCGCAGTGCCCTACAAGAGGGCCACATGCCTGGTCTAGCAGCAACGGGGGCTGGTTGGTCAAGAGGCAAGGCACTCATCTCTCCACCAAAAGGGTGTGGCTTCAAATCCCCTCTGGTGTGTAATAAAGCTTTTGCGCCCCTCCCCCCCGAATGGTCCACGGAAAGGGTGGCCGGCTGCGGGAGGGCAGGATCTGTTTTTACGCATTGGGACATACTGGTCGCAGGGACCTACAAGAGGCCGACACGCCTGGTCCACCAGCAAAGGAGCTGGTTGGTCTAGAGACAAGGTGCTTGCTTCTGCACCCAGAGGGCATGGGTTCAAATTCTCCATGGCATACAATACATCTCTCTTGCTGCCGCTGTCTTCCCCCCCCCCCCCCGGACGGTCCACGGAAACAGCAGGTGGGGGAAAAGGTCAGCTGTGGAAGGCCGGGCTCCATTTTTACGCATCAGGACATAGTGGTTGCGGAAACGTACAAGAGGCCCACACGCCTCATACAACAGCAAGGGTGGTTGGTTGGTCGGTCTAGAGCCAAGGTGCTTGCCTCTGCACCTTGTGGGCATGGGTTCAAATCCCCCATGCCATACAATATATCTCTTGCCGCCCCCCAACAGAGGGTCCACAGAAAAGGTGGGCAGGGGAAACCGTGGGGGGGGGGTCCTTTTTATGTGGTGGGACGTAGTGGTCACGGGGCCCTCCAAGAGGCCCACATGCCTATACCAACAGTAAGGGTGGGTGGATGGTTGGTCTAGAGGCAAGGCATTTCCCTCTGCATTGAGACAGTGTGGGTTTGAATCCCCCATGGCATGCAATAAATCTCTTGCTGCTGCCCCCCCATGGAAAGGAGGGGTGAGGGATTCGGTCAGCCACGGGAGGGCGGGGTCTGTTTTTACGCGTTGGGCAGTGGAACTCTTCTTGCTGAAGTTAGGGTTCCACCCGGAGTATTGGGAGGGTAGGGATCTGGCATGCACAGTGAAGGAAATTTCCCTAAGTTTAAAGGACAGGGATTGTCAGGAGGAATGTGCGGCCACTAGAGGTTCCCCCCATCTCCGTGATTTTATTTTATTCTCTCCGCCCCGGTTTTGTATGGCCACCTATTTAGTGTCAGATATTGCATCTAGAGGCAAATGTTTATTCATGTGTGCCAGGTTTAATGCCTTGCCCACCGTTTTGTTGGAAGGCCGTAACCGGGCTGTAGAGTTTTCTGAGCGACTATGTCCTTTTGATGCCCAGTTTGTAGAGACGACACAGCATATACTCTTGAGCTGTCATCTTTATGATGAGATACGTTCGAACTATCTTGCTCCTTTTCTCCAGAAGTATCCTGGCAGGACAGAGCATTATTTACTCTGCCTTGCCTTGGCAGATGCAGATCCTGGTCTTACTAAGGCGGTGGCATCTTTTTTCGTGGCTGCATTTAACCGACGTGCACTTCTTTTGCAGTCCCAATATTGTATGCTTTAGGGTTTATATTTTCATTATATATTATGTATAACTATCCCTATTTTGGGTTAGTATTGGTATTTGTGATTTTTTTTTTTTTCTATAGGGTTTTAGCACTTGCAGTAATGTGTTAATTAAGGGGTAAAATTGCCAGGTACTTAGATCTGGTGTGATATACTGTTGTTTTGAATGCTTGTTATTTTGAATGTTTGTGATTCTGTTTGTTGTTATGTGCTTTTTGGGTTCTGTTGCAAAATAAGCTAAAGCTAAAGTTAGAGGAACGGGGCTTGCCTCTGTACCCAGAGTGCGTGGGTTCGAATCCCCGTGATATGCAACACATCTCTATTGCCCCTCCCGCCCCTCCACGGAAATGGCGGGCTGGGGAAAAGGTCGGCCGCGGGAGGCCGGGGTGCGTTTTTACGCCTTGGGACGTAGTGGTTGCAGGGCCCTACAAGAGGCCCACACGCGTGGTCCAGCAGCAAGGGTGACTGGTTGGTCTAGAGGAAAGGTAGTTGCCTATACAGCCAGAGAGTGTGGGTTAGAATCCATTATTATTAAACATTTATAAAGCGCCAGTCGTATGACCTGGTGCTGTACAGAACACAGAATTAGATGCGGTCCCTGCCTGTGGCTTACAATCTAAAAGACAAAAACAAAGGGGGGGAGACATGGGAGGAGACAAACAAACATTCAGGCGGATGTGAAATCTCAGGTGCGTGTACTTGGCTTGGTTACAAGGAAGTTGGTAGCAGCAGTCAGCAGAGGAGGGCCGACAGTAAGAGAAAGGGGAAAGGCTAGCGGGCATTGGGAAAGGCAGCATGAAAAGGTGGGTCTTGAGGAGGGATTTGAAGGAGCGGAGGGAGGAGCAAGGTGGATGTGTGCAGGGAGGGAGTTCCAAGCATGGGGGCCAGCAAGGGAGAAGGGACGAAGGCGGTTGGGCGAGCAGGAGAAAAGAGGGAGAGTAAGGGTGGGTACAACGGAAGAGCGGCGAGTGCGTGCAGGAGTGCGTAGGGAGATTAGGTCCGAGAGATAAGGGGGAGCTTGGTCGTGGAGCGATGCAATACATCTCTCTTGCCACCCCTGTCCCCCGCCTGCCCCGGAGGGTTCACGGAAACAGCAGGCGGGAGGAAAGGGCGGGAGGCTGGGGTGCGTTTTTACTCCTCAGGTCGTAGTGGTCACGGTGACCTAAATGAGGACCACAGCCTGATCCCGGCACAAGGGTGGCTGGTTGGTCTAGAGGAAAGGGGCTTCCCTCTGCACCTAGAGGGCATGGGTTCAAATCCCCTGTGGCATGCAATACATCTCTCTTACCGCCCCCCCCCCCCCC
>QEPC01004101.1:819005-833999 GCA_003113815.1 Sphenodon punctatus
CCCCCCCCCCCCCCAGATGGTCCACAGAAATGGTGGGTGGGGGAAAAGGTGAGGCATGGGTGCATTTTTGCCTCAGGACGTAGTGGTCGTGGGGCCCTACAAGAGGCCCACACGTGCCATTCAACAGGAAGGGCAGCTGGTTGATCTAGAGGATAGGCACTTGCCTCTGCACCCAGAAGGCATAGGTTTGAATCCACCATGGTGTGCAATACATCACTCTTGGCCCCCCCCCCGAGGGTCCATGGAAACAGCAGGTGCAGGAAAAGGTCAGCCACAGGAGGCCAGGGTGTGTTTTTATGCCTCGGGACATAGTGGTTGCGGGCCCTACAAGAGGCCCACATGCCAAATCCACCCACAGGGTCTGTTCTTACCTGTTGGGACGAACTGGTTACGGGGCCCTACAAGAGGCCCACATGCCTGAACCAGCAAAAAGGGTGGCTGATTGATCTAGAACAAAAGCACTTGCCTTGATAGGGTGTGGGTTCAAATCCCCCCTGGTGTGCAATAAATTTCTTGCCGCCCACCAACAGAGGGTCCACGGTGCAGGCAGGGTAAACGGTAGGCCATGGGAGGGTGGCGTCTGCTTTTACGCTTTGGGACGTAGTGGTCGCATGGCCCTACAAGAGCCCCACACGCCTGGTCCAGCAGAAGCAGTGACTGGTTGTTCTAGAGGCAAAGTGCTTACCTCTGTACTGAGAGGTTGTGGGTTTGAACCCCTTGTGGCATGCAATGAATCTCTTGCTGCCCACCCCCACCCCCAGAGAGTCCATGGAAATGGCAGGCGGGGGAAATGATTGGCCGTGGGAGGGCGGTGCCCGTTTTTACACGTTGGGACGTAGTGGTCCCTGGGACCTACAAGAGGCCCACACGCCTTGTCCAGTAGCAAGGGTGGCTGGTTGGTTTAGAGGAAAGGCACTCACCTGTGCAGCAAGAGGGCATGGGTTTGAATTCCCAGTGGCATGCAAAAAATCTTTTGCCGCCCCCCCCCGGAAAGTCCACACCAACAGCAGGCGGGGGAAACGGTCAGCTGTGGGGGGCGGGGTCCATTTTTACGCATTGGGACATAGTGGTTGCGGAGCCCTACAAGAGGCCCACACACGTTAGCCAGCAGTAAGCACTGCTGGTTGGTCTAGAGGCAAGGAGCTCACCTCTGTACCCCAAGGGCATGGGTTCAAATCCCCCATGGAATGCAATAAATCACTTGCTGCCACCCCCAAAGGTTCCACGGAAAGGGCGGTTGGCCATAGGAGGCTGCCATCTGTTTTTATGCATCGGGATGTGGTGGACGCAGGACCCTACAAGAGGTCCACACGCCAAGCCCAAACAGCAAAGGTGGCTGGTTGGTCTAGCGACAAGGCATGCTCCTCTACACCAAGATGACCTGGGTTTGAATTCCCCCTGGTATGCAATAATTCTCTTGCTGCGCCCCCCCCTCAGAGGGTCCACGGAAAGGGCAGGCTGGGGAAACGATCAGCTGTGCGAGGGTGGGGTCCATTTTTACACCTCGGGACGTAGTGGTCACAGGGTCCTACAAGAGGCACACACAGCTGATCCCCCAAAAAGGGCAGCTGGCTGGTCAAAAAGAAAAGCACTCCCCTTTGCTTCGACAGGGTGTGGGTTTGAATCCCTTGTGGCATGCAGCAAATCTGTTGCTGTCACCCCCCCCCCGAGGGTCCATGGAAAAGGCAGTCAGCCGAGGAAGGGCGTGGTCCATTTTTACGCATCGGGATGTAGTGGTCACGGGGTCCTACAAGAGACCCACACGCCTGATCCACCAGTAAGGGTGGCTGGTTGGTCTAGAGACAAAACACTTGTTTCTGTACTAAGAGGGTGTGGGTTCAAATCTCTTGTGACGTGCAATAAATCTCTTGCCGCAGTTGCCCCCCCCGACAGGGTCCACGGAAACGGCATGCAGTACATCTCTCTTGCTGCCCCCCCCGGAGGATTCACAGAAATGGCGGGCAGGGGAAAAGGGCGGCCGAGGGAGGCCGGGGTGCGATTCTACGCCTTGGGATGTAGTGGTCATGGGGCCCTACAGGAGGCCCGCACACCTGCTGTAGCAGCAGGGGTGGCTAGTTGGGCTAGGGGCATGGCCTTTGCACTAAGAGGGCATGGGATTGAATCCTCTGTGGCATGCAGTAAATCTCTTGCTGTTCCACCGCCCATGGAGGGTCCACAGAGCACGCGGGTGAAACGGTTGGCTGCGGGAGGGCTGGGTCTATTTTTACGCATTGGGACGTAGTGGTCGTGGGGCCCTACAAGAGGCCCACATGTCTGGTCTAGCAGCAAAGGCAGTTGGTTGGTCTAGAGCCAAGGCCTTTACCTCTGTACCAAGAGGGCATAGGTTGGAATCCTCTATGGCATGCAAAAAATCTCTTGCTGCCCGCCCCCCCCCCAGAGGGTCCAAGGAAAGGGCAGGTGGGGGAAAGCGGTCAGTCATGGGAAGGCAGGGTCCATTTTTACGCGTCGGGACGTAGTGGTCGCGGGGCCCTACAAGAGGCTCACACACTTGCTCAAGTAGGAAGGATGGCTGGTTGGTCTAGAGGCAATGTGCGCACCTCTACAAGGAAAAGATGTGGTTTTGAATCCCCTGTGCTATACAACAAACCTCTTTCCCCACCCCCCAGAGGGTCCACGGCAAGAACAGCTGAGGGAAATGGGAGGGTGGGGTCAGTTTTTACACGTCAGGACGTAGTGGTCGCGGAACCTACCAGAGGCCCATACACGTGCTGTAGTACCAATGCTGGCTGGTTGGTCTAAAGGAAAGGTGCTCACATTTGTAGCCAGAGAACATAGGTTCAAATCTCCCATGGCGTGCAATACATCTCTCTTGCCAACGAAAACGGCAGTCAGGGGGAAAGGGAGGCCAGGGTGCTTTTTACGCCTTGGGACGTAGTGGTCGCGGGGCCCTACAAGAGGCCTACATGCCTTTTCCCTCAGCATGGGTGGCTGGTTGGTCTAGAAGAAAGGCACTTACCTTTACACCCAGAGTGTCTGGGTTCAAATCTCTTATGGCGTGCAATACATCTCTCTTGCAGTCCCTGCACCCCCCCCCCGGAGGTTCCACAGAAACAGCTGGCATGGGAAAAGGGAGGCCAGGGTGTGCTTTTACACCTTGGGACGTAGTGGTCACGGGGCCCTACAAGAGGCCTACACACCTGCTCTAGCAGGAAGGGTGGCTGCTTGGTCTAGAGAACAGGTGCTTGCCTCTGCTGGGTTCAAATCCCCTGTGGCATGCAATTCCTGTCTCTTGCTGCCTCTGCTGGAGGTTCCATGGAAATGGCAGGCAGTGGAAAACAGAGGCTGGGGTGTGTTTTCACACCTCAGGACATAGTGGTTCTGGAGCCCTACAAGAGGCCCACACACCAGGTCCACCAGCAAGGCTGGCTGGTTGGTCTAGAGGAAAGGCACTCGTGTCTGCACCCAGAGGGCATGGGTTCAAATGCCCCAGAGGGTGCATAGAAATTGCGAGCAGGGGAAAAGGTCAGCCCTGGGAGGTGCTTTTACGCCTTGGGATGTAGCAGTCGCGGGGCCCTACAAGAGGCCCACATGTGTGGTCCTGTAGGAAGGGTGGCTGGTTGGTCTAGAGAAAAAGCACTCATCTCTACACCTGGAGGGCAGGGGTATGAATCCCCCATGGCATGCAGTGCATCCCTCTTGCAGTTCCTTCCCTCCTCCCCCCCCATCCACAGAAGCAGCGGAAAGGGCAGTCATGGGATGCTGGGCTGCATTTTTATGCCGTGGGATGTAGTGGTCGTGGAGCCCTACAAGAGGCCCACATGCCAAGTCCAGCAGCAGGGGTGGCTGTTTGGACTAGAGGAAAGGAGCTCATATCTGCACCGAGAGGGCATGGGTTCAGCTCCCCCAAGGTGTGCAATAAATCTCTTACCACCCCTCAACGGAGGAGCCACAGAGCAGGCGGAGGAAACTGTCGGCCGTGGGAAGGGGGGATCCATTTTTATGCATCAGGACGTAGTGGTATGGGGGGGGCCTACAAGAGGCCCACACGCCTGAGGCCAGAGGAAGGGTGGCTAGTTGGTCTAGAAGACAGGCACTCACCTCTCCACTAAAATGGTGTGGGTTCAAATTCCCTGTGGCATGCAACAAATCTCTTGCTGCTGCCCCCCCACGGAGGTTTCACCGAAAGGGCAGGTGAGAGATTCGGGAGGGCGGGGTACAGTTTTATGCATCGGGACATAGTGGTCACAGCACCCTACCAGAGGCCCACACACGTACTCCAGCAGCAATGCAGGCTGGTTGGTCTAAAGGAAAAGCGCTCACCTTTGCCCCTAGAAGACATAGGTTCAAATCCCCCATGGTGTGCAATATATCTCTCTTGCCACCCGCACACACCCCCGGAGGGTCCACAGAAACGGGGGAAAGGGAGGCCGGGGTTCTTCTTACGCCTCAGGATGTAGTGGTCACGGGGCCCTACAACAGGTTCACACGCGTGGTCCACCAGCAATGGTGGTTGGTTGGTCTAGAGGAAAAACACTTATCTCTACACCTGGCCGGCATGGGTACAAATCCCCCATGGTGTGCAATGCATGTCTCTTGCAGTTCCTCCTCATCCGCAGAGGGTCCACAAAAGCAACAAGCAGGTGAAAAGGCTGGCCATGGGATGCCAGGGTGCATTTTTACACCTCGGGACGTAGTGGTCGTGGAGCCCTACAAGAGGCCCACACGGCAACTCCAGTAGCAAGGCTGGCTGGTTGGTCTAGAGGGAAAGTGCTCACCTTTACACCCAGAGGGCATGGGTATAAATCCCCCGTGGTGTGCAATACATGTCTCTTGCAGTTCTTCCCCACCTGCAGAGGCTCCATAGATGCTGGGGTGCATTTTTACGCCTTGGGACGTAGTGGTCGCAGAGCCCTACAAGAGGTCCACATGCGAGAGTCAACAGCAACGGTGGCTGGTTGGACTAGAGGACAGACGCTCATCTCTGCACCCACAGGGTGTGGTTTCAAATCCCCCATGGTATGTAAAAAATCTCTTGCCGTCCCCCTCAACGGAGGATCCACGGAGCGGGTGGAGGAAATTGTCGGACACGGGAGGAGGGGGGGTCCATTTTTATGCTTTGGGAGGTAGTGGTCGGGAAAGAGCTACAAGAGACCCACACGCCAGATCCAACAGCAAGGGTGGCTGATTGGTTTAGAGGAAAGCCACTCACCTCTGCACTAAGATGGTGTGGGTTCAAATCACCCGTGGTGTGCAATAAATCTCTTGCTGCCACACACACCCCACAGAGGGTTCACAGAAAGGGCGGGTGAGAGATTCAGTTGGCCGTGGGAGGGCGGGGTCCATTTTTACACATCGGGACATAGTGGTCACGGGGACCTACAAGAGGCCCACATGCCTCACACAGCAGCATGGGTGGCTGGTTGGTCTAGTGGCAAGGTGCTCATTTCTACACTGAAAAGTTGTGGGTTTGAATCCCCTGTGGTGTGCAGTAAATCTGTTGCCACCCTCTTCCCCCCGGAGGGTCCATGGAAATGGCAGGTGGGGGAAAATGGTTGGCCGTGGGAGGGCTGGGCCTGTTTTTACATGTTGGGACGTAGTGGTCCCTGGGCCCTACAAGAGGCCCACATGCCGAGGCCAGCAGCAATGGCAACTGGTTGGTTTAGAGGACAGGTGCTTCCCTTTGCATTGAGAGGGTGTGGGTTTGAATCCTCTGTGGAGAGCAATAAATTTCTTACCACCCCCCTGGAGGATCCACGGAAAGGGTGGGTGGTGGAAATGGTCGGCCGCGGGAGGGCGCCATCTGTTTTTATGCATCGGGACATAGTGGTCGTGGGGCCCTACAAAAGGCCCACATGCCTGATCCCACAGCAATGGTGGCTGGTTGGTCTAGAGAGAAGGTGCTTGCCTCTGCACCAAGAAGGTGGCAGTTCGAATCCCCCATGGTTTGAATTCCTGTTGCGTGCAATAAGCTTCTTGCTGCAGCCCCCACCCCAAGGGTCCACTGAAAGGGTTGCCTGGGGAAATCCCAGGTTTCGAATCCCCCATGGTGTGCAATAAATTTCTTGCCGCTGCCCCCCCACAGAGGGTCCACAGAAAGAGTGGGCGGTGGAAATGGTCAGCCGCGGGAGGGCTGGGTCCATTTTTACGCATTGGGATGTAGTGGTCGTGGGGGCCTACAAGAGACCCACACGCATGATCCAGCAAAAAGGTTGGCTGATTGGTCGAGAAGAAAAGCACTTGCCTTTGCATCGACAGGGTGTGGATTCAAATCCCCTGTGGCGTACAATAAATCTCTTGCCGCTGCCCCCCCCCCGGAGGGTCAACAGAAAGGGCAGTCAGCCGCGGGAGAGCGTTGTCTGTTTTTACATGTTGGGACGTAGGGGTCACGTGGACCTACAAGAGGCCCACATGCCTAATCTGGCAGCAAGGGTGGCTTATTGGTCTAGAGGCAAGATGCTAGCTTCTGCACCAAAAGGTTGTGGGTTTGAATCCCTTATGGCATGCAATAAACCTCTTTCTGCCACTGCTGCCCCCCCCAGGTGGGTTCACGGAGCAGCTGGGGGAAAAGGTGAGCTGTGGGAGGGCAGGGTCTGTTTTTACACGTTGGGACATAGTGGTCGCAGGGCCCTACAAGAGGCCCACATGCCTGATTCAGCTGCCAGGGTGGCTGGTGCATTTAGCGGCAAGGCGCTCACATTTGCACAGAGAGGGTGTGAGATCAAATCCCCCGTGGTGTGCGATACATCTCTTGCCGCCACTCCCCCGGGAGCTTCCACGGAAAGGGCAGGCGAGGGAAATGGTTGGCTGTGGGAGGATGGGGTCCATTTTTACGCATCGGGACGTAGTGGTCACGGGGGACCTACAAGAGGCCCACACAGCTAATTTAGTAACAAGGGTGGCTGGTTGGACTAGAGGAAAGGTGCTCATCTCTGCAGCAAAACAGCATGGGTTTGAATCTCTTGTGCTGTGTAATACTTCCCTCTTGCCGCCCCTGCCTGCCCCCCCTCCCTGGAGGGTCCACGCAAACGGTGGGCAGGGGAAAAGGGCAGCAGCGGGAGGCCAGGGTGGGTTTTTACGCCTTGGGACGTAGTGGTCATGGGGCCCTACAAGAGGCCCACATGCCAGCACTAACAACAAGGGTGCCTGGTTGGTCTAGAGGGAATGTGCTTCAAATTCCCCATGGTATGCAATAAATCTCTTGCCACCCTCCACCCCCGGGGAAAGTCCACGGAAACGACAGGCGGGGGAAGCGTTCGACCACGGGAGGATCGGGTCCATTTTTACGCATCGGGACGTACTGGTCGCAGGGATCTACAAGAGTCCCACAGTCTGATCTGGCAACAAAGAGGGCTGGTTGGTCTAGAGACAAGGTGCTTGCCTTTGCACTGAGAGGGTGTGGGTTCAAATCCCCTGTGGGCTGCAATAAATCTCTTGCCGCTGCCACCCCACCCCCCGTAGGGTACATGGAAAGAGCAGGCGGCGGAAATGGTCAGCCGTGGGAGGGTGGGGTCCTTTTTTACGCGTTGGGCTGTAGTTGTCACGGGGCCCTACAAGAGGCCCACACACCAGGCCCTGCAGCAAGGGTGGTTCGTTGGTCTAGAGCCAAGGCACTTGCTTCTGCACAGAGAGACTGTGGGTTTGAATCGCCCATGGCATTCAATAAGTCTTTTGCCACCCCCCCCCATGGAGGGTCCACAGAAAGGGTGGGCGGGGGAAATGGCAGGCCATGGGAGATGGGGGTCTTTTTTACACGTAGGGACGTAGTGGTCGCGGGGCCCTACAAGAGGCCCACACGCCTGACTCAGGGCTGCTGGTTGGTCTTGAGGCAAAGCACTTGTCTCTGTAGTGATATGGCATGGGTTCAAATCCCCTGTGGTATACAACAAATCTTTTGCCCCCCCCCCCTGAGGGTCCACGGAAAGGGCGGCTGGGGGAAACAGTCAGCCACGGGAGGGCGGGGTCCATTTTTAAGCATCAGGACGTAGTGGTTGCAGAGCCCTACAAGAGGTCCACATGGCTAGTCCACCAGCAAGAGCACTTGGCTGGTCTAGAGCCAAGGCACTTGCTTCTGTACCAAGAGGGAGTGTGTTCAAATCCCCTGTGGCATACAACAAATCTCTTGCCGCGGAGGCCAGGGTGGGTTTTTACGCCTCGGGACGTAGTGGTCGCGGGGCCCTACAAGAGGCCCACATGCCTGGTCAAGTAGAAAAGGCAGCTGATTGGTCTAGCGGAAAGTTGCTCATCTCTGCACTGAGAGGGCGTGGCTTTGAATTTCCTGTGGCGTGCCATACATCTCTATTGCCATCCCCGCACCACCACCCCATGGAGGGTCCACGGAAATGGCAGGCAGGGGAAAAGGTCAGCCGCGGGAGGCCAGGGTGTGTTTTTATGCCCCGGGACGTAGTGGCTGCAGAGCCCTACAAGAGGCCCACACGCCTGAGCCATCAGCAATCTTGGTCTAGCAGTAAGCGTGGCTGATTGGTCTAAAGGAAAGGTGCTCACCTCTACACTGAGAGGAAGTGGGTCCAAATCCCCTGTGGTATGCTATACATTTCTCTTGCTGCCCCCCCCGGAGGGTCCATGGAAACAGTGGGCGGGGGGAAAGGGCGCCCGCGGGAGACCGGGGTGCGTTTTTATGCCTCGGGACGTAGTGGTCGCGGGGCCCTACAAGAGGCCCACACGCCTAGTCAACCAGCAAGGGTGGCTGGTTGGTCTAGAGGAAAATCACTCATGGCTTTGAATTTCCTCTGGGTGCCATACATCTCTATTGCCATCCCCGCACCACCACCCCATGGAGGGTCCACGGAAATGGCAGGCGGGGGAAAAGTTCGGCCGCGGGAGGCCGGGGTGTGTTTTTATGCCCCGGGACGTAGTGGTTGCAGAGCCCTACAAGAGGCTCACACGCCTGAGCCATCAGCAAGCTTGATCCAGCACCAAGGGTGGCTGGTTGGTCTAGAGGAAAGCTGCTCATCTCTACACCCAAAGGAAGTGGGTTTGAATCTCCTGTGGTATGCTATATATTTCTCTTGCTGCCCCCCCCCCCCGGAGGGTCCACGGAAACGGTGGATGGGGGGAAAGGGCGGCCATGGGAGACCGGGGTGCGTTTTTATGCCTCGGGACATAGTGGTCGTGGGGCCCTACAAGAGGCCCACACGCCTGAGCCATCAACAAGGGCAGCTGGTTGGTCTGGAGGAAAGGGGCTTGTCTCTGCACCCAGAGGGTGTGGGTTTGAATCTCCCCTGGTATGCAGTATAACTCTCTGGTCACCCCTGGAGGGTCCATGGAAACAGCAGGCAGGGGAGAAGGTTGGCTGTGGGAGGCTGGTGTGTGTTTTAAGGCCTTGGGATGTAGTGGTCGCGGGGCCCTACAAGAGGCCCACACATCTGCTCCATCAACCAGTGTGGCTGGTTTCTCTAGAGGAAAGGTGCTTGTCTTTGCACTCAGAGGCTGTGGGTTTGTATCCCCCATGGCTTACAATACATCTCTCATTGCCCTTTCCAACACCTTTTGAGCTAGCCACTGATCCTGACAGCAGGCGTTTTCAGAAGTCTCCCTCGCCCAGTAGTTTGTGTTCCTTCCTATTCCTAATCCATTGCCATCCTCCTCCTATTGCCTAATCCATTGCCATCCTCCTCCTATTTCACCCATCCCACCACACATTTACCTCCCTAATTTCATTTATTTAGATTTTATTAGATAGATTTAGGTGTTATTTTTATTTTTTAACCCTCCCTGTGTTCTTTCTCCCTACCCTCCATTGAATCCTCCCCTCCTCCCTGTATATATTCCATCCCTGATTCCCTTCCCCTGTTTTTGGATTTATTTAGAGTAGGATTAGATGGATTTAGGTTTCATTTCAATTTTGTACCCCTCTCTGTGTTGTTTGTTGTGAGCTGTCTGTGTCCCCCGCCCCTATCCCTGTGTGTACATAGATAGCTAGATGTAGGAGTTAGCTTAGTTAGATTTACCAAAACAAAAAAATTTACAGTTTAAAAAAACATTAAATGCACAACAGTTTTTAAAACTAAAAACTTCCCTCTTCAAAAACATCACAAAATCATTTTGACTTAACCTCATTTTGACTTAACCTCCAAAAAACATACAAATTCATTACAATTACAATTTAAAAAGCATTCAACTCCATACATTGCAACAAGGCATAAACGCCAAAAAACATGGAAATTATTTCAGAATTGGAGGAATATTTAATATTTTATCCTCACATCAACATAAATGTAATATATGTACTTAATTCCTTACCATACATACTTTTATCCATTTTTATCAATAACTAAACTTTCAAGAGACTGCACATGCGTGAGAAAGAGTAGGCGCACGATCCCGCAGCTCTGCTCCCCGCGCCACCAAAAAGCCTCTAAAAAAAGAGAAAAAACCCCTCAATACAGCCCTGCAACAAACCGGGAGATATGGGGAGGACGAAGGGCACCCAGGAGCCCAAAAATGGAGCCTCTGGAGTTGACAAATTCTGGCTGGCAAAGGCGGCAGCACCCGTTCCCCCATGGCAAGAACAAGCGCCTAAAATGGCGCAGCCGCAGCCTCTGATGTGGAGGAAGAGCAAGGTATGGAGAGTGGGGGA
This sequence comes from Sphenodon punctatus, assembly GCA_003113815.1. Lineage (NCBI taxonomy): Eukaryota > Metazoa > Chordata > Lepidosauria > Sphenodontia > Sphenodontidae > Sphenodon > Sphenodon punctatus. Next base: position 829,564 of record QEPC01004101.1, read on the forward strand.
ATGGATTCCACGAGAGAGGATAAAATCCTCAAGGCATTAGCTGAAATAAAGGTGGGCATGGTTGCTGCTGATGCTGCCAGAGAAAAACTCTTGGTGAACATAATGAATTTGCAACAGGAGGAACAGCAAACTAGAACGAAAACTGAAGCCTTAGCAAAGAGAGTAGATAGCACTGAAGAAATAATATCAGTCATAGAAGACAGTGCATTAAACAGCCAAGACCAACAAGCCAAAACAATAGAGACTATCAAAGTTCTAGAGGCAAGGTGTGAGGACCTAGAAAACAGGGCCAGAAGGTCCAATCTAAGGCTCGTTGGGGTCCCTGAGGGGTTAGAAGGGAGAAACACCATGCAGTTTGTATGGAAGTTATTGGAAGAACTGTTCCCAGAAGAGCCTAGTATTCACAAGCCTAACATTGAAAGGGTCCACAGAACTACTAGATCCAAACCAAAGGAGGGGGAGCCCCCTAGAGTCATAATAATGAAGTTCTTGGAATTTCAGCATAAAGAAAAGATCTTAAGACTGGCAAGGGGCAAAAAAGCCAATGGAATACAATGGGCATAAAATACAGTTTTCCCCTGATTACGCGGGAGAAACAATGATCAGAAGAAGGAAGTGGGCCAAATACTTTGTGGAGCTTAACCAAAGAGAACTGAACCCCCAAGTTATGGTTCCCGGTTAGAATGACAATAATGTGGAGGGGGAAAAGAATTTTTTTTATGGAACCAAATAAGCTGGAAGGCTTTCTACAAAAGCAGGAGCAAGAACAAGAAATCCCCGCCTGAAAAGGGAACCAAAAGAAGAGATAAAATACGGAGGTTAAAGAGGATAATGAAAAAGAGGTTATTTTAAAAGTTGTAGAATGCTACAGAAAATGTTATAGAGGTGGTTAAAAGGTTGAAGAGGTTGGCTTAATACTGAAAAGAGGTAGTTGGTAAAAGGCAAAAGGGTAAAGAAGCTTAATTAACAAAAAGAACATAGGTTGGGCAGAAGCCCCTACAAAAGGCAGGGAGGGGGAGGGAAGAGGAGCAAAGAGGTAGAGCAGTCACAGAAGGGGGAGGGAAATGAAACAGAAAAGAAACGGGGTGAACTCTGTAAAGAGACAAAAAAGGGGCATAGATCCCACAAAGAATTGGCGGAAAAGTTACTGTGTTGTATATAAGTTTAAAGTTGGGGGGGAGGGGGAAGGGTTCCAGGAAACATCATTTAAGCAGGATAATAATGAACACAGGAATTGAAATACAGAGGACATGGCAGAAATGATTAAAATTATGACCCTTAATGTCAAAGAGCTAAACGAACCTATCAAACGAAGGCGAGTCAAGGGATGGATTAGAGAGACAGGACCAGATATATGTTTTATACAAGAAACTCACTTAAAGGAAACAGATAGTTTTAGATTCAAGGATAAATATTTTGGGGAGGTGTTCACAGCAGGCAATCTACAAGCAAAGAAGGCTGGGGTATTAATTGGAATTAAGGCCTCCATGTCCTTTACACTAGACCAAATATAGAGAGATAAGGGGGGTAGACTCTTAATAGTAGTGGGTAGGCTAGAAAGCAAACAGACCACCTTAGTGAATATATATACCCCCAATGAGGAAACTTATGAATTTATGAGAAAAACAATGCCCCTAATAGAAAAATACACAGAAGGAAAAGGGAACTTGAACGCGTGCTGGTCTGAACAAGACCACTCTAAAAGTAAAATACCAAAAAACTGGCAAAGAAATCTGGGAAGTTTGCTGGAAATACATAATCTCGTAGACATCTGGAGAATGCACAATCAGAGAGACAGGGACTACACTTTTTATTCAGCAGTCTGTAATACATATACGAGAATAGATTACTCCTTCCTTGATAAAAGGGAAACACACAGGAGCAGAGAGTGCTACATCAAATCCAACACCTTGTCGGATCATGATGCAGTAATCACAAATTACAATGGGGAGACCAGGCACACACAACACGTAAACCTACCTGGCAGCTCTCAAGGGGATGGTTGAAAAATCAGGGGGTTTTTGGAGCAAACTCAGGAAGCACTGAAAGACTACTTTGACTTTAAAAAGGGAACTGTGGAGACACCTTATGGGAAGCTGCCAAAGTGGTAATAAGGGGGGAAATGATAGCATTAAAACCTAAATTATGCAAACAAAATAGAGAACTCCTAAAAGAGCAAAATAGGGAACTAAAAGCATTGCAGAGTCTCAATAAAAGTAATCCCTCGATTAAAATAGCCAGAAAAATAGCGCAATTGAGGGAACAAATAAACTTGCAGGAAATCGAAAAAACCACAGCACAACTGAAGCAAATCCAAGGGTTTTATTTTACCTACAATAATAGAACAGGAAAAACATTAGCAAGGCTGGTTAAAAAACAACAGAAGAAGTCTCACATAGCATTACTCCAGCTTCAAGATGGCTCCAGAACCACAAAGGTTGAGGAAATTCAGGAAAAATTCTTAGAATATTATAGGAATCTTTATTCTTCCTTAGATTTCTTAGATAAATATAATTTCCCAAAACCAAATAGAGGCCAAATTGATTACTTAAATAGCCCACTTCAGGGGAAAGAAATAGCGGGGGTCATCAAAGGGCTAGCAAACAACAAAGCAGCAGGACCTGATGGATTCCCTGCAGAATTTTATAAGAAAACAGCAAAAATAGTAGTCCCCCAGTTGGTAGAGACATATAATGAAATTTTAAAACTAGGCAGACTCCCCAATTACTTCTACGAAGCCAATATCACACTAATTTTTTTTTATTTATTTATTTATTTTATAGACTTTTACCCCGCCCCTCATGCCATGCCTGACAGGCCAGAAGAAAATTATAGACCGATCTCATTACTAAATGTAGATTTTAATTTTTTTCCCAAGGCAATGCGAAAATTATAGACCAATCTCATTACTAAATGTAGATTTTAATTTTTTTCCCAAGGCAATGCGAAAATTATAGACCAATCTCATTACTAAATGTAAATTTTAATTTTTTTCCTAAGGCACTGGCAAACAGACTAGTGAGTATAATAGGACAATTAATAGACCCGGACCAGGTAGGCTTCATACCAACAAGACAGGGTTCAGACAATGTACGCAGAATGATTAACATCATGCACTACCTAAACAGAACACAAGAACCTGCAGCTATTATTCTCCTTGATGCAGAGAAAGCTTTTGATAGAACAGAAATTGGGTGCCTAATAGGGATGGGCGAACGCAGTTCGGAAGTTCAGTGTTCGGCCTGAACTCGGCCTGTTCGGATGACTAAACCCGAACCCGAACCCAAACCCAAAGTTACCGAAGCGAACGGCGAACGGCGAAATGGCCGAACACTTTGGTCAGTTCGGATCGTATTCGGTTGAGTTCGGGTGGCTAAAACGAACGTGGTCTACTGTCACTCTGTCAGGTCACTGGAAAGCCAAGCAGGGAGAGGGAACTGTCACTCTGTCAGGTTGCTGGAAGGCCAAATGTAGCAGGGAGGGGGAAGTCATCTAACTCAGCTAGGAGAAGACTTCCAGGCACCAGGGGTGGAGGGTGGCAAGTGGCTTGGAGTAGCAGCCAGCCTGCCGAATTACCATCCCTTTTCACCTCAGACCACTGGCTTGGCAGTCTGTGATTGGCCATGGGCTAGGCTGCATGTAGCCAATGGGGCTTGCGGTGAGGCGGGCTCAGCAAGAAACAAAACTGTCTGCCTCCCTCCTTCCCAATACCTTCTGAGCTAGTCACTGTTCCTGAGCAGCAGGCGTTCCAGAAGGCTCCTTCACCCAGCATTTTCCAGCTCCCCAATCCATTGTTATCCTCCTCCTATTTCACCCATCCAACCCATCTACTTCCATATTCTCATTTATTTGACTTAGCTTAGATAGATTTAGTTGTTATTTTTTGTTTTTATCCCTCCCTGTGTTCAATATTCCTTCCTCCCTCCCCCCTCCATTGAATGCTTTCCCTATATATTCCATCCCCAGTGATTCCCTTCCCCCGTTTTTGATTAATTTAGAGTAGGATTATTATTAGATTTATTTATTTAGATTTATTTATTTCATTTCAGTTTTGTACCCCTCCTTGTGTTGTTTGTGATTACCCCCCCAACCCCCATCCCATATATCGATCGATAGATAGGTAGATATATTTTTGGTTTGAGATAGTAGAAGTTAGTTTAAAGTTTTCTGATAGAGATAGAGTTTAGTGATTCAGCTTTAGGGTTTGTTGGAGCTACTTAATCCATTCATAGCATTTAGAATAGCTATTAGTTATAGTGGTTACATTTAGTGTAGATATAGATATATATAATATTAGATTAAAAACATTTCAATAAAAAAACTTTATATATAATTATAGATAATTAAAAACATTATTTTTGTGGGAGAAATGGAGAAGGGAAGGAGAGACCGATCTGCTGCCCGTAGGGGCACGTGCCAGAGGCAGTCGGGGCCGT
>QEPC01004101.1:837428-854849 GCA_003113815.1 Sphenodon punctatus
AGGTTGCCTAGCTAAAAGCCTGCCCAAGCCCACCTGCCCAGCCCTACTGCCTCTCATGACATGCTTCCTGCCTGCCTGCCCAGGTTGTGAAGCTTGAACCCTCCCTCAATCTGCCTGACTGCCGCTCATGTCATGCCACCTGACTGCCTGCCCGGGGCAACCAATGTCTGCTGCTGCTAGTGCCACTGGTGCTAGTTATTCTGTCGCATGACAAGAGGCAGCCACTCCAGCCCCAGGACCAGCTGTCATGGTCCCAGGGCCAAGTTACTGACAGGGAGGGCTGTGGCCAATACCTGGAAGTTGCCACCCTAGTCCCAGGACCCACCATGGTGGGTCTGGGGCCGTCATTCATCTCACACTGCGATGTCATTCCACCTCATTCAGAATCAGCCACTGCAGTCCCGGCACCCACCGCCTGGGTGCCGGGGCCAAGTTACTGGCAGGGAGGGCTGTGGCCAATACCTGGAAGCTGCCACCCTAGCCCCGGGACCCACCATGATGGGTCTGGGGCTGTCATTCATCTCACACTGTGATGTCATTCCACCTCATTCAGAAGCAGCCACTCCAGCCCCCAGCTGGAGGATGTGAACAGCCTTCTTCATTATTTTTTATTTTTTTTCAAAAAACCCACACACCAACAGTCACCCACAACACACACTAACCACCCAAACACACAGCACAGCCAAACCCAACACAATCACAGCCAAAACACATGAACCAAGCAGCCATCGAATCAAACACCCCCCCACTTGCCTCACAGCTCCACATGCACACAAATTTCTGGTTTCCAGCATGATTTCCAGCTTCCCACGCACTTGCGATATTTTTAGGCCAAACGCAATCTCGGTGATCCACCCAAACGGCCGACACCTGAACGGCCGAACCCAAACACATGAACCGAACGGCCAAACGCGAACTCGGCAATCCACACGAACGGCCGAACCCGAACACATGAACCAAGCGCGGCCGAACTGAATGGCCGAACCTGAACTGCGATCTGTTTGCCCATCCCTAGTGCCTAAAGCAGATAATGAGGAAAATGGGATTCCAAGGAGCATTCACACGGTGGATAGATGCAATATACAAAGAACCAATATCTAAATTGATAATCAATAACTCACAGACAGAGGCATTCCAGTTAGAGAGGGGCACGAGACAGGGCTGCCCACTATCCCCCCTGCTGTTCGACCTGATGCTAGAGGCCCTGGCGATTGCAATTAGACAAGAGAAACAAATAGCAGGCATTCATATAAATAAAACAGAACACAAAATAGCCATGTACGCAGATGACACTGTTTTGTTTGTGGGGAATCCAGAAAAATCCATTTTACCGTTAGTAAACCTAATACAAGAATTCAGTAGTATTTCAGGATACAAAATAAATGAAACAAAATCTAATGCAATAATATATGGTAGCAGTGATCAACAACGACAGGCCATAAAGAAAGTCCTTCCATACCCGGAAGAAACGCAAGCAGTAAAATACTTAGGTATTAAAATTCCAATGTATCTAAAGCATCTATACAAAGAAAATTTCTTAAATCTTCCACAGCAATTAAGCAGGGAAACTTCAGAGTGGACAGATTTACCCTGCTCATGGTTAGGTAGTGTCAACCTATTTAAGATGATACTGCTCCCCAAGGTTATTTATAAGTTGATAGCCCTGCCTATCCAGATCCCAGAAACATTCTTTAAGGCTTGCGACAAACTAATGGCAAAGATTATATGGAAGAAACACAAGTCACGTATAAATAGACAAACGTTGAGAAGACCCATCGATAAGGGGAGCATTAACCTTCCTGATATGCGACTATATTATACAGCGGCATGTTTGGGATCAATAAATAACTGGTACTACCAGTCTAAAATGGTGAAATGGGCAGAAATAGAGTAGAATATGCTGGCCAAGATAGAGCTAAAAAACATCATAGCTGATGAGGGGTCCCCCGAGAGAAAATTGTGGGGGGCTCACCCGTTCGCTTGAGCTACATGGACAAACTAACAGAAGCTTATCAAAAAGCAAAAAACAGACAAAACCCAAGCCCCATATTCACCTATAGATCTCCTCAGTCTCCTAAAGCAGCAGCAGGTGATGCATCTAAGAAAAAGTTAATCCAAAAGGGAATAGTGAAAATCAAGCAGATCATAAAAGGGACAGACGTACTCAGCAAGGAGGAGTTAGAAGTCAAATTGGGCGCCAGAGTTAACTCCTATAAATATGTGCAATTAAAGCACACAATAACATATCAGAATAGGTTGGTGAACTATTCAAGGGAGGCTACTGCAATAGAAAGAATACTATTTGAACATAATGCAATCAAGGGGAGATTAGCACAAATATACGGAGCATTGAAGGAAGTTTGGTACCCAAAAGAAACCAATTACATTAAAATTTGGGGAAAGGACCCAGGCAGGGAAATATCTACGCAGGAGGAGGCAGAGATCATAGAATATATGCACAAGAGTGCCTACTCGTTAGAAATTAAAGAATGTCAGATCAAACTAGTAAGGAGATTCTACATGACCCCTATGCAATTCAGGCATGGGGAAGGCAAGGAGGGAGGGGGATGTTGCAGGGAATGTGGAGAGCAAGGAACTTACATACATTGTTGGTGGAGTTGCGATAGGGTACAACCTCTATGGCGCAAGGTATGGGAAGAAATGGAGGAAATGAAAAAACGTATCATACCTTACAAACCAGAAATTGCACTTCTTGGGTTGTTTCCACCGGTAAAAGTTCTGCAAAGGCATAAAGACTCATGCTCTGCCTGGATATAAGCAGCAAAAATGGTTATCGCTCTCCATTGGAAGGACACCAAAACGCTAACGGAGGGTGAATGGATGAATAGACTGTGGTATCATTTATCGATGGAAAAAATGTCAGCAACATTACTGGACAAGAAGAAAGCATACACGGCAAAATGGTTTCCCTGCGTTTCCATAATGGATAAAACGAACCTACCTGAAGACCAACGGGCATATCTGTTCGATTATTACATCTAATAGATTAATAAAAATAGACATACATTCTGACCTGGACCCCATTGAATTCTAGGGGGAAGGGAAGGGAGTTGATGAGGGCTTTTTGGAGTTGTAAATGTTTGAAGTTGTAATCATTGTCATATGTTGGATTGAATAAAATAAAATGGTTTTTTTAAAAAAAACAAAAAAAAAAACTTTCACATTTTTTCATTATTAAACTTTCATTTATTATTATAATTTGACAATGAACAATTTTTTCAGTGTATTAATTCTGTTTCTACAGAACTGCAAACGATACCGATATCAATACTGAAAATAAAATCTTTGAAATTGGTATCGGTATCGATATCGACAATAATGAAAACGTCTTTGCCAGTCTATCTGAATGCCCTGCCTTCCCTACTGCCTCTCATGCCATGCTGCCTGTCTGCCTGCCCAGGTTGCAAACCTCAAAGCCTGCCTCAGTCTGCCTGCCTTCTGCACATGCCATGCTGCCTGTCCACCCGCCCTGTGGGCAAAGCTCAAAGTCTGTCTCAGTCTGCCTGCCTTCTGCTCATTCCATGCTGCCTGTCTGTCCGCCCTATAGACAAAGCTCGAACCCTGCCCCAGCCTGCCTGTCTCTCATACCACTGGCCTGGTAATCCCGCTGCTGCTGTCTACTGGTCCATGGGTGCTCTGCCCAAGCAATTCTGCTGCTGCCGTCTGCTGCTGTATGGGAGCTCTTCCCTTGCAAATCCTACCATCCTGGCTCCATGGGTACTGTGCACAGGAAAATCCTGCTGCTGCCATCTTTGCTGTTCCACGGGTTCTGTGCCCAGGTAATCCAATGTCCGCTGCTGCTGCCAATGCCGCCTATGCTGTCTGTGCCAAGGGTTCTGCTGCCGGGCAATCCAATGTCCGCTGCTGCCGCTGGGTCTCTGATGACCTGCAATGCCACCACAGGCACCCTCAAGGGCCAAGCGCCGAGCCTGCCTGCCTGGGCAACCGAGGGTGCCAAGCGCCAAGTCTTCCCGGTCTCTGCTGCTGCTACTGCTGGGTCTCTGGTGGCCTGCCATGCCACCATGGGCACCCATGGGGGTCCCTGGACTCATGGTGGGTCTGAACTCCGCCGAACATTCAACCGAACCAAACCGAACGACCAAACACGAACTCGGTTTTTGAAATGAACGACCAAACGGCCGAACATCCAAACCCCATTCTGTTCACACATCCCTACTGAATGTAATTATTTTTTAAGCTAAATGGGCACTGGTAAAAATAATTTCCTTCCCTACTGAAACATAACCACCATTTTGCAATTAAGTTCCCACATTTCATGGAGCCGAGTATAATCTGAAAGTTTTAGATTATAATTAATTTGCTCCCAGGAAATAACTGACAGTGTGTGAATATCCAGCTGATGAGACTGACTTCATAGAAGCTAACATTTTTTCATAATAATTTTAGCAGGAATTCATAGGTTGCATTGATTGTGCCCCAAGATATTATAGAACAATGGTCATTCAGATGGGCACATCTGAAAAGATGTGTCAGTTTGCTGTCACACTCCAGCTGGATAGTCAAGAAAACTTTTGAGAAAGACTGAAATTCCCCACCAATCTGAGACTGCATGTGAGCTTTTACAACATTTATTGGGAAAAATAAGAATCCCAACATGGCACCTAACAGCCCTTCACAGATAAAATCATTGACCAAATGCGCACTGTAAGAAGTTGCTTCAGACAGACATTGCTTGATAGGTCCTTGCAAGCCAAAGAAGAGTGAATTACTGAGCCCATTTCAGATCAGAATAGGCATCAAACCTCAATAATATTCCCTGATTCCATAGTCTCTCAGAACCTTGAATGCTTGGTAAATGTTTGTAAATCTGTTGTGATACTTGTAGTCCTGAAGCAATGTCTGGACCCACTCAAAAGGTGTCAGAAGTGCTTCTGTGGTCCCAGCAAGCACAGCTGCCACACTGCGAGTCAGAAGTTCGGGTGCACTGATATGCCTCAGGAAAAGGGAGGAGAAATCCTCATACAAACCAAACATCAGTGCCAGGGTGGTAGTTTTCTGCATTAACGGGGGAAAGATTCCATGGTACAGGTTTCAGATTCCATCTTTCTGTAACTGTTGTATCGCATCTCTGGTTCTCAAATCATGCAGTTGTTGCCAAAAGAGGACCTTCTGAATGGGGAAGGTGACTGCTATATTGGTGAAGGCTGCACAATATCCACAGAAGTAATGTTTGCCTGAGCTAACTTTTCCAGTGTGATGAGCAATATCTTGCTTTGACTTTTTAAGGACAAGATCTTCTGAATCCATCATGCTGCTTGTTCTTTTCCTCATAGGAATGTTCTTTTTTCCTGAGAAACGGCCTCAGGTGGCCCAAAAGCTTGCATCCTCTCCCCAACAGAAGCCGATTTGATAACGTATAGCATCTGAACTACTTTGTCTTCATCTCAAACATTCCTCAAGATTTAGGAGGGTTAGGGAACGCTGCTGGTCAGCTGGTTTCCTTCTAATGGAGAGCCTATATTCTGGAACGGCTCCATAGTCTCTCTCTCTCTCACGCTCTTACCAGAGCCAGAACCCGCCACAACCATCACCGGCCCCACCGGGCACTGCCACTCCCCTCCCCGAAAAGATATTTTTGTTGAACTGTAAGGAATGTTATGGAATTATTGTAATGAAGAAGTTGTTGTAATGAAGAGCTGCACCTTGCTTAATTGTGTTAATGCTGTCTCCAGAAAAGGGGGAGACATGTAGCAGCATAATAAGACTGTGCTGCCTTTAAGAGAGGCTGAGGAAGATGGAAGCCCCACCCCACTCTTGAGTATAAAGCCAGGAAGCAGAAAGTGGAAGCTCAGAAGCTGCCTGCAAACCAAAGCAACTATATCTCTGCTGGCGATTTGAGGAGAAGCCTGACTGAGGAGCCTGAACCAGAGTGTGAGTTGCTTGTGAATGTGCCAGAAGGCTGATGCCTGGTTAGGCCTGGGACTTTGGGATAAAGCCTGATGTATTGTGGCATGAAGAGAATGTGATGTTGGCCTGAGGCTGTAGATGCAAATAAAGTGTTGTATGCTAATTCCCCAAAATAGTGACTGAGTTACTGGTACTGATCCTGATAATACTTGCATGCTGGCATGTCCGAATGTGCTACACCACCCCTGACCCAGAATATTATAGCCTTAATTCTGACTGAGGCCATGAAGGGTTTCTGTAATAGAAACCATTTAATAATAAAACAAAATTAAGAAAACAGCTTTATTTTTCAGGGTAAAACACCACAAAGAAACTATTAATTACATGTAAAGCACTCCAAGTGCCATGGCAGGGGAAATTTAGGGTGAAAATAAACCGATGGTAGCCCGCGGGAGACCCATGTTCAGTCTGGACAGCCCCCACTCAGGGGGTTTTGTGCAGCAAACCCAGTACACAGGCAGGCACCACGCTCTGCTCACTACCACCTCTTTCTCATGTCTCACAACCGCAGGGAATTCTGGATCCAGGAAGCTCCCCCTGCTGTTTGCTTCCTGGGTTGTTGCTTGGGGGGAGGTTTGCTTTTTGGAGTGCCATTTTTGAGCACTCCCAAGTGAAACTAAACAGTAGGCACCCCAGGGAGAGCGAGACTGGCAAGCACGCTTGCTGCTCTGACTTCTGGACCGCTCTGGTGCTGCGCGCACCCTAACAGATGGGGGCGAGCAGATGGGTGAACACTGGCCTGGATTGGCCCACATGGTGGGCCCATGATGTCCCCAGATTCCACCATGAGTGGAGCCTCTGTGGCACACAGGAGCACGCATCTCATGGCCACCTAATAAATGGGCAGTGAACAAGGGCTGAACACCCTTCTGGTGTGGCCTGTTGTCTCGTTTATGAACATCCTTAATAATGACAAGTGCAAAGTGATGCACATAGGGAAAAATAATCCAAACACTGCTGGGTTCTAAATTAGGAGTTATTTATTACTACTCAGGAGAAGGATTTTGGAGTCCTTGTGGACAATACATTGAAATCCTCAACTCAGTGTGCGGCAATGGTCAAAAAAGCAAACCATGTAAGGCATTATTCAGAAAGGGATAGAGAATAAACTGAAAATATAATGTTTTATGATGTGACTACATCATATGATGTGACTACACCTTGATGTGTATGATGTGACTACACCTTGAATATTGTGTGCAGTTCCGTTTGCCCCATCTCAAAAAAGATATAGTAGAATTAGAAAAGGTACAGAGAAGGGCAACAAAAATGATAAAGGGTATCAAACATGATAAAGGAAGACTTGATAGGTTAGGGTTTTTCAGCTTGAAGAAGAGACAATTTAGGGACATGATAGAAGTTTATAGAATCATGAACAGTGTGGAATGAGTTATTAGGGAGCAGTTACCTCTCAGATAGCACTAGAACTAGGGGACGCTCCATGAAACTAACTAGCAGCAGATTTAAAACAAATAATATGAAGTATTTTTTCACTCAGTGCACAACTTGTGGAATTTGTTACCAGAAGATGTAAGCAAGGTCAGTAGTATCGCTGGGTTTAAAAAAGGATTGGATAAGTTCTTAGAGGGTAGGTCCATTAACTCTATTAGCCAAGTAGGTGTGGGGAACGTAACTTTTGTTCCTCTCTGACCTGCTTCCCCCTGCCCCACTGCCTGAAGAACACTGTAACATCACAGCACTCTGAAGGAGGAGTGGCTAGGTCAGAAACCGGCCGGAGAGTTCTTTGACTCACCCACTTCCAGGTCAAAGCTTGGGAGCTGGGAGCGAGTGATTGCTCCAGTGTGACCTGTTAGGTACTTCTCCCAAGTGACCAAGATTGGCCATTGTCAGAGACAGGATGCTGGGCTCAATAGACCATTGGTCTGACCCAGTATGGCACTTCTTATGTTTGCTTGCTATTTTTCTCTCTCTCTCCAGTGAACTTGGAACTGGAGCTCCAGAAAGGGGGCAAGGAACCAACACTAGGCCCCAGCTAGTGAGTCGAGAGCCCACCATTATTAGGCCCCTGCTGACCTTTCACAGAAAATCCAAAGGAAGCACTCTGCTGGGAACAGCTCCTTGACAACAGAGCTGTGGGAATGTCTGCCATGGTAATGGTGAACCCCTGCCTGAAGATCCCCTGAGAATGATCTGGTTGATCAGAGGGAGAGCTGGGTAGCCAGCACATTGGCATTATATTTCTTCAGAAACTTTTAGGCTCTTGGAAAGAACACTGAAATGACCGCAAGATTTGAAAACACGTTTGACATTTCCAAACAGAAATGTCCTAATTTTTGAGAAACAACTTGAAAAGGCTAGAATTGATTGGGCAGTTGATTTTCAAACAAGGGTTTAAGAAGAGAGAAAAAATAGCATGAGATTTTTTATTTTTTTTTAAAACTGTTTGGAGCAAACAGCAAAATGAACAGCAAGATTAGCCATTAGTTTGATAGCGCAAAAACTCTGTTGAGTAAACTTTTATAGTTCTTATTGCTTCAAATATTGAAAGTGAAAGGCCAAAGTGTGGCTTGAAGAAGGGAATGAGTGGGAGGCAGACGACAACAGGAACCCAAGGAGTGTGACTAGACTCCACTCAATTGTACTGTTCATTCTCTCTCATACAGTTTAGCTCTGCTGGCTAATGCACCCATGGGAAGAGTGGGATCATGGCTTTGAATTCCCTTTCTGGGGATGCTAAAACGATTGGCAGCTAAGGTTACTACTTCCTCCAAGCTTTGACCTGGAAGTGGGTGAGTCAAAGAACTCTCCTGCTGGTTTCTGCCCTAGCCACTCCTCCCTCAGAGTGCTGTGATGTTACAGTGTTCTTCAGGCAGCAGAGCCCCCGCTCCCCCAGGCAGCAGAGCCCTCCCCCCAGCAGGTTAGAGAGGGACAAAAGATCTCCTCTGCCACACCCTTTTTGGATGTGCCACCCCAATTTCTCTGAGTTATCCTAGTGCCCCTGGACAACCTGAAGAAATCAGGCTTAGCCCAGATATTTATTTATTTATTTTATTTCATAGCACTTATATCCCACCCTATCCTGACCATGCAGCTCAGTGTGGCTCACAAAGTCATAAAATTCATGCAACATCCAGTAATGCGTATTACAATAAAACAATAAAATATAATTTGAAACAACCCAAATGGAGCCAAAAAACAACCCAACCACCCCCTTCCCAAACCTCCACCCACCACCCTACCCCCCTCCCTCGCCAAAAGCCAGGTGGAACCACCAGGTCTTACACTGTTGTCGAAACGCAGGGAGGCCTGGGACCAGCTGGACCTCCACCAGCGGGGAGTTCCACAGCCGCGGTGCAGCCACCGAGAATGCTTTCTCAATCGTGGTCCCCCGAAATACCCAGCAGACCTCCAGGAGGGCACCCGCCAATGACCACAGGGGCCAATCTAGAGCCCAGGGAGTGAGGTGGTCTCGCAGGTAAACGGGGCCTAGACCATGTAGGTCAACACCAACACCTTGAATCGGGCCCGGAAGACTATAGGCAGCCAGCACAGAGACCGGAGCACTGGTGTTATGTGCTCTCGGTGGCCTGTCCCAGTAAGGAGATGGGCCGCCGCATTCCACACAAGATGCAGCTTCCGAGCTGTCACCATGGGTAGTCCCACGTAGAGCGCGTTGCAGTAGTCAAGTCTTGAGGTAATGAACGCATGGATGATGGTAGCTAGGTCCGCCTCCGAGACATAAGGACAAAGCCGACATACCGGATGTAATTGGCGAAACACGCCCCTTGCCACACCCTCCACCTGGACATCCAGACAGAGCTGGGAACAAAGGAGCATGCCCAGACTATGGACCTGAGAGACAAGGGGGGGCGTGCCCCATCATTGACGGTGGCCTCAACCTCCACGCCTCTGCCCACTAGCATCACCTCCATCTTATCAGGATTGAGCCTCAGATGGCTCACCCTCATCCAGCCCCGACAGCCACCAGACACTGAGTAAACACCAAGACTGCCAGGCCAGGCTCTGATGAAAATGAGAAGTAGAGTTGGGTGTCATCAGCATACTGATGACACCGAACACCAGAATTACCCACGACCTCACCCAGCAGCTGCATATACATGTTGAACAGGAGAGGGGACAGAATAGAACCTTGTGGGACTCCACACATGACGTCACAAGGGGATGAAAAACATTCCCCTAGCACCACACACTGAGTTCTTCTGACCAGGAAAGAGCAGAACCATTCAAGAACAGTCTCGCCCACCCCGGCTCGGTCCTACAGATGGGCCACCAACATCTCATGGTCAGCGGTATCAAAGGCTGCTGACAGATCTAAAAGGATCAGGAGGGATGACCGCCCCTGATCCATGTCACAGTGAAGGTCATCAACCAATGCCACAAGCACAGTCTCAGTCCCATATCCTGGGTGAAAGCTGGACTGTGAGTGGTCTAGGTGTTAAGATTTAGGGAATTAGCTCTCTTTGAATTGGGGGACCCACACACCCTGGTTTGCAGATACAAGAGAGATTCAAATAGATGGGATCTTAATCATAGTTATAGATTTATTTAGTTGTTCACACATTTATAAAACCCAGTCTAATGATCCAGCAGCAGTTACCTAGCTATACAATATCCCACACCCAAAGTCAGTCTTATATGTCTTCAAAGTTCAAAATGGTGGATATTTTCTGTCAGGAGCAGGAGATAGGTGATGGCCTGGTCTGGTCAAGTTGTAGGACCCCCTATGGAGGGGTCCCGGAAAAGGTCAACAGCCCACAGACACCAAGTTAGATGCCAAGTGCTGAGACAATGTTCTGGTCTCTGCTTCAGTCTTTTATAGTGTTTTGGGGTGAAGATGTTCTTTAGTTTGCATATTCCAGGGTGCTTGATTGTGCAATGTGCTTGTTGGTATTCATGTTACGGGGTCTGGCTGTCATCTCCCTTTCCCATCCATCTGGAGCCTGGGTGCTAATGGTCATATTAGCAGTTTGTTTGTTAGTCAGGGTGGGCACTTGATAACAGGACATCTTTTTCCCTCCCTTCAGGCAGGGAGCACATATGCTGATGTGTATGCCTTTGTTATCTGTTCTGATGCAAAAAGGGTGATGGTCACTTGAATGGCTGCTGCTTGTTGGTTGGCATCTCCCTGGGCAGGAACATCTCCTTCTTCCCCTCCAGGCATGAAGCAGATATTCTGCAGGGATGCTCCTTTTGTCATTCCAGCTGACCATTTGGTGTCTTGGGTTGTGTAAGTTGCATACAAGCACCCTCTTATCAAGCACCTTTATTTAGTCCTTGTTAGTGCTTTGTTCCAGGCTGGGTGCAGTTGGTCAACAGGATGATGTGAATCACAGATCTTGCCAGACATGGTGATATATTAGGAAATTGTGAAAGTAATGTGAGATTATTTCCCACACATAGCCTACCTGGCTATTTCTAGAAATCCTGCCTACTGGATCAGTACAGATAATTCAGAGCTTTGGTACAATAGTTACATGCATTTTCAAATATGGCCATTGGTTCCAGTATTTTAATTCCCATAGTATATTACATACAATCAAATCGCAACATAGGAATCTGATACAATCCAGATGTTCCCGCAGCTGCTGGGCCACAACCCATTCATTAACCTTCCATAAAAAGGGAAAATTAGAGACTAACCAATAGCTGGTCAGGGAGTCAACATAAAGAGATAGTTTTTTGAGCAGAGGCTGCACCACCACTTCCTTAAGCCAGTCCAGTACTCTGCCTTCCCGTAGGGAGGCACTGACTACCCCAGCCAGCAATGGTCCCAATGTCTCCCTTGACCAGCCAGGATGAGCATGGGTCAAGTTCACAAAATGTGGCCCTAACAGCTCCCAGAACATCCTCCGCATCGGTGGGTGACAGCATCTAAAACTGATTCCACAAAACAGGACCAGACCCCTGGTTTTCCTACTGCAATAAGTGCAGTGTCGAAGTCACACTGAATACGAATGATTTTCTCCACAAAGTACTCAACAAACATGTCACAGCAGGCACTGGACAAGTCCAGCCCCAAGTGGAAGTTAGTCAGAGTGACCAGCCCCCTCACCACCCGGAAAACTGGATGAGATTTTGCAGATGCTATGAGAGCAGCAAATAACTTCTTTTTGGCTGCCTGCACGGCCACAGCATAGACTCTTAAACTCACTCAATGCTGCAATCTATCGGCCTCAGCCCGGGAACGGTGCCAACATCGCTCTAACTGCCCCCCTTCCCATTCATCAACCGCAGGTCCTCAGTAAACCAAGGAGGCCTGCGATGATGGCAGGGAGGAAGCAGACATCTAAGAGTCACCTGATCGATAGTCTCAGTTAACAAGGTGTTTCAGAGAGTGAAGAGGTCATCGAGTGAGTGGGTGTTGATAACTCCCCCAGAGCATTCTGGAACCCATCTGGTTCCATAAGTCTCTGGGGGAGAACCATAAAAAATCTATAAAATCTTTATTTTTATATAGCGCGCGCACACACACACACACACACACACACACACACACACACACACACACACACTGCCATGGCACTCGGAGCACTTTACATATAACTAATAAAGGCTTTTTGCAGTTTTCCTTACAGTTCAATGTATCTATCTTCTGCACAGTGTTTTTATGTTTAAAAAGAAATCTGTCATAAGTGCACGCTGCAAAGCATAGTTGTACATTATGAAGCATGCATAATTGTACAAATAAAACAAATTATGCAAATGGTTTTGCTCTCGTTGAAGCAGCATAGTTTGCTTTTACTGGCTGCAGAACTTAAGAGTTTTTTTGTGCTGTTAACATGGAGGAGAAACAAACATGCAGGCGGCGGGGGTGGAAAACAGTGGCTGCCATTATCTAGGTCAGCAAGCGGCACAGAAAAAAGTACCTGCCACCAGGAGAGCTGTCCCACCACCTGCATAACCTGGCGGGGGGGGAGAAAGAACACCCGCAACAAATGTGTGGGCAGGCAGCCCTGCTCCCACCTTACTCCAAGTGCCCTGCCCCCCACCATTATGGGCAGCCAGGGCAGCCCTGCCCCACAATAGGGATGGCAGGGCTGAGCAAACATGCTGGCTTGTGTTGGCCTGTATGTGTGACCCTTGGCCTGGCATAGGCACCTGGGATCGGACCAGGGCACTTCCTATGCCAACAGCTTACCCACCCCGGGGCAGTGGCAAGCCCACATCCAGCAATGCAGGACCACTCGTGTGGGTGGTCCTGGGTCAAAGCAAGCCAGAGTCACGTTTGTTTTTATCCATAGTCTCTGGCTACAGTTTCTTTCTTTCTTTCTTTCTTTCTTTCTTTCTTTCTTTCTTTCGCTAATGTTTATATCTTAAATAAATCTCTTAAATGTTTCTCTCTTTGACACTGGATTAGAGGCAGTAGGCAGAGAGCGCGAGGTGATGGAGGCCCCATCTGGTCCAGCATTGTGGGGGGAGTTTCAGGAAGTGACACTGGCCGATGCGGTCGATGTTTTGGGATCTGTGAGAGCCACTTGTTGTGAACTTGATCTGTGCCCGTCCTGGTTGGTGAAAGCCTCCAGGGAGACGTTGGGGATGGTGTTGGCGAGGGTGGTTAATGCATCCTTACAGCAGGGAAGGTTGTCGTCCAGTCTCAAGGAGGCTGTGGTGCGCCCCCTGCTGAAGAAACTATCGTTGGACGTGGACGTACTCGCCAGCTACTGATCTGTCTCTAACCTTCCCTTTTTAGGGAAGGTTATTGAACGGGCGGTGGCGATCCAGCTCCAGGCGCATCTAGACAGCATTGGTTTCCTGGACACTTTTCAATCTGGGTTCCACCCTGGCTATGGCACTGAGACGACGTTGGTGGCCTTGGCCGACGATCTCCGCCAAGAGATGGATGCAGGACGTTCAACATTTTTTGTCCTGCTAGATCTCTTGGCCACTTCTGATACCGTGGACCATGGGCTGTTGTTGAGACGGCTGCGTGACCTGGGGGGGCTGGATGGGACCATCCTTGAATGGTTCCGTTCATTCCTCTCGGGGAGAAGCCAGTGGGTAGTGCTGGGAGCTGAAACATCTTGCTACTGTGCTTTGTCCTGCGGCATCCCGCAGGGTTCCATTCTGTCTCCATTATTATTTAATGTTTATATGCAGCCTTTGGGGGAGGTCGTGAGAGGGTTCAGGGTTCGTTGTCACTAATATGCTGATGATACTCAGCTGTATCTCTCTTTTTCAGCTGACCCAGACCCTGCCGTCTCATTGCTATCCCAGTGTTTGGAGGCCATGGTGGAATGGATGTGGCAGAGCAGACTGAAGCTCAACCCCGATAAGACTGAGGTGATGGTGGTGGGGAGAGCGAGGGAGGTGTCAGCCCCCCTGATTGGGGGGGTTCGCCCTCCTACAGCTCAACAGATCCGGAGTCTGGGGGTGGTGCTGGACACAGATCTCCACCTGGAGCAGCAGGTAGAGGGGGTGGCGAAGGCTGCCTTACGTCAGTTGTATCTGGTGTGGAGGTTGCATCCATATGTCTCTGGCCTGGACCTGGCCTCCCTCGTCCATGCCTTCGTCACCTCGAGGCTGGACTACTGCAATGCGCTCTACGTGGGGCTACCCTTGTTCCTGGTTCGGAGGCTGCAGCTAGTGCAGAATGCGGCAGCCCGCCTCCTTTTGGGGATGGCTTGCCGGGACCACGTAACACCTGTGCTCCGGGGTCTGCACTGGCAGCCAATAGCGTGCCGAGCCAGGTTCAAGGCATTGGTGTTGATTTATAAGGCCCTTTACGGTCTCGCCCCCTCATACCTTAGGGATCGCCTCTCCCTCCACGCCCCAAAGCGGCTCCTTCGATCTGCCGGGGGTGCCTTCTTGGAGGTCCCCCAGGTTAAACGGGGGGCCACAATGGAGAGGGCATTCTCAGTGGCCAGGCCACGCCTTTGGAATTCCCTCCCAGAGGAAGTACGCCTGGCCCCAAGCCTTTTAACATTCTGGTGAGTTTGTAAGACTTGGCTGTTTGTCCAGGTCTTTGGGGAGGGTGGGAGGGTGGGTTAGTGGGTTTTTATCCTCCTACCCTTCTGTATTATTCTTTATTATTTTTTTTGTCCTTTCCCTGTTTTATCTGTAAGATTTGTATAACTGTTTTAAATGTTTTTAAGGTTGTTTTATTTTTTTTTAAAATTGTTAGCCGCCCTGAGCTGCTTGCAGGAGGGGCGGGGTATAAATGTATTAAATAAATAAATAATAAATAAATAAATCCATTTGAGGCACCTAAATAAGTGTTAAGAGGGAGTTTCTGGGTGCTCAGGTATTTTCTAAACCAGCTGTCTTATTTAAGCATTGGGATGGGATTTTTATATACATTTTATAGACTTTTTATACAGTTTTTTATTTTGTAAGCTGCCCTGAGCCTTAGGGGAAGGGCAGGCTATAAATTGAATAAAAAAATAAATTAAATATTTATTTAGACCCTGATCCTCAAAAAGGCAATTCCACTGCAAGCCCCATGGATTGGGATTGGAGTGGGACATTTTCAAGGGCTTCTCTTTGGTTATCTATTTTTAAAAATCTTGTTCCATATGTATCATTAACCAAAACAAAAAACTTAACAGTTTAAAAAAACCTTAAATGCACAAGACTTTTCTTAAAATAAAAAAAACCCAAATTCAGTACAATTACAATTCAAAAAACCTTCCACTCCATACATTGCAACAAAACATAAACGCCAAAAAACATGGACATTATTTCACAATTTGAACAATATTTAATATTTTATCCTCATTAACATAAATGTAATATAATTCCTTACCATTCATACTTTTATTCATTTTTATCAATAACTAAACTTTCACATTTTTTCATTATTAAACTTTAAGTCTGTGCTTTACATGTATACACTTCATACGATAAAGGGTGTCTTCAGATGTTACGAGATCACGGTGAACCACGGTGAATACCCACCTGTGGTCACCGTGTCTCGAACGTCTGTTTGCGGGACGCCAGATGTTCACCACTGTGAATCCCCACATGGGGTCTGTTTGAACCACGCTTCCCGGGCTAGCCGGGGGAAGGTCCCGGGAAGCGTGGTCAAACGGACCCCGGGCCGGGACCAACGAAAAGTCACGTCTGGCCACGCGCCACGGCCCGGGATCCCCGGCGGGATCCCGGGCCACGGCGCTTCCGGCCCGACGCGGCGGCCGCAATGGCCCCGCCGCCCGCCCGTCTCCTCGGAGGGCGGGCGGCGGGGTGCGTGGAGGGGGCGGGGCCGTGCGGCCGCACGTTGCGCTGCGCAGCCCAGGCCCCTCCCAGTTTCCCCGCCGGGATCCCCCCGGCACGTCTGTTGTGGCATTACGGGGTGACCCCGGCGGGGAACGAAGCTGGTGGTTTCGGTACGGGGCCAAAGGGCCCCGTAACGTCTGAAATCACCCAAAGTGTTAACAATCTGAGTATGCGTAACATTATACTATTCATTCTACAGAATGGAGTTGTGTACAAACAGACTTAATGCACTGTCAAAAAATTGTTTATTGTCGAATTATGATAATAAATTAAAGTTTAATAATGAAAAAATGTGAAAGTTTAGTTATTGATAAAACTGAATAAAAGTATGTATGGTAAGGAATTAAGTACATATATTACATTTATGTTGATGAGGATAAAATATTAAATATTGTTCAAATTGTTAAATAATTTCCATGTTTTTTGGCATTTATGTTTTGTTGCAATGTATGGAATGTAAGGTTTTTTGAATTGTAATTGTACTGAATTTTGGGGGGGGGTGGTTGGATTTTAAGAAAAGTCTTGTGCATTTAAGGTTTTTTTTAAACTGTTAAGTTTTTTGCTTTGGTTAATGTATCCCCTTAGTTGCATTCCAAATCCCAGACCTGCTGTCTTTTGAACACTAAATTGTGACAGAGGAGCCGGATGACTGATATTAGATGAGCTTCAAGGAATTTTTTGTGAACCAGTTATCACTATAGAGAGGTGTTAGAGGTTCCAGTCACCCACACTTACCAGAGAGTGAGACAGAATGTGCTGCAGGGGGTTCTTAGTCTGAACTCCTAGTCTTCCCACTGAAGCCGCCTTCTCCCTCTTCCTTCCCAATTTCTATCAATGGGATCACAATCCAGCCTGTCCCTCAGGCGTGTAGCCTGGGCTTCGTCTTTGATTCCTCCCTCTCCTCTAAACCTCAAATCAAATCTGCTTCTAAATCCTGTCGTCTCTCCTTGTGCAGCATCACAAATATCCATCCTTTCCTCACTGTTTCCACTACTAAAACCCTAGTCCATGCTCTGGTTATCTCTCCCCTCATTACTGCAACCTCCTTCTCACTGGCCTTCCCCGCTCTCACCTTCCCCACTTCTCATCTATTCAAAACTCTGCTGCCGAGATCATCCACTTCGCCTGCTGCTTTGATCACGTGCAGCCCCTTCTCTCCCAGGGGCGTAGCTACCATAGGGACAGGCAGGACATTTGTTCTGGGGCCCACCGTGGCTGGGGGCCCATCCCTATGGCAGCTAAGCCCGCTGTGGTGCTGCACGGCCACCTGTCCCATTT
>QEPC01004101.1:856355-868300 GCA_003113815.1 Sphenodon punctatus
GCTGAGAAAGCAGGAGGGGGCTCAGGGGGAGGCCGTATGTTACTATTTCTGTGTTTCCGTAGCTAAAAAGCGAGGAAGAGGCCATTGCAGTAGCTGAGTACATGTTTTAATTTAATAAGTACATTTGTTGACAGTTTTATGCAATAAGGACATTGAGGTGAGGAAAGAGGGGCGGGAGAGGGGCAGGGGAGTCTATGGTGATGGGCAGGGGGGGGGCCAAAGTCCATTTCTTGTCCCTGGGCCCATTCCAACCTAGCTACGCCCCTGTTCTCTCCACTGTCTCCCTCTACCTGAATGCATTTGGCACAAGCATCTTGTCTTTACCTACCAGGCTATCCATGACCTTGCCCCTCCCCTTGTGTCTCTCTACACTCGTCTCCCACTACACACCCATCCAAAAGTTCCGCTCCTCCTCTACCACCATCCTCGCTTGCTCATGGCTCTGCTGCTCCTCAAAGCGTATTCACCAGTTCTCCCTTGCTGCCCCTATGCCTGGAACTCCCTCCCCAAATACTTACTCCTCTCCCTCTCAACCTTCAAATCCCTCCTGAAAACCTACCTCTTTCAATAGGCCACCCCTAGCTCCTCATTCAAAATGAATCCATTTTGCTTCATTACTCTAAGTAATAAATAAAATGGATTTTCTAAATGCTACCAGCCAATTCAATGCTCATTATTGCTTTCAGATACTAAGCCACAGAGTTCCACCAAAACAGTGTTCTATGAAATTCAAGTTACTTCACCATGACTCAATTCATCAAGCGTGTCAGAGATATACACCAAAGATAGTGTACCACAACACCCCTGCCAATTGAGGGAAAGAAAATTTAGTTCATTAGTCGAGCAGAAGCTGTATTTAAAACAATGTAAAGAGAACCAAAGATTGCAAACTGATTACTAGTGCATACCAAGGTCATCGGAATCACCTTTCATAACAGTGGTAGTAGTAGCAGTAGCAGTAGCAGTATTTATTTATTGTTGGAAACCAATAGCTAGCCATACAACATAAAACAATTCCCCCCTAAAGGGATCTTATATACTTATACAATAAACAGTAGGAAAAAAACACTGATTATACTAAAAAGAAAAAATACAATACATAAAAACAATCAGCACAAGAATTAACTATGGGGCTTCCTTAGTTCCATAGCAGCTGACAAATACTTTGCTACCTGAAGTGTTATCACTGGCCCTGGCCCTGCATCGGGTAGGACACCATCTGTGAACCAGTCCTTTCGTAGCATAGGACTGTCCACGAACCATAGATTTCACAGTGTCGCAGGAGAAATGTTAAATCAATAAACTACCTAAAGGTTGCAGACGAATTAGATGATGCTCTATAAAAAAGCCAAGCATTATTGCTGAGGGGCAACATAAGGGCTGAAGAAATATTTACAAGGAAAAACCCATCAATTCCACTGAAGCCCATTCCTATTCTGTCACCCGACAGTTCTCAGCTTGCGCTGGAGTGCTATATATCACCACTCTTTACCATAACAGCGTTTCTTGATACAGAAAGACACTTGGCACATGGTTGTTTTGATTTAGGAAGGGCATTCCTCCTTCCTGCTTCTTTTCTTCAATGGTATTATAAAAAGCCAGGCTTGCCTTGGCAACATTCATACCTATTCATATATCTGGATACTTCAATAAAACTCTCTCAGCACCTTTTTTCTTAGATGGCCAATGCAATCTTAAACCTCTGAAAGTTTGCAATCATGAAATCATAGCTATGCCCTAATTCTCAAGACCTACAATATCTCTTCAGTGCTGAACTTGTGCCAGGATTCAAGCCTGCCTTGGAGGTTCATCTTGCTCTTGACTCTGGAAGCATGAAAGATATTCAGTGGGACCGATGGAGTTGTCCATCCTATTGGGCCCCATGACTCCACTTGCCCCTGGTCTTTGCCAGCCCTTGCTTGGGGCCAGATTCAGTAGCTGGCCCCCCAGGGCTAGGGACTGGGATTGAAACTGAAACCACCACCGATCAACTGTTTGGGGGCAAATAATAATAATAATAATCTTACTGCCAAACAACAGATTTCTGGCAGTAGCATCATTCTTTCTCCCCATCCCCTGCCCATCAATCCAGTTGGGAAGAGATGGGGCAAGGCTCAAAGGATGTCAGTGGTGATGTACAACCTGGCATCACCCAGCACCCATGGAGAGACACCAGCTCAAGACCCAGGGTTTCCTACAGTACAGAGGTCATTTCCAGCTGCTACCAGGACAATCTCTCCAGATAACATTCTGAAATTATATTTTCATCACTATTGGTTAAGTAGGTGGGTCCCAGTTTGACTCCCGGGAACACTGGTATAACTTCTCTAATTTAAAAAAGGCCTCAGTAGCATAAAGGAAAGAAGAATCGGGCCCAACTTCCAAGCAGAGACTTCAAGGACCTCAGCAGTTTGAGAGATTAGCTCTTGTGCTTATCCCATCTAAGGAACCTTCAGACCTTATCCCAAATCCTTGCTTCTTTTAACTTAAGTGTTCTCATGGTGGATTTTGACAGAGGCTTGTTAAAACCCCGATAAGCTATATTACAGTTATACCGATTTTTGTGGGCTTATGTCTAGCAAGATTCTGTGGAGAGGGGCATAAAACATAAAAATTAGCAATACCAGAGCCTTTTTCCAGTACGGATCTGGCTCACAGGTAAGTCAGAAGTATCTCCATTAGTTCACTGAAGCTTTGCACCCACCCTTGACAGGTAAGGTTTTTATGTAGGTAGTTAAGATTGATACCCACTTCTGTTACTACAGTCTGAACTGTGGTCTAGCTGTGCATCAACTATATATCACAGACTGGTACATTTTGTGATTTGTGCAAAGCTGGTTTCGTAAAATTTAGGACTTCTGTAACCGCTTTAAAAGTTAGTTCACATTAAGTCTACATCTGCATTAGACTCATACCTGCCAAGTTTACTGAAAGCTAGGTTTCACCTTGCCCGGTCTCCCAAGTGCTCACATTTTGACCTTTTGCATTTCTCTGCCATTTCTTTCCTACCCTCATGTAAACCTCCTCTGCTCTCAACAATTTAGGAGTTCTAAGTTTACTTATCTTCCTAATATCTCTGCCTCTTGCTCTCACTGCATCCTGAGATGCCAAGTACTCACATCTAGTGTCAGACAGCACATTTTTAATGTTCTCCCTTGTAAATACATTTGGAATGTCTTCATTTCACATTACAGCTGGGCTCCCTCCCACACCTCCCAACACACACACACGAATGCACAATTTTCCATTGCATGCTGTCATCCCCCCAAGGAGATGATTTGTTTTATAACCATTTCTAATGAGTTTCTGGCAAACAGTCATCCATTTTGGGATAACATTAAAAAGGGAGAGCAATATATATTATATTTTATTTCCAGAAACTGGCCATTTTCTCTCCCTCTCAATCTACTTTTGATCCCTCTGTACAACAGAGATTTCTTGCTTTTGATGATAAACCATAGCAGTAGCAGCTATGAAAGAGATGGTGAGCCAAGTTCATCTCAGGTTAGAACTCCCTTGCCTCCAATGGAGTTATACCTGGGAAATCACTGACACAGTTTAAGTAACACTACTTTCCTTTCATAGTAACACCCTGGACATCAATGTACAGTATCTTGAACATAAAAAATATGTCCTTTACCAGTACTGTTGAACAGAGATTCATCTGAACATCTTTTCTGTAAGTTGTAACTGCCAAGGTTCCATCAGAAGCTCTCATTTTTTGTAGCTGTCACTCATCATTATTCCCTTATTGGATAGGGGCCCATCACGTACTATTATCCCCTGTGACAGGAGCGCTAATATCTTTCTAAGTGTTGTCAATACAGTAGAGCTTGTAGAACGCCACATTATAATTAATATTCATTACAAATTCAATGCCTATTTGGTGAGCAAATCATTTGCTGTCAGATCCTTTAGTTACATCAGTTCTGTGTGTATTAAACCAAGAGTGTGCAGATTAATGGAGATGTTGCTTTTTAGAAACCTGACCGTCTACAAATATTAACAATCCACTCAACATATTTTAGCATCCAGAAACTACACCCACAAGACCTTGATAAAGAATACTCTTTCAGATATATATGTATTTAAAGATTGACTACTGTTTAGACAGAGCTGCGTACCGCAAATGTTTAGGCTCAGGCCCCAAATATCTTGAGATTGGGCTGAAAATAATAGTTGCTTAAAAAACAACACACCACTAAATGTTTGTTTGTTTGTTTCTGAACTTTAAGGATTCACTACAGTCAGTTTTAAAACTTTTTTCTCCACAATCATAAGGACTAGAAACTCCCTTCAGTAACATGAAAGCCTGTGATTTCAGGACTTCAGCAGAACAGAGTACTGTGAGATTTGGGATAAAAATCACAGAAGGTGGAAATATTCTTTATATCTGAGCTAGCAGCACGTGCATGTCAAATTGCAATATGCTGAGTTACGCTAGCATAAATATTAAATTTCTTAAGAACCTAAGGCCAAATCCTGAACTGTTGTAAATCAAGACAGCTCTCACAGAGCACAATTCTAATCTGCACCCACTTTGTGCCAATGCGAGCCCTTAGTACCAAAGTTCCCTTGACGTGAACTAGCCTTTGACTCAACACTCCACCTCACCAGTTGAATGTTAACCACATTCAACCCCTCCTCTCTTCCCTCCACTGGCTCCCTCTTCCTATTTGCATCCAACACAAACTCCTTGTTCTCACCTTCAAGTGTCTTCATAGCCTTGTGCTTGCCTATCTTTCTGCCCTCATTTCCCATTATGTTACCACCTGGGAACTTCATTCCTCTCTTACCACAGTCCTTTGTCACCCCACTGTCTCTTGCTCCCTAAACTCTCTGCTCTTTTTCTGCTGCCCCTATGCCTGGAACTCTCTCCCTCTCAACTTTCAGTTCTCTCCTACAAACCTACTTCTTCCATCAACCTTCTTCTAATTCCTCACTCCCATGTATTGCTCATTTATGATTCTCCTTATACCATCTTATCTTTCAGGATTCCCCTCCCTACATTGTAACTAAGCTAAGCACCTGCACCTGCGCCTTCTCAACCTCATGACGCGGGACTGGCCACCCCTGGAACTGCTCTGGGAGTGCACCCTGTGTCCAGCTCAGCTTGGGTCAGGTTTAAACAGACCTGGCATGTTCCCCAGCCCATGGTCTGCCTGTGCGGCACCCTCCTCCCCTGCACCATAGAGTTACGGGCAGATCGCCTGATGGTCTAGGCTGCTGCCCACAACTCTATGGCATTGCCCAGGGCAACAACTGGTAGGAAGTGAAACTACAGTGTGGGTCTGCCGAGAAGACAAACAGGAGCTCCACCTCGGGCAGGTGCCCCCGGGTTGGCTAGTCTGCTCTGCTGGCAGTGCTCTGGGATGTTCTGGAG
This sequence comes from Sphenodon punctatus, assembly GCA_003113815.1. Lineage (NCBI taxonomy): Eukaryota > Metazoa > Chordata > Lepidosauria > Sphenodontia > Sphenodontidae > Sphenodon > Sphenodon punctatus. Next base: position 861,739 of record QEPC01004101.1, read on the forward strand.
CAGGCTGGTGCTGGTTCTTACCTATAAAGTCCTATACGGCATGAGCCCCATATATCTGCGGGATCGCCTCACTCCCCGTGCTCTGGATTGGCCCTTGAGGTCGATACCTCTCAAAGTCCCCAGGGGGCATCTATGGAGAGGGGGTTCTCGGTGGCCGCAGAGAACTCCCTCCCAACAGAGGCCCTGGTGGCCCCGGACTTCTCCTCCTTTCAACGTCAATGCAAGACCTGGCTGTTCCGCCAGGCCTTTGGCGAGGGAGATGGGTGAGGGTGGGTTTTTATTTTCATGGGGGGTGGTAAGGGTGGGGTATTTCCCCCCCCTCCTCTTTCCCTGGGGGGGATGTTTTCCCTCCTTGTTTTCCTCCTCTCCCCCCTTTTTAGAAGTTTTATGTTTACGTTGTTTATTTTTATATGTGTATTTTTATATTTTTATATATTGTAAGCCGCCTCGAGCTGCCTTTGGCAGGAGGAGTGGGATATCAAATGTTTTAATAAATAAATAATAAATAAACATCTGGCAGTGTGCCTTGAGCGGAATGGGCCACCCGAGGCTGCCCGGCCATCTGTTTACACCCCTGTCTCTCCCTGTTCCCTTCCCCTAACACTGTCCTAAATTGTAAGCCTCTTGGGACAGGGACCTGTCTCTAATAATGACTGTTCTGCAGCAGGCACATCATCGGCACTGTATAAATAATAAATAGCAATATTAGTGCTAAGAGCTAACACTGCTATGAAGCAGACAGACGATTGCTCTTTCATATTAATTGGATTCATGCCTGTTTATACAAGCTAAATGAGGAGGTTTGTCTATGCTTTCCTAAGGAAATGCTAACTTGCCGCTTCATGATGGCAGAGCTGCTGTCATATGCTTGCTTCTGTGATGATTTGCCAAACTCCAGTGCTATTAGGGAGGGTGAAACTAGAGTTGTTGGGTTTAGTGATTACCTACAAAGCCCAGCAAACATACCCAAATCTCAGACCCTGAGTCCTTTGGGAATGGGCTCCTTCATAACTCCACTGGAAGAAAGCACATGGTGACCGATGCACAAAGACCACCCAAACTGCTTATCCCTGCAATGGAGGGACTGGGACAAGCCTTTCTTAGGGCCTCTCATTTGGGTATAACAGCCCCAATCTGGGTTGCAAAGCAACATCACAAAGAAGGGACAAAGCAGCATCACTTGAACGTTTACATCTGCTGCATCAAGTTTGTGGCATTGCTGCAGTTCAGACTCAAATTCAAATGACTCAGTGGGCTCAGATTCTTTTTGAAAGCCAACTCTCCAGCTCACCTGCTCTCTTTGCTTGGATAGCCTCGCTTTTCTGCCAGTTCAGGTGCAGGCGGAAAGCATCTGGTCACTGCTGTAACAAACAACGTATCAAAACCATGCCCTTTTCTTTTCAGTCTTAGCCAAAAACCTCTCTTTGTCCTTGCCTATATACCTCTGCTCTTGTTCATCTTTGTGACTCTGTTATTTATCTTTTTATTGAACATATAGGCCTACAAATATATGTCAAATAAACAAAATAAATAAATAATTTGGTGTCAAATAAACTAAAGTTCGTAATTTTATTTGACACCAAAAACAATGGTCTTAACAAGGACCGAAACTTCTCCAGCCACTACAAAAACCTGTAAACATCTTACGTTCTACTGCATATTTAACTTTTGTTTCCTACTGTTGATAATTCCTTCATATTCCATTTTTACTGTTGTGTACCATTTTCTTTCTTCACTGCCCATTTCTGTAGCTATTTTTGTCACCTTCAATTATATCTCCCTCCCCCTGTTGCAGCTCCCCACCCCTCTCCCTGCAACAAGTTTTTTCCCTGCCATGTCCCTGAGTGACCCACGAGGCAGGGAGTAGCACTCATGCGCGCTGGTCCCTGCCTCAGCCGCCTGGCACAAAGCTTCTTGCCTGGGCGTTTGTAACAAGCGCCCAGGCGAGGAGCTCCATTGCGCCCATTAGGCGCAATGGCAAGACTAGCCCCTCCCTCCACAGCATGCCCGATGCATGCTGTGGACTGAGGAACTCAGCTGCCCAAATCACGTTTTCAATAGGAAACACGGTTTGGGTGGCTGAGCCAGCTCAGACTTTTTGTCCTTTCCGGGACCCACTCTCAGAACGGCTCTGAGAGTGGGTCCCAGAAGGGAGATAAAGTCTGACAGCTGCAGCAGCCTCTGAAGCCAGGGTTTTTTTTTACGGCGCGGTGGGGGTCCCTAGGGGGGCAGTACCCCAAATTTCCTGCACAGGGAGCCATGCCTGATACCCACTGTGCTCTGCTCAAACTTTCTGTTCTGACTTCTTGCCTGAGGAAGGACCCTATAAGGTCCAAACGCTTGCACATTTCTACCAACAGCACACTAACTGGTCCAATAAAAGATATAATTTGAACTACTTTCTCTCCTTCTCTGGACTGTATGGTTAAATAACACTTTGCTGATTGTTTTGAGAAACTCCTCCAAAATCTCCATTGCTGTTTGCTTAGAAATGCTCATTCGACAACTAATCCACAACATGATATGGAAAGACTCTTAGGCTTCAGTTCTGCCTGTTCCTCCCACTCCAGCAGTTACTAGGAATCTTTCAGATCAAGGAACACAAGACTGTTTGTCATCTTGGTAATGACTAATTTTTTTAAATGGTGTAGCAAGTGTAAGAAGTAGCTACATGTACCTTTTCTGCATCAGTGCATCCATCAGTGCATCCTTCCAATTAAACAGGAGTCTGCATTGCTGCAGGCTGTACCAACCAGATAATGGACTGCACAACTTGGTACCCCAAGTTGAATGCTGCAACAAGGAAGGGACATGGAAAGTCCCTTCTAATGCTGTCAGAAAGGGACATGGAAAGTAAAACTAAATAGAACCATTGCATTAGAACTACATAATTCACTTGCTAAATTTAAGACAAATTTAAATTTGTGTTCACGTCTTTAGCATGATTTTATTATCCTATGAAAAGAAGGCGTCTGAAATCATTCTATGTGTCTATGCATACCCCCATAATATGCATACCACTGATCAATTTCAGCCAAATTGAGCAGAGGTAAGGCCCAATGGTAAGTAGGAAGCCAAACTTTTGTAACAATAGGTGCACCCATGAGGGAGATATAGTGATTATTGTGGCCATAAAATCCTATTGTTTTACATTGTGCATTTCCCCTACCCAGTAAGTGTTGATTCAACCAAATAGAAGTTGGAGGCTCAAATTTTCTATAACAGTCAGGGAGAGATGTTCCTTTCCATAGAAAATCAGACTTCATTCATCTGAGTGCTTGTGCACAGGAATGACTTATGTATGCACCTAATAGGTTAGATTTATATCTGGCCTAAACTTCTTTATAATTTAATAGAGAACAGTAGTTTTTTCTTTTTTTAAAAAAAAATTATTATTATTCCAATATATTATTTATTTATTAAAACGTATACCCTTCCCTTCCCTGAAGGCTCAGTGTGGCTGGCAACAAAAACACAAGAAGGAAAATAATAAAAATACAAAGCAATACAATAAAAATCCCTACCATCACCCCCAAAACCCACTCATCCAACCTTTAATCCCGCCTGCCGAAATCTCTGCCAAAAAGAAATGTTTTACACCGCCTCTGGAATATACTCACGCCCAGGCTCTGGCAAACCTCCAAGGGAAGGGAGTTCCATAATACTTGGACAGCAACTGAGAACACCTCTCTGCAGACCGAAGACGTATGGACAAGATAAGTAGGTGGTACCTGCAAGAGGGCACTCCCAGCTGACCGCAAGGGTCATGGTGGAGCATGGAAGGAAAAGTGGTTGTTAAAGTATATGGGGCCCAAGCCTTTTAGAGCTTTAAAGGTCAAAAACAGCACCTCAGATTGTGCCTGGAAAGCTATAGGAAGCCAGTGCAGACTATAGAGTACAGGTGTAATGTGTTCATGTGGTGGCCCATGGCTCAGGTGGTAGAGCACATGCTTTGCACATATAAGGTTCAAAGTTCAATCCCTGGCATTTCTGATTGAGGATCTCTGGTAGCATGCCTGGGGGAGGCCTCTGCCGGGGATCCTGGAGAGCCGGATTTGAAACCCTGCTGCCGTGTCAGGTTGTGACAATACTGGGCTACGATGGACCATTGGTCTGACTTGGTTAGGCAGCTCCTTATATCCTAACCCACCCCCGAAAGGAGTCAGGCCTCTGCACTAGCTGCAGCTTTTGAACAGTCACCAAGGGCAGTCCCAAGAAAGCACATTGCAGTAGTATAGCCTTGAGGTAATGAAAGCATGAATAATGGTGGCCAGATCTGAAACTCTCACCGGATGGCGCTGATGAAAGGCACTCCTGGCCACTGCTGCAACCTGACAGTCCAGGTGCAGCAGAGGCTCCAGAAGCACCCCAAGGCTGCAAACCTGACTAACCAGAGGGGCCAGACCCCCTCAATAACAGGGGTTTCTATCCTCTACAAGTCACAAGGTCGGCCAACCAACCAATTCAGTCTGGATTCAGCTTCTACCAGCTCACCCTCATCCAGTCCTCAACAGCAGCTAGGCTGAGAGTATGGAACCCTGCAGGGCACCACAAGGGAGATCCTGGGGGACAATGAGCAATCTCCCATCGCCACCTGCTGAGACCCCCCCATACAGGAATGAATGGAACCACTCAAAACAGTTCCGTGCATCCCAGGCAGGTCCCACAGACGTGTCAACACCACCTCGTGATCAAAAGCCACTGAAAGATCTAACATGATCAACAGGGCACAATTCCCCCTGTCAATCTCCAGGTGTAAATCATTAACCAAGGCCACAAACGCAGTCTCCATTCTTCACTCAGGATGAAAACCTGACTGAAATGGGTTCAGAAATCTGATAGCATCAAGGTGAGCCTGAAGCTGTCGGGCAACCACCCATTCAATAATCTTCCCTAAAAAGGGACGGTTAGAGACAGGGCAACAGCTGTCTGGGGAGTCAGCATCCAAAGACGGTTTCTTGAGCAGGGGCTGGACCACTGCAGTTTTAAGGATATCTGACAACCTACCCTCCTGAAGGGAGGCATCAACAGCCCTAGCCAGCTAAGGCCCCAATGTCTCCTGGCTGGCTTTCACCAGCCAAGACGGGCAAGGATCTAATTCACAACTGGTTGCCTGCATCACTCCAAGCACACATGCTGCAAACTGATCCAACCAAATGGGACACGGTTGAGCTTCCACCATGCCAAACTCTGACTTTGCAGTCAAAGTAGAAGCACCTGAGCTGTGGTGAATACAAGCAATTTTGTCTGCAAAGTAGATAATAAAAATGTCACAGCGGAGTAGATGACTCAGGTTCATGGTGAAGACAATCCAGATTAACCAGGCCATCCACCACCTGAAAAAGCTCCACAGGTCAAGACTTTTCAGATACTATGATAGTGGAGAAGAAAGCTTTCTTTGCTGTCATCACAGCCACGGCATAGTTCCTTAAAAATGATCTAGGCCATAATCGGTTGGCTTCAGCACAAGTTAAGCACCCCCTGCACTTTAACCGCCTACCCTCGTGCTTCAACCACCACAGGTCCTCTGTGTACCAGGGGGACCTATGATGTCACAGTGGTAGAAGTGGACACCTGAGTGCAACTGGCTCTGATCAAGATATCATTCCATAAAATGGCCAGATCATCAACAGAGTAGCTGTCAAGGTCAGTAGGTAAATCCTCCAGAGAGTTCTGGAAACCAATTGGATCCATAAGTCTCTGGGGGCAGACCAACCTAACTGGTCCACCACTAGGGATGGGCGAACGTGGTTCGGAAGTTCAGAGTTCGGCCCGAACTCAGCCTGTTTGGATGACCGAACCCGAATCCAAACCCGAACTGACCGAACCGAGCTCAATTCCGAACGTCGAAATGACCGAACAGTTCGGTCAGTTTGGATCGCGTTCGGGTGAGTTCGGGTGGCAAAAAAAGGTCACTGGAAGGTCAAATGTGACCGGGAGGGGTAGTCTGCTGAGGAGCAGACTTCCAGGCACCAGGGGTGGAGAAGCTTGCAAGAAACAAAACTATCTGCCTCCCCCCTTCCCAACACCTTCTGAGCTAGTCACTGTTCCTGAACAGCAAGCGTTTCAGAAGGCTCCCTCTCCCAGCATTTCCCAGCTCCCCAATCCATTGCAATCCTCCTCCCATTTCACCCATCCATCCCATCTACCCCCATATTCTCATTCATTTATTTAGCTTAGCTTAGCTTAGCTTAGATAGATTAAGTGGTTATTTTTTGTTTTTACCCCTCCCTGTGTTCCCTGTGTTCACTCTTCCTTCCCCCTCCATTGAATCCTTCCCTTTCCCATATATTCCATCCCAGATTCCCTTCCCTTCCCCTGTTTTTTCATTTAGAATAGGATTATTAGATTGCTTTAAGTTTCATTTCAGTTTTGTACTGAAATGAAACTTAAACCTTAAACTGAAAACCTTGTGTTGTTTGTGATTCCCCCCATCCCAGATAGATAGATAGACAGACAGACAGACAGACAGACAGTTGTAGGAGTTAGCTTAGTGATAGAGATAGCGTTAGTGATTTAGTTTTAGTGTTTGTAGGAGTAGGTCTGTGTACTTATTAGATAA
>QEPC01004101.1:869481-889416 GCA_003113815.1 Sphenodon punctatus
GGGGGGGATTGAGGTGGTTACTCTAATACTGCCCTCTACTGATTAACAACAGAATTTGCTTATAATTATAATTCTTCAAATCTTGCTGTCCCGCCAAGCCATAATAGTATGGGTTACACTAGCATGTATGTTGAAGTCACCCAAGACTATAAGTCTGGGTGACTTCAAGACCACATCTGAGACCAACTCAGTCAGTTTGGTCAGGGAGTCTTCTATGCAGTGGGGTGATTGATACACTAGCAGAATCTCCAATCTATCCCCTGCTAACACCAACACAAGATGGACACACACTATATTGGAAGAGTTAGGCACTGGATACCTTCAAAAGACCACAGTGTCTTTACAGATCACTGCCACACCACCCTCCTCCCCCTCCTCACATTCCCCAATCCTAGGCTGATGCTGCACTGAGTACCCAGATAGCACCATCTGGGACAACATATGTAATGCATATGAGGTCAGCAGCCTCATCCTAAATAAGAGCAAAGATGGTTGATATTTTGTTCACCAGTGACCTCACATTAAGCAGTATCAGCTTTAGATCAGGGCCCCCACTGGCCTCGACCCCCAAACATCCCAAGATAGGATGGTAGCAGCACATGGGAACAGACACAAGGTGCCTCTCCCGATGCCCCTGACAAAGTTTTCCCCCACCCCGCCATACCGCTCCATACCCAACACAACCCCAATCAGTTGAATAGCTGCCCCATTCTTCACTGACCCCCCACTACCCCAGCTCCTGAGGTCCTGAGTCCAACATCCCTGGAGGTGAAATGGCAATAGAAGCAGGCAGCGAAAACCCCTAACCCATACCCTTCCCATAAAAACACCTCACACCCACCCCATATACCAAAAGTACCAAGAGGTGCTTCTCTGCTATAGAGTTCTCTATATTGTTTTTTTAAAAATCGGTCTTTAAGTAACAGGTTTGTATGGTAATTTATTCAGAACCCTAATAAATTGGATAGGGTTTTCACAAACATTGTCAGGCATCAGTGAATTTTTTAATAGCCAGTAAAAACTGTTGTTGGGGGGTGAGGGGTTGCATTGCTGCCACTAAAAGAAAAAAAATCATGATTGGCAGTAACTTAAATCAGTCATTTTTTATTGCTGTCAAACAATATCACAGTTTAAAAGTTTTCTAGTTGGTAACTCGGGTTTTCACATAAGTGGTGTTTCTGACAAACAGTGTCTTTACACACAATGGGGATTGGGTATTTAAGATGTTTGTCTGACTGTGCATTGTGCCTAAGCACCATCACTATTTTTGGCCACTGGTCTGCCTCCCATTAGCCTCCCATTAACTCCTCATTGGTTGCACGGATGTCTCAGGGGCGGCAGTTGAGTGTTTTCCCTCTCCACAGGGCTAACATTGTGTCTAAGACATCAGGTGGTGTGTTCACAGTCATTTCCAGTCTGTATGTCCCAATTCCTCCCTATCTGTCCTGAATCTTTCACTCTGCGCCTCTGCCAAACAGCCTGTTCCTTGCTGGACACTGTCTTTGTGCTCTCCCAAAGCACCCAGGAGGAGTGGGAGCTTCAGCACAGAGCAGAAGATTTGGAGCAGACCCGGCCACTCTCCTGCATGGACTACGACTCCCATAATTCCACAGGACTGCTTCTGCAAGGAGAGTTTGTAGTCCGAGGGGCAGGTAGTGTAAGGATATGTACTATGACTTTAAGACGGGGGCCGGTGGGAACTGATAGAAAGTGGAGCTGTGGTTGGCCACCAAGCCAAACAAGCAGTTTCTTCACAAGCCCTGAGGATTTAATTTCACCAACAAGACAGACAGCGTGGGAAATGCAGATTTCAATATAAACTGCAGTGGATAAAGTGCCTCTGCCTACACTTATGCTTTATTCGCACCTGGAGGAAAGAATTTGTCCTCATACACTACTAAGTTTCGCAGGGCTCTTGCTGCAAGGAGGTAGAAGGAACTGGCCCAATTGTTGTATCCCATGAGGAAGGGTGAATTTGGGGAGCGATGCTAGCCCAGAGTCACCTCTCCCCACCCCCTGGGCTGGATGTTCCCCTTTGTAAAGATCTGAACCCCTGCTAGCTGGACTCATTGCACCTGCATTGATGGACTGCAACAAGCCCAGTACAGTTAGAGACTAGCACCTGGACGTGAGGGATCAGCCAAGCACGCAGTGACTTTGGGATTGAGACAGAGGCACAGACCTACTTGAACCACTTTACCAAGGCGGCGCCGAAGGAGGTAGAAGGAATTGGCCCAATTGTTGTATTCTGTGAGGAAGGGTGAAGTCTGGGAGCGGTGCTAGCCCAGAGTCACCTTCCCCCCCCCCGGGCTGGATGTTCCCCTGTGTAAAGATCTGAACCCCTGCTAGCTGGATTCATTGCACCTGCATTGATGGACTGGAACAAGCGCAGTACAGTTAGAGACTAGCACCTGGGCATGAGGGATCAGCCAATCACGCGGCGACTTTGGGATTGAGACAGAGGCACAGATCTACTTGAACCCACTTTACAAAGGTGGCGTCAAAGGCGCGTGCCATGGACCACGCGCCTAAGGGCTGCACGCACAAGGGTGCGCGGCCTTAGGCACTGGCCATAAGCCGGTCACTAAAAATTTTAGGGGGTTTCCTTAGTTTGTGACTTTTTGCTTGTCTCTGATTTGTTTGTATGATAACATAGGGTGGTTATATAGCTATTGTTTGTTTTTATAATTCTATATTGGATATAATTTCCAGAAGATCCCTTGTATTACTGGGAATTGTAGGGGGAATATTATGATGACCAGGAAAAGGGGGAGGCAGGGGGTTGTGCCCCCCTCTGAGACTGCTAAGTTAAAACAACAGTCTTGACCCATATATATGTGCTAAACGTGGTACTGAGGTTAAGAGAGTTTCCCCAGTGCATCCACTGGTAGGTGCCTCCGATCTTGACCTAGTCTTGGTAATAGTGGAATCCCCCGAAAATCCTACCACCAGTCTGCTGAAAAACCCCTCTCCATTTTTGGAGGAGATTGTTCCAGGAGATGATTCTCCATTTATGTTAAATCCATCCTCTGCTTCCTATGATATTTTGGGTAATCAATGCTTCCTTATTGGTAATTTAGTTAAAGAACTTTTAGCCCAATTAAAGGAAATTATGCAGTTGTTGCAATTCCAAAAATCTCAGATGAATAATATTATAGATTGTTTAGAAGAGCTCAAAGCAGGCAGGGTAGGAGAGCAGGTTCAAGATATCTTAATGGCTAAATCTATCTCTAATAAGAAGGTACAGTCTCCTCCAGTAATTAGTGAGAACAGTGGGAGTTATGTGGCCGAGTGACTACAGCTTGTGCCAAGTGCAATTACTTTCACTGTTCAACCATTACCTAATGGTCTGTTTCCTAGATGGGACTCAAAGGGGGCTATTCTCCGCCATTTATCTTTTATTCTTGCTTGCCAAATTCCATCTTGGCATATAAAATACTTCCAAGTATTACCAGCCCCAAGATTTATGCAACAGATTTTGGTGGACTTTCGTGCACTCAGATTGGCCAAATTGATTATGGAACAGCCGGAGCCCTTTTTGTCTGGGGTATTATGACTCATGAAATTTTTAAAGATAGTGTCTCATCCCCACTTCTGTTTAATCACCAAATCACTGAGCCCAGACCCAGGGACTCTGGGCCTACAGCTGTTGTTCCCCAGGTAAACAAAGAAGGCGGATTGTTGGGTTTTGTAAGGTCTTTTTGTGCCCCAGAGGCAAGGAAGAGAGAGCTACCTATTAATTTAGGCTGTGGGAGAACGGGCTGTTGCTGAGCCGTTGCTGGTGAACAGGCTGCCTACAGAGCCGCTGCCAATTGAGACCCTGAGTGCCGGTGGAGCGGGGACACCTGTGCAGCCAAGCGGGCTGCTGACAAAAGGGGAGGCGTGCCTACGGCAGCACTGTAGGTGCGTGCCATGGTCGCGCGCCTAAGGCGCGGGCTTAGGTGCAGGCCAGGTGCGCCAGGTCCCCGTTTTGGATACATCAAGTTAGCAGAATGGGTTCTAAGCGTCCAAGAGCAGATGCGGCGGCCTCGTCTCTCCCTTCTGACAAGGTACTTAAACAGCGCAGGCTGGAAAGTTATTTTGAGAGGGACGGCGGCCAACAAAGGGAGAGGGTTGAAGATTGTTTAGAACTCTCAACGAGGAATCATTTTTTGGTACTCGCCTCACCCACATTAATATCGGAGGACCCCCAGCAGACTGTACCCTCTCCTTCCTGCCTGGGCAGTAACACAGTGGTTGGGTGCTGGTCTCCTGTGATAGCCCAGTATAGGGATAGCACTGACGATGTTGGGCTGACTGATCTTCTTGCTAACCATGTGGCGCTGACCACGGAAACCATGAAATTTATGTTCTCGCAGCTAAATCAAATGAACAATAAACTAGAGACCCTGAATCTCCTCGCTTGTCGAGGGAATCAAGGGAGTGGGAATACTGGGATCCTAAAATCTAATCAGGCCCATGGGTCGCCTGGAGTCCCTACTGACCTGAGGGCCGGGGCCCCCCCCTAAGGGCCGTCGACCCTAAGTTGGGGGACTGTCCAGAGCCAGGGCTGGGTGGTGGTCCCCAGAAGGGGAAGGTGGTCTCTGACTGCGTTCTGGACCCCACATTATTTAAGGTGTCATCCAAAGAGTTAATTTTTACGATCTGCCCTATGGCTGACGGCACGTTACCTCGTTGGACCTCGCCCCTGGACATCGCAGGCCATCTGCGACTATTAACTAACAAACCTTACACCAGGCATAATATTCTTACTGTTACTATTATTACCAACACCCGGGAATGCCATATGGTAAAAATTCTCTTTGATGACCCTATTTGGGTAACTATAATTCTAGAGAGAGAAGTTTGGCTTAAGGCCAATGCAGTTTATGTTTCAAGGGTGGCCTTTGCTGGAACTGACTGCTTTCAGAGAGTGTGGGCAAGGCCCCACCCCTTGGGAAATAGTACTTTTTTCGTTTATGGGAACCCCCAAAAGTCCCCCTCTTCGGGTCAGGTTGGGGGAGCATTAGGCGATGAGAAATCCTCACCGGCTCGGAGGAAGGGGGAGGGTCAATGTGTACGCCTTGCTCAATCTGGTCAGGGCAGAGGGGGCTTTAGTGGCCCTTGCAGGCTTAAGACCTCGCTCCCTGTTTCGGGCTCACCCTAGGCAACCATCTTGGAGGGAGGGAGATAGTGGTGGAGGGGGGAGTATGGAAATAGATCAGATACCGGGGGTTTTACCCCACGTTGTAGACCCCAGATCGGAGTCTGTCAATTCAAAACCCCCTTCATCTATGGTACAGGCCCACCAGAGGGGGCTCCTGGACAAACTTGGGTCCTTGTCAAGGAAGCTGGGCATGTTTAAAACTCACAAATCCTTGTTGGGCATCTCACTTGGGCAGGAGGGGGCCCAGGGAGAAATCCTTAGGGCCCCCGCTTCACCTTTCTGTCCACCGATCTCTTCCTCCCTCAATGGGATGGGAGGGGGGGAGAGTATGAGGGTAGGATTTGATGAGGGGCAGGGGTTGTGTGCCGTGGTTCCTGCCCTGTGTGGCGCACGGGCCCTTCTCCTTCCCCTAGACCCTGGGGAGTGTGAGGTGGTGGTGGGGGAGGAGTTGGAGGCTGAGGCACCTCTGGCAGTAGACCCGGTGTCTCAAAGTTTGGGGTTAGTAGATCCCCTATTCCAGCCTTCAGGCGATGACTGCGTGGCTGTCCAGGGTTTGCAGTCAGGAGAGACCCAGCAGTTGGACAAATGACACCCAGAAACGGACCCAGGTGCCCTCAAACTCCTTAGTTGGAATATCGCAGGGTGGAGGCAGCGCCTATTAGACCCTGATTTTTTCCCTTTCCTGGCCAACTATGATATTGTTTTGTTACAAGAGACCTGGGCTTTGCACAACATGGAGTGTGAAGGGTTTTTGGCTTTTTCATTAGCCGCTGCCCCTCCGAAGGGCCCTGGGAGGGTTAGTGGTGATCTAGTTTTATTGATTTCACAGGATCTGAGGGCAAAAATCCAGTTCTGTGATTCCCTGGGGTCCTATTTTTTCTTATATTACTGTCAGCTTCCCTCCGGACTGGAATTATTGGTGGGAAATCTATATCTGCCCCCCGTCTCTTCCCCTTTCTTTTCAGTCAAGTTATGGCCTGGGATTTATAAAATACTGCAGGGAGCTTGTAGTCTTTACCCGAGTGCCCTTGTATTATTGGGTGGGGACTTTAATATAAGAATGGGGAACCCTGCGTTTCGTACAGAGCCTCTTAGGCTCGATGATTCTGCATATTGCCCTTATGCTCGGGTTTCTAAAGATCATATTGTTAGTCCTGGACCAGGTCAGCTTTGTGACTTTTTGTTGACGTTTGGCTTAATGATCCTGAATGGATGCTTTTGTGGTGATAATGAGTGGGCCTTTACGTATCATTCTATAAAGGGGTCTAGCGTCATTGATTACTTTTTGCTATCAGAGAACTTCTCCCAGAACGTTTTAGAACTCTGTGTTATCCCTAGACATGAGTCTGACCATTTCCCACTGCCCTTACTATTACTGGACCCCTTCTTTCATCGGTTGGCAGAGGGCAGGGTTAGGTCAGGGGTCATGGGGGAGGGGGAAGGACTGGCACGAGTGAGGTGGTCTGATGATGTGAGGACTGCCTTTATGGACTTCACTTGTCAGCCTGTGGTCGTAGGATTGGTGAATAGGATAATAGAGACTGAGGGTAACCAATTGGTAATGTTTGACAAACTAATGACCTTGTTACGTCCCCTTTTGACACATACTAAAACTACGGACTCTGGGTTGAGGAAATTTCCCCCCTGGTTTGATAGTGACTGTAGGGAATCGAGGAGGGAAGTAAGGAGACTAGTCAGGGGAATAAAGAGTAATCCTAGCCGGTCCCGCAGATTGGAATTTCTGGCCTCCCGGAGGCACTATCGCTGGCTAATTGCATAAAAAAAGTTAGAGGCACAGAAACTGAGATGGGCTCAGCTTTTGGAGGCTGTCCAGAGAAAAGACCAGAGGTCCTTCTGGAGCCTGGTCCGCCCTAGCTGGCGTAGGAATTTAGCCTCAGTAATACCGCTTGCCCAATGGGAGGAGTTTTATGCTGGAATTTTCTCTTCCCCTGTAGAGTGGAGGACCCTTTTGTCACCTACTGAGTGTCTTCCGGAGTGGCCTCCAGTCACTAAGGAAGACGTGGCTGTCTTTATTAGCAAGTTAAAATCAGGGAAGGCCCCAGGGGGGGACTTTGTACCTCCTGAAGTATTGAAAGCTAACCCCGATTGGTGGTCTAGCTTTTTGGCACCTCTTTTTACTGTAATTAATTCATCAGGAGAAATCCCTAAAGCTTGGCGTTCTGGGATAGTGGTCCCGCTACACAAAAAGGGTGATGTTTCCCAGCCAGGGAATTACCGCCCGATTTGTCTTCTAAGTGTTGTTGGGAAGTTATATACCCGCTTTCTGTTGGACAAATTGACTAAGTGGGTGGATGAGAACGATATTATAGTAATGGAACAGGCGGGGTTTCAGAGCGGGAAGGCCACCCTAGATCAGATTCTAGTTCTTGCCAGCCTTTCTAATTATTATGTCTCCAAACAGGGTAAATTCTTCTTATGCTTTGCCGACCTCTCCATGGCATTTGACTCAATTAGTAGGGAAAGGTTGTGGGTCAAACTAGGTGCTACTTCCATCGACAGGCGGCTGCTTTTTCTACTGATCCAAATTCATGCTGGCAATCTAATTTCTATTCGCCCTGCTCCGGCTGGTCAGCTTTCAAGGGATGTGAGGGTCTCTAGAGGGGTCAGACAAGGATGTTTGCTGGCCCCGATTCTATTTAATCTCTTTGTTAATGATATGATCCCATTTTTGAATGATCATGTAGTGCACCCCCCAGGATTGGCGCCAGGAAAGTGCCGGCTCTCTTATATGCAGACGACACGGTTTTGTTGTCTCCGACGCTGGTGGGGCTGAGGAGAGCTCTTCAAGGATTCGGAGAATATTGTGGTAGGGAGGGTCTTAAGATTAATTTTTCCAAATCCAAGGTCATGGTGATGAGGAGTCACGGTCATAAGGAAATACATCGGTGGATGATCGGGAGCAACCCTATTTCCCAAGTAAGGGAATTTAAGTATCTTGGTGTTATCTTCTCCTCATCATTGAGTTGTAAACCCCACTATAAGGCCGTGTTGCTTCAATCAAGAAACTCCCTAAAAGCGATCCTGGGGTTTTATTTCACCCAGGGGGGGAGATTAGTGATGCCTGCTTTGAGGCTTTTCAGGTTTAAAGTCATAGTCCAAAGTCTTTATGCCTTCCCGGTTTGGGGCTTACCTTTCTTGTCCAAAATGGAGAGCATACAGAATCAGGCCCTTGGTACTATCTTGGGGGCCCCGCAGGGTACACCGCAGGTGTTACTTAGACAAGAGACTGCATGCCATACTGTTAGATCTTGTGCCTTGCAGGCGCTAATGAGGTTTTGGATCAAAGTTTCCCTCTTTCCTTCCCAGGATAGATCCCTGTTAGCTCTGGCTGGGAAAGCAGGGCTTTTCAGTCTGTGGGGCGGCTGTGTGGAAAAAGAGGTTAGACTCTTGGGATTCTCTAGAGAGGTGCTGGAACCTCTCGGCCCCAAAAGAGCTATGTTCCTCTTGAAAAAAAGGATTTTGGATCAGGAGATTCAGGATGAGGGAGTTCTGCTCGCTAACCAACGAGTGGTTCCCGATTATCCTATGGCTAATAGGATAGCCTAGGACCCCTGGGGTGGGGCAATTGTTATATTTATTCTAGCCTAGATTACAACCTGCGTAGGGTTTTTATCCGTTTCCGTTTTAACGCATACTCTTCGGCTATGCTGGAGGGTCGCTATAGGGGCATTCCTTGGCTGGAGAGGAATTGTGGATTATGTGACTTACAGGAGGTTGACTCCTGTGAACACATTTTCTTTAAATGCACTGCTCTAGCGGGGCCTAGACAAGCCCTGCTGGGGAAATATATACAAGGTGCCCTGGATTTAGTGAGGCTAAAGTGGAAGCTGTTGGAAGGGGTGGATCCGACCCTCACGAAGGTGGTGGCCAGATACTGCCAAATTTACCTACGACTGAGATCTAGTAAGCTTGTACAGTAAGGGTTGGGCTATTTGATTATCCAGGCCAACACTGTGTTAGGAGTTACAGGGTCAGATCCCTTGGGGAGGAAGTTTCTGTTAGCAGGGTTGCCTGGAGGATGGTTGGCTTCTGGATTTTGGGTCCTGGGTCTCAAGTCTTGTGGTGCAAATCACCCAATTGTGTATTTTATATATATTTATATTGTTTATGTATTGTGTTATGTACTGTGTATTGTATTATGTTTGTATATTATATGGATTGTACAACCTTTGGTTAACAATAAATATTACCTTACCTACCTTACCTTACCTTACCTATTAATTTAAGATTACAACATATAGCAACAGAGGTTGAAACCCCATCAGGGGAGGCCTCTAGGAACCTAATACACCCTCAGGATCCGTCTCCCTTGCCTATTCCGTTACGGGAGGATAATGTGTCAGTTTTAGAACAGACAACAACGTCTCCTATAGCTGAGATAACATTGACTTCCCCAGACTCCCATGCTAAGAATCATCCTGCAGCACCTTCACTGCTATTAAAGCCTGGACAAAATAGTACAGGGAATCATGTAAGAGTTAACAGAGAAGTGCTGGTATATGATCACTCTTCCCAGTCGGATGGTCGATTTGGCCCCCCAGTAACAGGGAATAGGTTGCTCTTAGATGGGAGAAATGAAGGTAATGATCCATCCATATGGGGAAATCAGGAGATTATCCTACAAGTAAGTTAGTAATTCCCCCCAGGGTAGTGATCCAATGGAAATTCTATCTCTATCCCCCCTAGAACAGCAAATAGTTTCCCAAAGTGGGAAATCTCCAGTTGCTTCATGACACCACATGTCTTCAAACTTACGCCGTTTTTCAATCTGTTCCTGGAATACGTCTGGGTGGCAGTCATGCAAGGGAAATGTTGATTTTTTTGAGTTATGTTAAAACATTTCATATAGTTTTGATCCAAGAAACTTGGGCCAAAGACCCGAGAGCTGGAAGGCTTTAAATCTTTTTTCTTAAAGTCTAGGCCAGTTAGTAAGAGAAGGCGGTTTAGCGGAGGTCTTGGATGTTTTATAGTGGAGTCCTTGGCTGCAACTGTGGTCACAGAACTTAAATGTCAATTGTTTGCCCCTGGCTTGGTTCTTAGGGTTGAAGACCAACTGATTATTGTGCTCACGATTTATATTCCACCAGGTAATGCGGGGACATTCAGTGTTGAAATCTGGGATGAGCTTGAAGTGTTTGCTTGGGAATTACTGGATAGATATCCGAGAGCCCTTTTTTATAATAATGGGAGATTTCAATGCTGGATTGGGTCCAGATGATGAGGCACTTTGTCCTTATAGCGATTGCTTTGCTGGTTCTATGCATGAAAAGCTGAATAGGAGGTCCTCTAAGGATGAGAGACTAAACTCTTCGGGCTTCAGGTTTGCAAAACTGAAGCAGGGCTTAATTTATGCATAATCAATGGGTCAGGTTATAGCGATGAGAAGGGGGAATTTACATTTGTTGGCCCACAGGAGGTGAGTGTTGTGGATTATTTAGTTGCTTCCCCCAATGTTGTTAATTATATTGAGGATTTTTTTGTCGGCCCTAATTTTGTAAGTGACCATCTGCCCTTGTCTCTGATCTTACAACTGCCCGGACAGTATCCTCACCCTCCTTTGTGCCCCCCTTCCTTGACACCTGTGACAGCGTCCACTGGTGGGCATTGCTCGGTTAAGTGGAACCTCCAGCTGGCCCATTCTTTGAAGCTGCTTTTGAAAAGTGTGCCTTGTAAGGATTGGACGGAAGATATCTTAAGAGGGACCGAGAGTAAGGTTGTTTTAAATGCTTATGACTCGGTGAGCTATGCTTTACAAAATCAAATTCAAACTGTAGCTTGTCCCACCTTTACACCAGGGAGGGGTGGATTTTCCAACTAGGCCTGGTTTGACCTGAATGTAGAGATGCTCGGAGGAGAGTGAAAGCAGTTTATCATGAGTATCGAAGGGGATTGGCCCCTTGTCTTCCAGATCAGTATTTCTCCCATAAAACACAATATAAATAATTGATTAAAGAAAAGAAGTGCTGTTTCTGGAAGAATAGATGGATGGCCCTTGTGGAAGTGAGTCATGCCTCTAACTCTAGGAAGTTCTGGTATTTATTTGGTAAAGGGTTCTTTGAGGAAGGAGAGGAGAGAGTGGTCCTTACCGGTACCTATCCAGTCTTGGGAGGAGTTTTTTACCTCAGGTCAAGCGTCAGATATGGTTGAGGAGCCACTGGCAGTAACCAAAATGACGATAGATCATCTCCCTGCCTGGTCATCATTTAGTGAGGAGGAATTAGTGGAAATAATAGGATCGTTTAGTAATAAAAAAGCACCTGGGTCAGATTTGATCCAAGATGAATTTATTAAAACCCACTTGGACTGGTGGATTCCGGTCCTGGTGGCCCTTTTCACAAGAATAATTAATTCAGGTAATGTTCCAGCAGTGTGGGGGAAAGCAGTGGTTATACCAATTTATAAGAAGGGCCACGTACAAGCCCAGAGAATGATAGGCCTATCAGCCTTCTCAGTGTGGTCAGCAAAATTTTTGCAAAATTCCTGCTGAATAGACTTTCCTTATGGATGGCCTAAAACAATATTTTGTGATCTGAGCAAGCAGGATTTCAAAGGGGTCAATCAACAGTGGAACAGTGTTTAATCTTGTTCCACTTGACCGAAAAGTATAGGGCGTTGCAAGGAAAGTTGTTTGTTGCCTTCTTAGATCTTAGGGCAGCGTTTGATTCTGTCTGTAGGAACCGTTTATGGGGCAAATTGGAAGAATCTTCAATTGATAAAAGATTATTATTACTTATCTGAAACCTTCATAAAGACTCTACCTTGGTGGTAAAACTGGATAACTCAGGACTTACTACCAAGGAGATAGCGGTTGGCCATGGAGTCAGGCAAGGGTGTGTCCTTGCTCCATCCTTATTTAACTATTACATAAATGATGTTGTTACCTTACTTGCCCAATCAAACTTTTTCCCGCAAACATTAGCCTCTAAACCAATTGGGGCTCTCCTGTACGCGGACGACCTGGCAGTCCTCTCACAGACCCATATAGGATTGTTACGGCAGTTGCAAGCTTTTGCAGATTACTGTTCTAAAAATAAACTAACCATCAATCACAGTAAATCCAAAGTGGTGGTTTTTTCTAATAGCTGAAGAATTTACAAATGGACTATCGTTGAGCATTATATCCAGCACCTTCCCTGTTTTAAATACTTGGGAATTTATCTCCAAGCACAGGGAAAGTGGACTGATCAATATCAAGCGGCTTCCTTGTTAGCTAAAGGTTCGGCACAAGCAATATTAAGATTCTTTGCTGCCCAAAGGAAAAAGAATATTGATTTGACTGTGAGGGTCTTTGATGCTAAAGCTAGGACTTCTTTTCTATATGGTACGGAAATTTGGGCCCCTTTGGTGAGGAAAGATCTGAATGGAATGCAGGCTCGTTTTCTTAGATCGCTACTGAAAATTCCAATCGGTACACCATCAGCAGCCATTAGAGTAGAGTGTGGCCAGAGGAGCTGGAACTCATTAGTTTGGGAGCTAGCTCTTAAACTTTGGCTCCACTTACATAAGTTTTCTAAATGTGGTCTAAGGAAATTTTTGTTAGATGACGCTTTCAAGAGCTCTTGGTTTAGGGAAGTGGAAAAGCGCTTAAGTCATGTAGGGTTTTCACCTACCTATTTCAGTTCAAGGGATATATTAGCTGCTAAAGCAGAAATCCACGTGAGACTCCAGGATATAGAAAGGCAGGAGGAATTATCCACAATTAGCCGGTCTGCCCATATGTTCGGTTATATGTCCTGACTGCCACCATTGGGGGAGATGGCAGATTATCTGAGCTCGTCGAGTACCTTCAGGGAAAAGCAGTTTTTCCTTTTTGCTAGGGTTAATGCTCTTCCCTCAAAAGTTTATGAGGGGTGGTTGGAAGGCATTGATTATGGAGAGCATCTTTGCCCCTTCGACATGCTCACGACTGAGTCAACGCAGTGCATTTTGTTTAGCTGCCATTTGTATGATCAGCTATGGGCTTAAATTTTCTCCCCAGTCTTGGAAAAGTACAGGGGATTCTCTGATTGGAGTTTGTTGGAGATAACCTTAAAAGATGTATCATTAGATATCATGCAGAAGGTAATGAGATTTCTGACATGGGCATTTACTATAAGATCTTTATTTTTGCAGTCAAAACTCCACCAAGATATGTGATGTCTGGACTCATAGTGTGGAGAATTATCTAATGCTTTAGATTGATACAATTTGGGTAAGGGCTCTCCCGTTTTCCTTTAGAGGAATGTATTAATCCATTTTATTCAATTTTATTCACTTGTTATAATTGTGTATAATATGTTTGTGATTGTTGGTTTTTGTGTATGTCTGGTGTTGGCAATGGCCTAAGGCCAAGCATAATAAACTGAACTGAACTGACAGGTGCCTCCCCTAGGGGGAGGAAGTGGAAGTCCAGGCTAGGTGCTGGACAGAGTCTGGCATTGAGGCCTGCTAGCATTAGCTCTGAACAGTGTCTGTAGAAAGACAATTAATAAACCTTACATCAAGACTCCAATACAGCCTGTGTCTCTATATACCCAAACAGAACATGGTACCAGGAGTGGGGTACTGCAGAGAGAAACCAAACTAAGGGGCTGAACACAGAGAAGCAGGGGACTGTTGAAAGAAAGCAGAGCAGAGAAAATGGAGGCACTCAAGGCACCTGAGAAGTTGAGACTCACAGGGAACGTGGCAGAGGCCTGGAAACGCTTCAAACAGGACTTCCAGATCTATATGCAAGCTACAGGACTGGATGCCAAGGAAGGACCCCAAAAGGTAGTCATTTTCTTGCATGTAGCTGGGCACAAGGCAGTGAATTTTTTCCAGGCCATGCAAGTAAGCCAAGAGGAAAGAGACAGTCTTACAAGTGTCCTGGATAAATTTGAACAGTACTGCATGCCCCGAAACAATGAGACTTATGAATGATACAAATTTCGCATATGAGTGCAGCAGGAGGGGGAATCCATAGAAGAATTTTTGACTGACCTTAAAATAATGAGTCAGTCTTATAATTTTGGTTCCCTAACAGAGTCTTTGATAAGAGATCAAATTGTGTCTGGACCCAAAAGAACTGAACAGGTACATCAAAAGAGAACACTTCCCATTACCCACTAGGGAAGAAATTTTCGGGGACATGACTGGGGCAAAGTATTTTTCCACTCTAGATGCAGCCAAAGAATTTTGGCAGATTCCCTTAGATAAAGGTAGCTCCAGATTGTGCACCTTCAACACACCGTTTGGGCGTTATTGCTTCCTTAGATTACCATTTGGGATCAAATCTGCTCCTGAGATCTTCCACAGGACGATGCAACACATTTTTTAGGCAATTCCAGGTATCAAGCTGTATATGGATGACATTTTCATTTGGGGAAGCACTAGGGAAGAACATGATGAGAGGTTATAACAGGTCCTAGAAAGGGCTCAGTTCACTGGGTTGAAACTAAACAGGCAAAAATGCAAGTTTAGATTAAGTGAGTTAATATATCTGGGAGAAAGATTGACTCCGGTGGGAGTGCAAATTGACTCTGAAAAGGTCCAAGCTATTACACATATGCCTCCCCCTACAGATAAGGAGACAGTACAAAGGTTTATAGGAATGGTGAACTTTGTAGGCAAGTACATACCAAACATGGCAGCACATATAACTAATATGAAAGCCTTACTTAAAAAGCACACACAGTGGTACTGGGATGCTAATCTGACTAAAGAGTTTGAGGACTTAAAATCTCTCATCAAGGAAGCTCCTGTGTTGAGATATTTTGACAGCAAAAGGCCCATCAAAGTGTCCTCAGATGCCTCTAAAACAGACATAGGAGCAACCTTACTACAAAGGTATGGGGATCATTGGAGATCGGTGGCTTATTCCTCCATGGTACTAACCAAAACAAAACAAAACTATGCTCAGATTGAAAAAGAAGCCCTTGCCTTGGTATATGGGTGTAAGAAATTTCATATCTTCATATATGGGAGATCCACTATGGCCAAAACAGACCACAAACCACTGATAACAATAGCAAACAAAGGCTTAGGAGATGTTCCCCCCAGAATACAGAGACTGTTTTTTCAACTGCAGAGATATGACATCTCATTACAATACACCCCGGGAAAAGATCTCGTGGTGGCTGATACTTTGTCTAGAGCAGCTGATAAGACCAGGCAGGATAGTGAAACAGAAGAGGACATGGTTATGCATTGTTAAAACATTACCCAGTATCACCAAGGGCTTGGAGAGTCTTAAAGGATGCCACCAGTAAGGACGAGACCCTTCAGTCAGTAATTAGGGCCATTTCAGTGGGATGGCCAGCAGACAGAATACCCAGAAAACTCTCTTATTTCTCTCTCTCTTGGCAGTAACCTGGGCGGGCAGACAGGTCGTATGACATGAGAGGCAGGCTGGAGGGCTGGGGGGGCGGAAGGCGGGCTGGGGAAGGCTTAGAGCTTGACAGCAACCTGGGCGGGCAGACAGGCAGTGTGGCATGAGAGGCAGGCTGGAGGGCTGAGGCAGGCTCTGAGCTAGGCAACCTGGGCGGGCAGACAGGCAACATGGCATGAGAGGTAGTAGGGAAGGCAAGGCAGGATGGGACCTTGGCAGGGCACTCAGATAGGCTGGCAAAGACTGTGCAGAGAGAGAGAGAGAAAGAGAGAGAGAGAGCCAGTCAGATTGGCGGGCCGAGATCGTCTAGCTAGAGGCTGACTGGCAGACTTACAGTTTGTTTCCCAATGTCACCCTGCATCATGCGGTCAGTCAGATAAGCTGGCCGAGGTCATCTAGTATGAGAGAGAGAGGGCGAGCACCGGGCATTGGGAGGGAGGGACACTGGGACAGCACCTCAGCAGCACAGCAGCAGTAGCCCAGATTGTGGAGGAGGAACCCTGCCCAAGATTGCCCCTGGCATGGGATGGCGTGTGCCACTGCACCATCAATCCTTGTCCAGGGGCAGCTCTGGGATTCCCAGCAGCGAAAGGTTCACCTTGATGAACAACAACTGCTCCACCAACTTGGCCGCCAGTCTCAGGCAGTGAGGGGAGCGAATGTCCCCCGCCATAGAGAACACCCCCTCGCTGGGGACACTCGTTGGTGGGTAGGACAGTATACCCTTGGCCACTTTCAACAGGGCTGGCCACATGTTGACCTTGCCAGCCCAGTAGGCCAAGGGATCGCTGCTGGGATCGATGCATGGCTCGCTCTCTAGGTAGGTCTCCACGGCTGCTGAGGCGCCATTGTACTCCCTCTGGCAGCTTTGCCTGGGCACCACCTAGACCACTGCCCTCAGCCACGCTACTTGCCCTATTGTGGAGGACCCCATGCTCCCCAGAGTGGCCTGCACATAGGCTGAGATGCTTCTGCTGCTGCTGGCAATAGGGGTACTGCTGGTGCTGCTACCACTAGGGCTGGGGGCAGGGATAGATCCAGCTGGCTGAAAGGGGTGGCTGCTCCCACTCCCACCATCCCCAGGGGCATCCTGCCCGCTGGACCCTTTACACCAGGTCACCCTTCCAGTGGCTATAGAGCTGTGTCTGGTGTGCCATGCTGCTCTTGACCCTGGGGTCCAGCATTGTTGCCAGGACATATTCCTCCAGCTGCAGGAGCTCGTCAAACCACGCCCTCAGCCATGCCTTCAGCTGCTGCGCCAGGTCAAATGCCTCATCGGCCAGTTTCCTGCCCTCAGGGCCACAATTCCTCCCCCTGAGAATCTTGCCCAGTCCCCTGTGGAGACTCTGGACCAGAGGGGTCACCTGGCTGAGGGTGGCAGTGGAGCTGCTCACGGTCTCCATCATAGCCAGGATCGGTCTGAGTACAAAGACTGTGTGAGCCAGGATCTCCCATTCCACCCCATTAAACCTTCCGGTGCCCCACTGTCCATCACCAGTTGAACCTGATGCAGGGCAGCTTTCTGCTCAAGAAGCCACTCAAGCATCAGGAAGGTGGAATTCCACCATGTGGAGACATCCTGGACCAGCTGGTGCACTGGGGAGCCTTACTCAGCCTGCTTCGCCCAGAGGAGCTCACTGCCCTTCATGCTCTGGTTAAAGAACCCCACCAGCTTCCTCCTCTGCTTGATCAGGGAGCTACGGGTGCCTGTTCCAATCCCCTTCTCCCCCAAGCCCAGAGCATCCCTGACCACCAGGTGAAGGGTGTGTGCAGCACAAGGGATTCTGGTGAAGCCATCACCACACACCCCTTGGTGAAGGGCATGCCTGGTGTGACCCACTCCCTCACCATGGTGGTGTCAGGTCTGCCTCAATGTTCCTAGTGGTGTAGGGGGCTGTCCATTACTTGTGCCTGAAGCAGGGCCCACCTATACCCTGCTTTGGGACCCCTCCTGCCACTGGCAAATGCTGCCTCCACCGGGTCCTGCCACCAGTGCGCCATCACCACCAGGTATGCGTGCTGCGCGTTTCTACTGGACCACAGGTCTGTGGTGAAGTGTATGGTGGCACCCCCAGCCCCTGCCAGCTGCTCCCTCACCTGCTCCTTCAAAGCCCTGTACAGGTCTGGTACCACATTCCAACTGATGGTGGTGTGGTATGACAGTTTAAACTGGGGGTCCAGGAACCCAATCAGCCACCAGAAGCCCATGTCCTCTACAATGGAGAAGGGCTGCCCATTGAGTGCAATCATTTTGCCCAACAGGCACCTGACTTTCTCTTGAAAGCCATGCCACCCTCCAGCTGCCGATGGCCTTGGCAACTACCCCCACCTCAACTCCTCCATGGTGGGCTGACACTGCTGGTGAGGTGCCTGTTGCTGTTCTTCCCCCCTAGCAGGAATACTGGTCCTGCTGCTAGAGGCAGCAGTTGGTGCAGGACGCTTGCCCACTGAAGGAGGCGGGTGACTGGCCACTGCAGTCGGGAACCCGCTGGCATACACTGCCCCTGCCTGCCCACTTAGCAGCAGAGCGCTGTTGCATTACTTCAGGTGCCTCACCATGGCAGTTGTCCCAAGGTTGGTGAGCACCTGCCCACGCTTCACCACCTTATTGCACGCAGTGTACTGCACTTCCCTGGAATCATCTGCCCGCACCAGCTTAAAATGTGCCCAGACAGGATTTTTTTTCCCCTCCTGCCTTCTGGCCCACCCCAGGTGACGCACTGCTGCCAGCGCTGCTGGGAGGGGCAGAACTTGGTGGCGGTGATGACACAGCTCTGGGAGGAGGGACAGCCATCGCCACAGGTCCAGACATCTCTGTGGGACTAGTGTCTTCTTCTGCCTCACTGTCCCCAATCACTGTGATGTCCCGTGAAGCGGAGTACTGGGACCCTGAAGCTTGACTGCCCACCATGCTACTGCCACTCTCCCTGTGCCCCCTATAGCTGCTACTGCTGCTGCTGCTGCTACTCCTCTCCCTGCTGCCATTGCCTGGGGATCAGGCCTTGCCTCTAGCAGCCAGGGTGGGATCCACCAGCCCTGGACTGCTGGGGGATTGCCTCAACAATGGTGGCCCTGGAGGAACATTGGAAGCAGCACCTGCTCCTGTAGTCGCAGCAGAGACAGCCGCAGTCTCATGTACTGCAGGCCTTCCAGTGCCCTGTATGGCACTGGAGGACGCTGGCAGGAGGCACCACCGAACCACCCCCAGAATAGTGCCAGTGCCACTGCTGGGAGACTCTGAACCCTGTCTCCCAAAATCAGGCCTGCAAAGCTTGGGGCATGGTGATGGGCTCTGGCTGGTGCGGCTGCTGCATGCTGCCACTCCTCTGGCACATCCCCATCCGCCACCTCTGCCACGTGCCCCATTGCCCGCCTTATGGGCAGCAGACCGGCCTCTCCTACTTCCCTTCTCCATGTCTTCCAAGTCAAAGAATGCACAGCACACAAAGATTTTATATATTTTTATTTATTTTTTTATTCAAATTTTTAATCTAATATTATATATATCTACACTAACTCTAACTATAGTATTAACTATTCTAAAATCTATGTAACAAAATATATCTACAAAGGCCTAGTCCTACAAACACACTCTAAAATATCAAAACTGAATAACTACACACTAACACTAGAGGTGGGACATCTGGCAAAAAAACGGTTACCGGTTTTACCGGTTACCGGTTTACAAAAAACTGGTTACTGGTTTTACCGGTTACCGGTTTACAAAAAAACAGTTACTGGTTTTACCGGTTACCAGTTTACAAAAAACCGCCCGGTTTACCGGTACCGGATTTATTCCATTGATTTGAATGCGGAACTGTCCCCATTGAAATAAATGGGGGGGGGGAACCAATACCTCCTCCCTCCCCCTCCCAGGCTGTGGGGGTGAAAGGGGGCACCACCCACCCACCCTGCCCAGCCTGGATTTAAACAAAATATTTTTTTTACCCTAAGTCCCTACTAGTGTGGGCTCCGGGCCGCTGCCAGCGACCCAGAGCCCACACCAGCAGGTATTAGGGTGATCCTTGGGGTGGGGGGGTGGTTTAACACCCCCCACTCCAGGGATCACCCTACCTCCCCACCCAGGAATCGCCTACCTTTGGCGCTCCAGGCGGCAGCGGCAGCATGGCGGTCTTGCAGCTTCAGCGCTGGCTGGTGGCTTCAGTGCTTTCTAGGCCTTCCGGGGAAACCCAGGAGTTCCCCGGAAGGCCTAGTAAGCGCTGAAGCCACCAGCCAGGGCTGAAGTCTCCAGACCACTGTGCTGCCACCGCTGCCTCCACCACCGCCCGGAGCGCCAAAGGTAGGCGATCCCTGGGTGGGGAGGTAGGGTGATCCCTGGGGTGGGGTGTGTGTTAAACCACCCCCCACCCCAGGGATCACCCTAGTACCACAGTACCTACCTGCTGGTGCAGGCTCTGGG
>QEPC01004101.1:903100-917284 GCA_003113815.1 Sphenodon punctatus
ATTCAAGGTGTTAGTATTGATTTACAAAGCCCTGCACGGTCTGGGTCCCTCATATCTTGGGCACCGCCTCGCCCTCCACGCCTCAGAGCAATCCCTTCAGTCCACCGGGGGTGCCTTTCTGGAGGTCCCCTGTGTAAGACGGGGGCACAATGGAGAGGGCGTTCTCGGTGGCTGGGCCATGGTTGTGGAACTCCCTCCCTGTAGGCCTTTTGACGTATCTGTAAGACTTGGCTGTTCGCCCAGGCCTTCGGAAGGGCGGGGGTGGGTTAATTTTTGTGGGGGGTGTTTTAAATTTGTTTTAATTATGATATTGTAGATTTTTTATGTTTTAAAATTGTTTTATATTATGCTGGAAGCTGCCCGAGATGCCGTAGGCATGGGGGGGGGGGGGCAACATATAAATATAATGAAATAAATAAATAAAAATAAATTCAGACTTTGATCTTGCCCTATTAAATTATAGGGCATCCCCATTACAGGTAGGGAAATCCCCAGCAGAACTCTTATTTAATAGGAAAATACATACCAACTTGCCACAATGTGAATGGGGGGAGGAGATGAACCATCACCAAGTACAAACATGAAAAATAAAGGCAAGATCAATGCATAAAAGATACTTTGACCAGGGAGCCCATAAACTGCCCCCTCTTAAACCCAGTGACAAGGTAAGGGTACACGATGGGGGGCAGTGGTCACAGAAGGCAGTTGTAAATAGGGAGGTGGCTCCTCGATCTTATGAACTACAAACTAATGAAGGTCAGATAATGAGGCGCAACAGACGGCATCTCTTACTTGTTCCCAGGGAAGAAAACGACAAAGAAGAGACAGGAGCAACAGCACTAGGATGATCCAGTATCCGGGTTTTGGGTGTACCAGCAGTATCAGATTACCCCGGTAATTGGGGGAATTTACCGGATTCCCCGTGCCAGATTTTTTTACATTGCGGCCGTTCAAATGAATGGCCGCAATGTAAAAAAAAAAACAGAAAAAAAGCAAACTTTCCTTCCCCCGTCCAGGCTGTGTGGGTGGAAGGGGGGACACCACCCACCCACCCTGCCCAGTCTGGATTTTTTTTAAAAAATTTCCCCTAAGTCCCTGGGCTCTGCGCCGCCACCAGTGACCCAGAGCCCCCCGCACCAGCAGCACAGCAGGTAAGTGTACCAGTACCATTGATCCCTGGGGTGGGGGTGGTTTAACACACCCTCCACCCCAGGGATCACCCTACCTCGTCCACCCAGGGATCACCCTACCTTGCCTTCAGCTCTGGGCAGTGGCGGCGGCAGCGGTCTGGCGGCCAGTTTCAGCTCTGCTGTGGCTGCCGGCTTCAGCACGCTAGTGACGTGTAATAGGCCTTCTGGGGAACTTCCAGGTTCCCCAGAAGGCCTAGAGCATCACTAGCATGCTGAAGCCGGCAGCCACAGCAGAGCTGAAGCTGGCCGCCGGACCACCGCCGCTGCCGCTGCCTGGAGCTCATGCACACCCTTTTTCAAAATGGTGGCAGCAGTATCACCACCATTTTGAAAAAGAGCAGCCAGTCTGCACATGTGCAGTGGCCATTTTGCACATGCACAGATCGGCTGCCCTTTTCCAAAACATCCGTGATGCTGCCATTTTGGAAAAGAGTATGCATGTGCAGAATGGACTCAGCGGTCATTTGCGCATGCACAGTGATTTTAACTTTGTTTAATACTTTAAAAATGAAACCAAAAACTGAAAATGAACGGTTTTTCAATGAAAACCCCCTAAAACGAATTGTTTTTGTCAAACGAAAACTAATGGGGTGCATTCTGCACACCACTTTATGGTATACACTTTCTACCAGTGAACAACTAGGAACTAAACTGTTCCTTAGGTATAACCAGAGTCATATTTGAACGTTTGTCTCCAGCATTGACTGGACTTTTTAGTTAAGTAAAAGGGATGGTTAACTTTAAGTTGAAAGGGGATTTGAAATATGATGAAAACTTTTACTATCTAGATAAAATGCCTTATTATTGACTGCTATGATCAGCAGCTTCTGAGATATACTGTTGGACACAAGTTTCACAATCAAGGGAAACCAAAGGGTTTTTTTAATTTTAATTTTCCCTGTGGGAAGGCAAAATGCAAATGAGTGAGTCATGGCTTCAATTAGCATGAAGTGCACTCTGATGGCCAGCTTCATTCTATCTGATTCATCATTTAAAGATACAAGCACTTTCCCAGAATTAAGAAGTAGAGAGCTGCAACAACATATATTTATCTTCCGGAGTTCTCGTGGTCATTTGATGCCTTAGCACGCTTTAAGACCCCGAGGTCACACACAGCATTAGCGCACTGGCCTTCCTGCTAGATAACTGAAATAAGTTGATTTGGGCTAAAAGATATGGCATTGTGCCACAATTTGAGATGTTAAAGGTGAACATGTAAAATAGCATTTTCATGCAATGAATTAAAAAAATAAAAAGACAATTAAAAAAAAAAAAGACAACTCATGCTATAAAAAGACAGAGATAAAGGGGGCGTATGTGCAGCGCTGAGTAAGTTAGGGATCCTCTGAACTCCGCTGACCAGCCCGAAAAAACTGCCTTTGATCTGTGATTCCCTCATTTAAAAGTCCCTGCCGCAAACAGAATGTCGCAGATGAACTGCAGGGGGGGGGGGGAACCAACAAAGAAACCTCCTTAGAGAGGTATTGTCAGCACCAGCCCAGAGAGCAGTCTCGGGAATAGGGTTGAAGCAGCAGCAGCTGTTACAGTGCCGCCATTCCATTCCGAGAACTCGGCACTTAATGTGTCTTGCCGCCGACTTCCCCTCAACATTTTTGCGATTCCGCATTACCTGCTGCCAGTATCTGCAGATGTGGCATGTCTGTAGTTTGTGAACACAAGCGGTTTTATGCCGCCTTCCGCCACTGAGCGTGAGTCCCCTAATTGCTTAGGGTTGGAAGGAACTGTGTTGGGTTTAGGCACCTTATATAGGGTGGGGGTGTGTGAACGTCATGTGTTTTTTTGTTAAGCTAGTGAGCTTGGTATATGCCGGTAAGAGAAGGGCTCGCAAGTGAGAATAGAAGGAGCCCCTTGAAGAAGAACTTTGTTTACAAGGCAGCAACTTCCCCCGTGCCATGGTGGCTATGGTCCTGGCTGCAATGCTGTGAGAATCACAAAGCTGCCAAGCTTAAGGGAAAGGGGAAACTGTGGCAAACCTGCCGCTTCTGCGTGAAATCTACACAGGTGAAAATACCGCGGCAGCAACCGCGGAAAGCTACGAGTGCAAGGCGCGAAAATCGCTCCCTTCCTAACCATGCTGCTTGGTGCAGAAAAGCACTTTCTGCCAGTAAATGCTGCCGCAGTGGTACAGCATTTCAGCCCGGCTCATGAGTCAAGGTATGAGGCGGCGGAGGGGGGATGGCACTACCCGAGGCCACAGCAACTTCTGAGGAGGAAGAAAAGGCGGGAGATTGGTCAGTTGCAGAACTGATTATAGGGATGAAGAAAGAGCTAATAGCTGAGATTACCAAGATAAGAGCCTCTGTAGAGGCTGGAAATAAAAAATTAGAAGTGCTTGCAAAAAGGCTAGATACTGCTGAGGATCAAGTGTCAGTCGTGGAAGATCATTCTGTGTCTGCAGTAGAGCATATGAATAAGTTGCAGGCGTCAGTCTCTTTCCTCTTGCAAAAAACAGAGGACCTGGAGAACAGATCTAGGAGAGAGAATCTGAGATTTGTGGGAATAAAGGAAGGAAGCGAGACCCCAGGGGTGAAGGAGCTAATATGGACACTATTAAAAGAAGCATTCCCTGATGAGAAACATCTACATAAGGTGGCCATTGATAGAGCACAAAGAATGGGGAGGCCACAAATAAAATAAACTGTTCCCACGACGACAATAATTGTCAAGTTCACATCCTTTCAAAATAAGGAAGAAATCTTAAAGCTGGCAAGAGCAAAGAAACAAATTCTTTTTCAAAATGACAAAATAAAGGTTTATCCAGATTATTCAATGCAAACAATGTTGAAGCACAGGAAATGGGGGGAAAATTTCCCATCCTGAATGAGAGAGGCTTAAAACCTATCCTAAAGTACCCTGCACAGATGATGATCCTGAATGAGGGAAGAAGGAAAACGTTTAACAGCATGGAGGATTTTGAAATCTTTTTGCACGCGCTTCCAGCATCAAAGAGTACTTCAAGTTAATATAATGAAGATTAGTAAGACCTTGTTGCTTCAACTGTGAAGTGCAGAGGATGGGAATGTGGCTTGATAATTGCTGGTGTACAAAAGTGAATGTAATGTGTGTGGGGGGGTAAGGCTTTGCTGTTCCATGTTTGAAATGCAGGGGCTGTAAAAATGAGATAAGGTGGAGGGGTAAGTCTTTGCTGGTCCATGTTTGAAATACAGGAGCTGTAAAAAATAAAATAAGGTGGAGGGATAAGACTTTGCTGTTCCTGAAGTCCTATGTAAGAAGTAAAAAGAAGAGCAAGGCAAATTTAATAAGAACCATTGTGGTTTCACTGGAAAAAAGATAGGCAGTTTAAGTTTATGTAAAATTTGAACTTAGGTTCCATTGATGGCATATGGGCTGGTCCAATGAGACTCAGATTTGCTAAATCCAAGTGGGATGAGGCAAACACTCCCTAGTGGGTTTCTTCTTAAGTTATGGGTTATAGTTTATGAGTTAATTTAGTTGTGGGGGGTGGGGTATTAAACTTTACCAAAGGAACAGGAAACTATATATAGCGCATAGAATTAAGAAACAAGTACAAAGATATGATGTGAATTTAATTATACTGTTGGGAGGGTAGATACGTGGACAACGATCAGTTGCAAACTGGACGTATATTACTCCAAAGCATGAGATGATACGACCCCCAAGACGGTTGTGTTTAAGGTTATAATAGGGAGATATATTAGTCATGGGGGAAGATTTAAAAGACAAAATTGGGTAAAATATGTGCCATGCAAGATAGGTTTAAAACGATTACCATAAATGTTAAAGGTCTAAACTCCCCAGCTAAAACAAAACGAGTCAGGAACCTATTAATAGACAATAATATCAACATTTTTTTCATACAAGAGACTCATCTCCTGGAAGGGGATGTGAATAGATTTGGTAACAGAAACACTGGGGAAACGTATGCCTCTTGTGCAGGGAGGAAAAAGCAGGAGTACTTATTGGATTTAAGCACAACATAAATTTTAAGTTACATAAAATGCTAAAAGATAGGGTGGGAAGGTTTTTCTTTATCTCAGGAACTATCAATGACAAATGGATTTCCTTAGCAAACATATATGCCCCCAACACAGGAACTTTGGCCTTTTTTCAAAAAAATATACCTAACATCTTGGAATATATGAAGTGCACACTCATTATACAGGGCGATTTTAATGCTCCCCTCACTAAGCTTGATGTCTCTAGAAAATCCCCTCTGAGTAGGGAGCACGATAAAATTAAATAAGTGCACTACTGACATCTAGTGACCTTGCAGATGTATGGCGGTATATTAACAAGAACAGTAAAGAATATACTTTCTTTTCCGCTGTGCATAACGGCTACTCAAGAATAGACCATATAATGATGAACAAAGTGGACCTTTGGAAATGCACTCAATGTTTTGTAGAACCAGTGGTCTTTACAGATCATAATGCAATAATTTCAAAATTCAGATTAGCCGCAGATTGTTCAAACCAGGGAATACGTTGGAGAATGGACAGAGGAATGATTAAAAAAATGAACAAAATAAGGTATTCATAGAAAAAGAACTTATTAATTTTTTTTAGATTAATACAAACAAAGTTGATTCCTCAACCATACTTTGGGAGGCTGCAAAAGCAACATTAAGGGGTAAGCTAATCTCACTTAGAGCACATTTGCTTAAAGAAAAGAGGGTTGCAATTAAAGATCTGTATGCTAAGTTACAAAGGTTGGAGGCCATAAACAAAGTATCCCCTTCAAAAATATTACTGAGGGAAATAGCCAAAGCTAAAGAAGTGGTCAACACTGTAGAAATGGAAAAGGTGTCAGGACAGTTAAAACGCATGAGATTATATTATTACGATAAGAGTAATAAAACAGGAAAAGCACTGGCAAGATTAACTAAAACTAAACAACAGAAGGCGTTTATAACAGAAATATACCAGGAAGATGGTTTTAGATGCCAGGAATGAGATCAGATACCTAAAGTTCTTTTAGACTTCTACAAAAAAATGTATGCATCCAATAACCCTGATCCATCAGACATTAAGACGTATTTGGAGAAAATTACACTTCCTAAATTAAATCATGCCCCAAACGCTTTTTTAAACGTACCCATGAGGAAGTACAAGTGGCTAATGAGGAAGTACAAGTGGCTATTGAAAGCATAAAAAATAATAAAGCTAATGGCCCAGATGGGTTTCTGAGTGAATTTTATAAAGTCTTTGCCAAAGTTCTTTGCCCTCAACTAACAAATGTATTTACTGATATTTTGAAAAACAAAGGAATGCCTCAATCCTTCTATGAAGCACAAATTACTTTAGTACCAAAACTTGGAAGACCGGTTGATAAGTGTGGAATCTATAGACCTATATCCCTTTTGAACAATGGTTTTAAATTTTTTGCTAAGGTCTTAGCGACAAGACTGAAAGTGGTGGTTGGGGAAATGGTACACCCAAATCAGGTTGGGTATATACCTGGAAGGCAGAGCACAGATAACATAAGAAAAGTAGTGAACTTAATTCATTCCCAAAAAGAAAGTAAAGATCAAGCTATGATCATATCTGCAGACGCGGAAAAAGCATTTGATTATCTGGAAATTAGGTATCTATTGGCCATGCTGGAAAAAATTGGGTTCTCTGGTAATTTTCTAGGATGGATAAAGGCCATTTATCTCCAACCATGATCTGCATTGATAGTTAATGGAAAGACTAAAGAGACTTTTAATTTATATCGTGGAACGAGACAGGGATATCCCCTGTCACCCTTCCTTTTTGATATTGCCTTGGAGGGTTTGACCGTTGCTATAAGACAAAACAAGGAAATTGAAGGTATGCAGATAAACGGACAGTAATACAAGCTCTCTCTCTACACTGATGATTTTATTTTATTTTTGAAAAAACCCATACAATCTGTGCCACATTTAATAAATACGATAGAACAATTTGGGAAAGTATCAGGGTATAGAATCAACAAAGTTAAATCCTATTCCTTAATATTCGCAGCATCAGAGGAAAAAAGAGAACAGATTAAAAAGATATCCCCCTTCCTGGAAAACCCCAAAGGCATTAAATATTTAGGGGTAACGCTCATTCCAGATTGTAAGGACCTATATAGTGCTAACTTCACCCAGATTTTGCCGCAGACTCAGAAAGAGCTTGCACAATGGAAGAATCTGATGTGTTCCTGGCTAAGTAGGATAAATTTGTTTAGGATGATTGGACTACCTAAAATAATTTGTAAATTCTTAGCTTTATCGATTAATATACCTGCGTACTTTTTAAAACAAATAGACAGTTTACTTAGGGATCTAATTTGGTCAGCTCAAAAGACCAGACTAAAAATGACCATATTGTTAAAACCTATCGATATGGGAGGTGTAAACAAACTTACCTGACGTAAGGCTTTACTACAAAGCTGTGGTGTTGGCTACAATACAAAGTTGGTACAATCAACCAAAACACCCAGATTGGATTCAGATTGAAAAGGATATATTGGGTATAAAAACATTCAGTGAATGTTTGGTTGATGAAGGAATAATACCCTCTCAATTATTAAAAGAACATCCATTTGCACAGCCAGGGTTCAAACACTGGAGATTGGTACAAAGGAAGCTGAAGGATAAGCGATATGCATTTCTATATTCTCCAGTTGAGAGAGTATGTATAAGGGATAAAGAAGTTGCCATCCAACTGAGGTCCCAACTTAAAGAGAAAGGAATAACTAAAGTAAGTCAATTGTTTAGTAAGGGTAAATTTAAAAAAATACAGGCGCTGGAGACTTTAATACAAGGGAAAATTAATACGTTTCAGTACCTCCAATTGAAAAGTGTTTTTGCAGCTTCAGACACAGTAAAGAGTTTTGGACGAGAACCCGTTGAAATAGAATCAGTAGTATTTATCTTATCAGGGTTAAAGGGTAGACTCTCAAGGATTTACAAATAATTGAAAGGGTTTATGTATCCCAAGGGTAATAAATACATAGAACAATGGGAACAGGATTTGGCCTGCAAATTTACAGAAAAAGATTTTTAAAATTTGGAATCATATGCAAAGCTGTGCATCAGCAATGGAAGTAAAGGAAACACAATTAAAAATTACTACCAGATATTACTTGACACCTGTACAGCTGAAACATATGGGGGTGGATCCAAGGGGATTATGTTGGAAAGGCTGTGGGCAGGTGGGCTCCCTGATGCATTGTCTTTAGGTTTGTGTATTTGTGCAACAATTTTGGAGACAAATTTGGGGTTTCGTGAATAAAATAATGAATGTGGTAGTTCCTTTCAAGCCAGAAATAGCGTTGCTGGGAATATACCCAGAGGAGGGAGCCTTAAAGCATCATCAGGACACATGCAAAGTTTTATGTTTAGCGGTAGCCAATGTGATTTCTAGGCACTGGAAATCCCAGGGATCGATACCACTACGGGAATGGGTCAGTCGTATATGGTTCCTCTTTACAATGGAGAAGTTGATGGCAAATCTCAAAAACAAGCACAAAAACCTCGAGGCAACTTGTTTTTCGGTCTTAGCAGCCATCGAAGGGGAAGAAATTACAAAAAACCGACAGGACAATTTTGTTTGACCATTATCTGTGAAAGAAAGACTTTATTTGGGTTAAACAGACCAGTATGATCCACGTATAAGACACTGACTATGGCACAACTGACAAGCAGAAACTCTATATAAACCACTTCTGAAAATACTGTTCCTAAAGATATAGGGGGTAGGGATGTTTAAAGTGTATAGGACAGGAAATACATGTTATGATAATTTGTAAAACTAGATACATATATTTGTATGGTTTCCTTTGATTTATCAATAAAGAAAAAGTGATATAAAAAAATTAAAAAAAAAAAAAAAGACAGAGACCCATTTCATAATAAATAATATATAACAAAACACAATAGCTCTGATTCTAAATCTCAGATTTCCTTGACGCTTTTGACTTGGATATGTCAAAGACATTCCTGTTCCATTGGTGGAGTGCTTCATGTGAATGAATGTCAGGTAAGCATGTTCCCATTACATACAGAAAGGGTTATATCAGAAAAAACATCCAACAAAATAAATGCCAGATAAAATAGGAGCCCACAGCTTATATGGCAGAGGTGAGTAACCTCAGACCCAAGGACCAAATGCAGGCTAGTTTTTATTTGGCCCCTTTATAGTTCCTACTAGATCTGGTCCCTGGATTCAATTCCTACCCCCACGCATTGCAAAACTGAGCTCAGGGCAACGGAAGAGATGAGAACATACATACCTGGATAGGGGAATGACCCATGGCACAGATCCATGATCTGGACCTTCTTCTTCCACAGCGTACCCCATAAGCACCTCCAGACTTCTATGTGGCCCATGGAGCTTGTATTTATTTTCAAAGTGGCCCCTGGGAGGGAAAAGGTTCCCCATCCCTGTTATATGGGTTTACATCTACTTACAATGGTGAAACTTACATCATCCCTTATTCCCAACAGATAAAATAAGAACACACACTTTAGGAGAGATATGAATGGCAATCAATCAGTCCTTCCATGTTTGTGGGTAGAAAGAAATGAAGTTGGTTTGCTGCCCCAAAGAGAAAAATAAACAATGTTATAGTTTTGCTAACACCGAATTACATTGACATTCAGAAAAGGGGGACTCTCAAAGGGACTTGTATACCATGTTGATACAAAGGATATCAAAAACCTCAAGAAAATAGAATAGATTAGGGATGGGTGAACGCGGTTCAGAAGTTCAGAGTTCGGCCAGAACTCGGCCTGTTCGGATGACCGAACCTGAATCCGAACACGAACTGTCCAAACCGAACTCAATTCCTAACGTCGAAATGACCGAACAGTTTGGTCAGTTCGGATCGCGTTTGGGTGAGTTCAGGTGGCAAAAATGTGTCACTGAAAGGCAAAACGTGACAGGGAGGGGGAGTCAGCTGAGGAGCAGACTTCCAGGCACCAGGGGTGGAGAGGCTTGGAGTAGCAGCCAGCCTGCCCAGTCACCATCCCTTTTCGTCTCAGACCACTGGTTTCGTAGTCTGCGATTGGCCACGGGCTAGGCTTCACGGAGCCAATAGGGCTTGCGGTGAGGCAGATGCAGCAAGAAACAAAACTGATTGCCTCCCCCCTTCCCAACACCTTCTGAGCTAGTCATTGTTCCTGAACAGCAGGCGTTTCAGAAGGCTTCCTCTATCCCAGCAGTTTTTGTTCGTTCCTATTCCTAATCCATTGTCATCCTCCTCCTATTTCACCAATCCAGCCCATTTACTTTCATATTATCATTTATTTAGATTATATTATATAGATTTAGGTGTTATTTTTTGTTTTTACCCCTCCCTGTGTTCAATCTTCCTTCCTCCCCCCCCCCATTGAATCCTTTCCCTCTCCCTCTTATTCCATCCCTGATTCCCTTCCTCTATTTTAAGTTTTGGATTTATTTAGAGTAAGAATATTATTAGATTGATTTTCATTTCAGTTTTGTACCCCTCCCTGTGTAATATTGTATATATATATATATAGTTATTAGATAGATAGATACTAGATAGATATACATAGTAGTTAGCTTAGTTAAAGAGATAGATAGAGATACAGTGTGTTTGTAGGACAAGGCCTTTGTAGTTAATTATTAGGATATTCCATTTAGTTCAATAGGTTTTAGAATGGTTAATAGCAGTTAGATTTAGTGTAGAGATAGATAGATAGATAAAAAAGAAACAGCCACTCCAGCCCCAAGACCCACCATCAGGGTTCTGGGGCCAAGTTACAGGCAGGGAGAGCTGTGGCCAATATGTATCTAGACACTGCCACTCTAGCCCCAGGACCCACTTTCATGGGTCTGGGGCCATCATTCCTCACACAGAGAGTCGATTTTCCAAAGCATCAAGAAACAGTCACTCCAGCCCCAGGACCCGCCATCAGGGTTCTGGGGCCAATTTGCAGGCAGGGAGGGCTGTGGCCAATACCTAGAAGCTGCCACTCTATCCCCAGGACCCACCATCATGGGTCTGGGGCCATCATTCCTCACACAGAGAGCCTTTTTCCGAACGCCCGAACCGAACCGAACAGCCAAACCCGATTGCGGCGAACGAATCGAACAGGCGAACTGAACCGGACCGAACAGCCGAACCCGAACCACGATCTGTTTGCCCATCCCTAGAATAGATGTTTTCATCCATCAATGATATGATTGGTATTTATTTTATTTATTTATTTATTTATTCTATTTTTACCCCGCCCCTCTCGCCTAGGCAACTTGGAGTGGCTTACAATTTTTTAAAAAAACATAAAACCATTACATTAACAATTACAATTTTGTAGTGCATAAAAGAGAAAAACAAAAAACATTCCCACCCTCCCAACCCATCTAACCCATCACATGGCAAGAAGGTTAGGGCTGAGGCAAACCTCCACCAGGAGGGAATTCCAGAGTGACAGCGTAGCCGCTGAGAATGCCCGCCTGTCGCTCTGAGCCCACTGATAGTGCAGGACATCCAGGAGGGCAGGGGGTGAGGCAATCACTCAAATAAGCAGGACCCAGGCCGTGAAGGGCTTTATAGGTCAAAACCAGCACCTTGAATTGGGCTTGGAAGCCAGTGCAGTGTTATGTGCTCTCTGAGGCCCGTCCAGTTAGACCCGCCGCATTCTGCACTAGCTAGTGTTGCAGCTAGTGTTGAGAAAGGCCTGCGTTTTACAGGATCAAACCCTTACCTTAAGGATTTGATCCTGAACCTTAGAGGATAGTTCTGAGGATAATTCCTTAGAGGATTAATTAGAGGATAATTCTGGACCTTAGAGTGTAGGTCCATGTTGGAATGTGTCTATCTTGTTTCTTGCTGCCCGACTATGAAATAAAAGTGAAAATATATGACTGAGGGTCCATACAGTATATTAATGTTCCATTTGTGAGATTTTCTCACTGAATATACTTGCCTTTTAATTACCAGTTCAGGCATAGAATATAAGATCCAGAAGGGTTTAAAGCCAGGTACTGCTCTGGAGCATGAACCAAACAGGCAGGCAGTTATTCCTCTGATGCTTTGGTTGCTGAGTAAAAGCAGCCACACAGAAGGCAATAGCGGGAAGAATTCTGCCAGGACTCTAGGTTCCTGACAGGACTTGCCCCAGCACCCTCAGCACTTCAGAACAGAAGATTTAGCTGCCTCACGCTGTTGGGTTCATTCTGGTGGCTTATGTGGCCTCAAAAAAGGGATTGGATAAGTTCTTAGAGGATAGGCCCATAAATGGCTGTTAGTTAGGGAATGGGACCTCTTATTTTCATAGGTTGGGAGTAAATAGTCAGAAATGGATCACTCCCTTATGACCTGTTGAGCACTTCTCTAAAGCAACTGAAGTTGGCCATTGTCAGAGACAGGATGCTGAGCTAGATGGATCATTGCTCTGGTCTAGTATGGCACTGCTTATGATGTTGTGAAGGTCAATAGCATAGCATAAATGGTGACCTGGGAGAACTACAGCATATCCAGCCTTAAGTAACTGTCAGGCTATTCTCATTGGTAGAATGGATCTGTTCCCTGACTGGTTTAAGTCTCTTACCCTATATAACTTTCTGGGTCAGCCTCATGCCCTTTGCCTTGAGTAACCAGGAAGTTATCTCTCTCAGATTCCCAACCTGACTATCACTTCCAATTTCTGATAATTGATTTGTCTAATTTCTTTGGCCTGTGATCTCCTGGTTTGACTCTGAAAGCTCCTGACACTAAGTTCACCTTTTATGGTTTGATGCTCTTCTCAGAGGGTGCAGTCATACGAAACACCTTGAGAAGGCTACCACACCTTGGGTAGTCTCAACCTAGGCTGCCTAGATTAAGTCTGGACAGCTGGGCCACGCGATACAGTGCATCATGTGACCGGCTGCCACTAGATGTTCTGCCTGCTGCGGGGTGGGGCAAGTTGCTGACTGCTACACTCTGCATCCTCGGGAAAAGTCCGAGGACATGTCACATACAGCCTTTCCCCCATATGGGAGTAAGGCTGCCCAAGGAGTGGCTGCCCATGTACCAGGGCCCTTTCAGCCCTACCGTGCAGTGAGCTCCACAGCAGGGCTTTGAGCAGACAGTCGACTGTTGTGCACCACATGAAGGGCAGGAATTTGGTCGGGCCGGGGAAGGGAGGCAGGGCAGGACCAAGTGCCCGCTCATGTGACCGGTGCCTCAACCCACTCCAGCCATGGCGGGATCTTCAACAGTGACCTTGCTGCACCAACAAAGGGGAGAGCGTGCTGGTCTGCCCAGTTCCCTGTGCCAGCCCCGCGGCTGTGCTTGCCCGCCATGGGGCCTCGTGGGGATCGCTCGTGTCACTGCACCCACACTGATTTACCTACTGTAATAGGGTGCAGTCCCTGAGGGGTAAGTGTGTGAACTCACGCCCACACAGGATCTTCTTCCATGTCTTTTATTTATACAGTGTACAGTCCTTCACCATACACAGCCCGTACTTCCTTGGCTTGGTACAGTGTCTCCCAAGCTAGGTAGATTTCTTCTGGCCAGGCCAGGCACAATCCCTCCTGTAACCAGGCTACTAGTGCCCCTCATGTAGCACCTTTCCTCAGGCTCTGTGTCTGCTGGCCAGGCACAGTACATCCTGTAGCCCACATCAGAAGCAGAACTCTCCCTGGCTCTTACCTCTCCCACAGCACCCTCTCCCTCTCAGCAGGGGCGTAGCTAGGTTGGAATGGGCCCAGGGACAAGAAATGGACTTTGGGCCCCCCCCTGCCCATCACCATAGACTCCCCTGCCCCTCTCTTTCCTCACCTCAATGTCCTTATTGCATAAAACTGTCAACAAATGTACTTATTAAATTAAAACATGTACTCAGCTACTGCAATGGCCTCTTCCTTGCTTTTTAGCTACGGAAACACAGAAATAGTAACATACGGCCTCCCCCTGAGCCCCCTCCTGCTTTCTCAGCCCCCTCCCCCCAGAGACCCCCCCTCCTGTTCCCTCAGCTCCGTCCCTCCACAGACCCTCCCTCCTGTTCCCTCCCCCGAGTCCCCTCCTGCTC
>QEPC01004101.1:923006-937981 GCA_003113815.1 Sphenodon punctatus
ACAGGGAGTTTACCAATTGGGTCAAGATAGGGGTAGTTATTGGGGACCTAACCCTAGAAGGGGCCTCTGCTGTTCTGGCCCAACTCTCCAGCATCCGCTTCATGTAGAAGCCTCTGTCTGGCAGAGGGTACCCTTTTAATCTACTCACAAAATTAATGCCTGCTATTTTGCCCCCTATGGTGCCTGCCCTAAGTCCTCTGTCTTTAAGGGCCATGGCAAATTGAATTACCTCTGGTTCGGGAATTGGGAATCCCCTACCCCAGCCTTTTTCTGCCCTGAAGTGTTGGAATTCTCTGAAGGCCCTACCGTAGGCTGTTTGCATTGTGGGTGCTAAAGATCTCTGGACGATGGATTGAAGTTCTAGCTCCCAAGATTCCATATGCCCGGTGGTAATGGTTCGGGTAGTTCCCTGGCTTCCGGTGCCATTTCCCGGAATCGTGTCATCTGAAACCGAGAAAGGGCATCGGCTATCCCGTTGTCAGTGCCTGGAACATGGCGGGCAGTGAAAAGAATATTATCCTTCAAACATGCCCCAACCATGGTCCTCACTAAATTCATGACCCTGGGCGAGCGAGAAGATAACGTGTTAACTATGAGGACGACTGCCATGTTGTCACACCAAAAGAGCACGGTGTGATTGGCAAACAGGCCCGCCCACAACTGAACTGCCACGACTATTGGAAAGAGTTCAAGAAATGTGAGATCCCTGGTGACCCCCGACTGGTGCCATGTTTTTGGCCATGGGGCAGCGCACCACTGGGTCCGAAAGTAGATACCAAAGCCTGCTCCCCCAGCGGCGTCTGAGTGCATCCATGGCTGTCCCCACGAAAAGGGTCGTTCGCAGGTGTGACATGTCCTTTAACCAATGGGTGCCCACTATCTGATCTGGGGGCATTGGTTGCATCGATCATGCACTCCAACCAAAGATCAGGTGCATGATTGTCCCATCTCAGTCCTGGTGTATTCGCTGCCCTGTGATGAAAAGCCTCGTCATAGCGCAGCCACACCCCCGGGGGTCCAGTCCCGTGTGCACGTCGTATTATGTCCGAATACTTATGTAGTTCTAGTCCCCGTCCTGGGTTTGATTGCATGACTACTCCCATATATACTGCAAATGCAGATGTCCAATTCTCCCAATTCCGGTCTGCCTTTGGGAGCCGAAATTTCTCTTTTTCCTTTTCCTTCAGTCTCTTCTGAGCGATCTAAAATGGGATCACTGAAAAGCAGGGCGTACAAATCTACGTATTCTCCCTTCCAAATTTTTTCCTTTGTTGTCTGGGCTAAGTGGTTCCCAAATGGGGCACTTACTTCTGGGATAGTACCTCCCAGTGGGCGGGTGATTGTCTCACGGCTATTGCCTGAGGTTGTTGCCTCCTTACTGGCCCCCTTAACGGGTGGAATAATACTTAGTTCCGGGCTATTTGAGTCCCCTATTGAACCCGATTGGTTGGGACCTTGTCCTTGCTCCTTACTTGATTGTGCTCTGTTTCCCGTAGGCGCTAATGTGCCTGTACTTACCCCAGCCCCACCTCTTGATGAGGTACTTGTGGTTTCCATCCCCTTGGGTTCTGGCCCCCCTATACTCACCAGTGGGTCACCCACCGGCATAACCCATGCCCACACCCCGTTCACTTTCATTATTTGTGGTCCCTTTTGCTGCGGCCCGCTAGCAGTGGCAGCTCCGAGCTGGGCCTCACTCAGCTCCGGCACTGATTGTGTCTGGAGGTTTCCCGCCTCTGCCATCCTTCCTATGTTGTCTATTCCCAAATCTATGAACCCCCTGTCATCCCTTGTTGTTCCACCTTCCCTTCTATACTCACCATGTCTAGTCTCCCCCGATGGGCCCTGGTGTCCTGCTCAACCCGTTTCTGATTCAGGTCTGTCTTGATGGCCCTCGCCACGCAGCTCCCTTTCTAGCACCAGTATTCTCTGCCACATCTCTCCATCCCCTGGCACTCCCTGCTGGGTCATCTCGTCCAATCGTCGCCTGGTTGCTGGCGGGCCCTCGTTCCTGTGAGGAGATATATCCCCACTCCCCTCTCACCTACCCTGTCAGGTGGCGTGTTCGGCCCTTGGATGTGCATGTGGAGGTTGCTCAAAGAAGGTACCCTGGCGATGGTATTGTACCAACCCGGGGACCCCATACTCATCGACCCACCTGGCCTGGGAACTAGGGCCAGGCATCTGGGCCCGCTGCTGGTTCAGGGCCTCCTGCTGGGCACCTGCAGTCCCCGACCAGCCCTGGGCCCCTTGGTCTCCCGGTGCACTTGGCCCAGGAGTCTGAGCTTGCTGTTGGCCCATGGCATGCTCCCCATACAATGCATCCATGATCGGGCCCCCGTCGCTAATATCTCTTGAAATCTCCCGAGGTCCCCTGGGTGTGGTTTCCCCTTGCTCTCCATGCTCTAGGGGGGTGGCCCTCCTATTGGCCCTTTGCCCCTGGCCCCTTGTATCTGGAACTGGGGTGGGCCGCAGGCCGAGCCTGCTTAGTCCCCCTTCCTCCCTGTATCTTGCTGGGGGGGTCACCACCCTTTCCCCATGATGAACTGGGGCTCCCATGGGTTGTGGAGGGTATGCCCTGCCCTGGACGCCCCCCCCCCTTTCATCAAGCCTTTGGGCTTCCCTTTCCCCGCTGGCCTCCAGCTCCCTTACCGCCTCTGGGGTTCCCCCCATATCTGCTTGGGCCCCAGCAGGGGGCTGGTGACCCCTAGCACTCAGCAATGCCTCGCATTCCACTAAGCGGGCCATTAATTCTGCCCTCGTTGGGACCTCTGTCCCATCCCCCAACTCCTCACCCTCGTGATGCTCCATGTTGGGGGGTGGGGGGGTTTGCGCTCGTTGCACTGCCCCTTTCTTCTTTGCAGCTGCAGATGCTCCCTTCTTCTTTGCTTTTCCCAT
Organism: Sphenodon punctatus; assembly: GCA_003113815.1. Lineage (NCBI taxonomy): Eukaryota > Metazoa > Chordata > Lepidosauria > Sphenodontia > Sphenodontidae > Sphenodon > Sphenodon punctatus. The sequence goes on from QEPC01004101.1 coordinate 925,905, forward strand.
CCCTGAGGTCCTCGTGCAGCAGGGCAGACAGAGAGCAGCAGTCTGTGTGATGCTTCTTCTTCACAGCCTGATCTTGAAATGGCCACTCCACATGGCTCAGAGCAACCCTGGCCCCTCCTAAAAGGGGTGGGGCTGCTCACTTTGCCCGTGCTGCAATCCCCTTGTCAGCACTCCCTGGGCTGGTTGCTTAGCAACCACACATTCTCTGGCAGGGAGCATTCTAGAAATGCCTCCCTGCCTGCGGCTCCCTGCTCCGTTCTCTGAGGCAGCGGGGGGGGGCGTGACAAATGCCCGTCGCCCCCATTCTGTAGGCGAAGGGGGCTTTTCTGGATACTTGCTGGCATTCCTGTTGGGATGTGCCCACATTCTCCACCAGTTGTAACAGGGTAGGGCCTTGTGGGCACAGGTATTTGTCAGCTCTAGCCCCAAAGACCCAGGCTCTCATGGGAATTAGCTTCACAGTGTGTTTTATTTACAATATATCCACCACCATATATAGAGAGAGATCATGTATGCAATCCATAGCCAGAAAACAACCCTCTGGTTTCCTCATTTTCTGTCTGAGCTTCCTGCTCAGCCTTGGGCTTCTGGGCTTGCTCTGCCATTCTCCAAGCCAAGCTGGTCCCACTCAACTAGGCACTGTCCCTCTTGGGACCAATGCCTGCAGTCTTTTTAGCACCACTCACCTGCTGGTGCAAACTGCTCTTAAAGGGCCAGGTACCCAAGCAGCCTGCTGCCTGATACATCTGGCTCCCAACACATCTCATGCTAGTTTATGTACCCTGCCACTCCTGAACAGTCTATAGGCTACAGTCTAGTGGACTCACTTCCCAGCTGCTAGCCCTCTTTTGACTATTTATACAGAAAGTTCTGCCATATCTCTGAGATTCTAGTGGTACTTTGGAATAGGACAGGAACTGGTGTGCTGGGCTACAGGGATAGAAGCCAGCAATCACATGACTATCCACATCAGACAGCATATTTTTTGTTTTCAAGCAGCTCTATAGTTTTAATGTCTCCCCCCCACTGCCTGTGTGCTCTTTATTTTCCTGATGGCTTCCTGTACATTCCTTAAACACTGAAAGAACAAAACAAAACAAAAAAGTGGGTTCACACTGAAGTTTCTTTTTAAGTCTGACAACTATTCAAAGAAAATGTTTTCCAGTATTCACTCAGCTCCAATACTGCATTTGTTCACTTAAACACTTAAATCCCTTTCTGGATGTTTAGAGAGACAAAGTGATTTCAATGATCTCTTTTATTGGACCAACTGCTGGTGGTGAAAATGAGCAAGCTTTTGGGGCCACACATTGCCCTTCCTCAGGCATGTAGTATAGCCAGTAGAAATATATAAAGTGAGCAAATGTAGGGCAGGTATATATGAGGGGGCCTGAAATAGGATAAGGTAGCAAGTCGGGGGGGGGGGTAAAGAGAGAGATGTGCCAGACATTTAAAAATAGCTGCAAAATTATATATTGGTGTAGGAGACCAAGAAAAAATAGGTAGTGGTACCTATTGTTTCATGGTCTCCTACACCAATATATAATTTTACAGCTGTTTGTAAATGTCTGGCACATCTCTCTCTCTTTACATTTGCTCAGTTAATATATTTCTACTGGCTAGCTACACTACATGCCTGAGGAAGGACCCTGTGTGACCTGAAAGCTTGCTTATTTCCACCACCAGCAGTTGGTTCAATAAAAGATATCATTCAAGCCACATTGTCGCTCTGTCATTTGGGACCAACATGGCAACCACACTCTATCTCTGGGTGTTTAGAAAAAGACTTAGCATTGTTAACATAAGCAAGTGCTTCACTTTAGCTGAAAAGAAAAGCCACTCTGTCACGGTTTTTACTTCTCTGTTCTTGATTGATCCAGATCTATCATACACAGTTTTCTTCTTTTCCTGGCACAAGTGTCTTGGAGCTGTCTAAATATTTACTGACAGTTCAGACCTGGCTGATGAGAAATTGTTTTTGGCTAAGTCCTACTAAGACAGAGCTGCTGCTAGGCAACCTGCCCTAGGCGCTGAATCTATGAGGTGAGCTGCCCCAGTTTGTACTTCAATGGGATATATTTTATGTCTGTAGAATTTGCAGACAGTCTCAATCTTATTCTTGACCCCAAGCTTTTCTCTTGCTCTGCCTGTCTGTCCCAGCACTTGGTAAGCTTATTGCTGAGATAAAGGTCCCATCCCCAGGCTTGTGCTGTGACCTTCAACCCAGTACATTCCTTACCAGCAAACTCCCTGCATTCAGTCACTGCCAGTGCATTGAAAATACTATCTTTCCAGACACTTAGTTTTACCTAAGGACTGACTCATGGGAGATCAACCTTTAGCAAATAGGAACTAATTCCAAAGGTGCTGGGCACCTTGCAGGATAAGCCCCTGTTTATCTGATCAAATAGTTAGTGACAAAAGTTCAATTTTAGGGGAAAGTGCAGGCTACATCAGGGAATATGACTTTCTGAAGCTAAACTATAATTCACTGGGTGCAATTCTGCTGCCGGTTTATGCCGGTGGCAAGCACACGATAGAACTGGACAGCACTTGCTCAGGCGCACATGTGCCCCACACACGCAGCAAGCTGCACAGGGCAACAGCGTGCCCCCTCCAATGTGACCCCTCGAGCCCACACACCCTGCAACCCAGGGGATGGAGCAGCCTCTGATGTGACCCCTCAAGCCCACACACCCCACAGCCTGCTCCATCCCCTGGGCTGCGAGGGGTGTGGGCTTGAGGGGTCACATCGGAGGGGGCACGCTGTTTCCCTGCATGGCTTGCTGCATGCACAGGGCACATGCACGCCTGTGCAAGCACATTCACTACTTGTGTCGCAAGTACGAGCTGGTGTAAGTGGTCCGTAGGATTGTACCCTTTAAGTTTGCCTTTATTAAAGTATGCCACATTTGCATTATTTGCTTCAGAAGTGACAGGCCATTTCAGTCTTCATTCCCAGTCATTTCTTGACCTTCTTCCTGAAACTGCCTAATAGAACACTGGTTGGAGGAACGGGCTACGTAATAAATATGTCCCTTCTGCCAAATGGACGAGGAACACCAACTCATTTCACAGCACCTTTGAATCTCTAGACAGGTCCAGTTTAAACCAGCCACACAGAGGTCAGCAATTCAATTCCCTGAGAATCTGAGTCACCCTTCAGACGGATTTCTTTTAGTGCTTTCAGTGAAGCTGTTATCAATATTATGAGATTAATTAAATAGATCAATCTGTAATGTAGTGCACAGTGTTCATACACAGGTCTAAGTATTTACAGTATGGAACAAAAACAACAACAACAATGCTTAGAAGAATGCTTTTAATCTAGCAATTTAGAACTAATGCAAAACAATACAGACTTACATGGGCAGTTTTGTGTTCATCTCTTTGTTTACCTGGACATATCTAAAAAGCTCTCCAGAATGGTTCAGAAGGAGGCTAAATAGTGAGGTTGAACAAATTCAAAATCCAGTCCTTCCTTGTCTCATCCCACTAAACATCTGCATTATACACTAGGCCATTCATGTCTTGGGTGACTTCAACCTCTATGTCAAGGCTAGCCTTTTGGGGCAGAACGGGATTTCATGGCCTCTGTGACAATCATGGGCATATCCCAAATAATATCTGGCCTGCCACATGAGGTGGGACACAAGTTGAACTTAATGTTTTGCACTGCCTGGAAAATGGGGCTCCGATTATAGGGAGTGTTGTAAAGACACTGTTGTCATGGCCAGATCATTATCTTCTGCAGGCCCAGGTCCCTGCACTCCTTTGCCCCCATTGGGGTGGTGAACCAGTTAAGTTGGTTCACCCCCGGAGATTCATGGAGCCAACTGGATTCCAGAACTCTCTGGGGGATATACCCACTAATTTTGATGACTGCTTTGTAGATGGCCTGGTCGAACTGTGGAATAGCATGGTGATCAGAGCCATCAACATGGTTTCACCCAGGCATCTGCTTCCACTGCAGAATCAGCATAGGTCCACCTGGTATATGGGGGATCTAAGGCTGATGAAGTGGGGGGCTAGGTGGTTAGAGTGCAGGTAGTGTTTGACTCAATCGGTTGGCTTCAGCATTTTATTTTTTATTTTAAAAACGTATTACTCCACATCATAAAAGGAGGAAACAAAGAAAACAACTACCCCATCCCTGCCATCCCTACCCCCCCCACCTCTTACCCATCCCCCATCCCCGCTCCCCCCACCAAACACCTGGCAGAACAGCCAGGTCTTGCAGTTTTTCCAAAAAGAGGGGAGGTCCAGGGCCAGCCGGGCCCCCACCGGAAGGGAGTTGCATAGGTGTGGCGCGACCACCAAGAATGCCCTCTCCTGTGTTGCCACCCGGAAAACTCGGGGGGACCTCAAGCAGGGTATTCCCGGACGACTGCAGGGGCCCATCCAGAACACGGGGAGTGAGGTGGTCTCACAGATAGGCAGGATCCAGACCATTTAGGGCTTTATAGATTAAAACCAACACCTTGAATTGAGCCCAGAAAACCACCAGCAGCCAGTGCAGAGAGCGGAGCACTAGTGTAATAAGCTCCTGGCAGCCCAGTCCCACTAGGAGACGGGCCGCCGCATTCTGCACTAGCTGCAATTTCCAGGCCGTCACCATGGGTAGCCCACGTAGAGTGCGTTACAGCAGTCTGGTTGAGAGGTGATGAAAGCATGGATGACTGTGGCCAGGTCAGAGTCTGAAACAAACAGCCGAAGCCATTGCATGAGTCATAGACCAGCTTTAAAGGAGTATGGCACGGCTAGGGTGATGGCAAGGGAAGCGCTCATCTCTGCTACTATAGTGTCTGCAAAGTTTCATCCAGCAGAGCTGTTCTGGCAGCGAACAGCTTGGTAAATCTGGGCTACCACTGTCCGGAGGTTGACTCATCTTCTCCCTCCTGTGAGCAATTGAACACCCACTTTGCAGACAAACTCGCTCATATTCACCACAACTTGTGGGCTGTTAGTTTGTTGGCAGAGTCTGAGTTTGGGGCTGTGGAGGCTCAGCTTTGTTGTGCTCACTCCTTAGACAGCTATCACCCTGTCTCTACCCTACCTTTTTTAGGAAAAGTTATTGAACAGGTGGTCGCCAGGCACTTTCAAGAGCATCTTGACACAATCAGATCCCTGGATCCACGTCAGTCCGGCTTTCATCCTGGGTATAGCGCTGAGACTGTGCTTGTGGCGTTGGTTGATAATCTTCACCAAGAGATCGATAGGGAAACTAGTACCCTGCTGAACTTTTTAGACTAGGATGTGGCTTTTGATACAGTAGATCATGAGTTGTTGACGACACAACTGTGGGACCTGGAAGGGGTTTGCAGTATGGCTCTTGAGTGGTTCCGCTCATTTCTGTCAGGGAGGTTCCAGCAGGTGGTAGATTTGGGGTGCACTTCCATCAATATACAGACGACACCCAAATCTATTTATTTTTCATCCAAACCGGGTCCTGCAATCTCACTGCTTATTCAGTGCCTGACTGTCATTGGGGACTGGATGCAGGAGAGCCAACTGAATTTGAAAGCAGACAAGACTGAAGAGGATGATGGTTGGCCAACCTTGTGACCTGGAGGGGACTGGGATTCCCCTCATTGACAGGGTCCATCCTCCCCTGGTTATGCAAGTTTGCAGCCTTGGGTTGCTCCTGGATCCCAAACTGTGTCTGGAACATCAGGTTGTGGTCTTGGCCAGGAGTGCCTTTCACCAACTCCACCTAGTGAGAACACTGTGTCCCTTTCTTTCAGATATGGTCCTGGCCACCGTCATCCAAGTCTTCATTATCTCGAGGCTGGACTACTCCAATGCGTTCTCTGTGGAGCTGCCCTTGAAGACTGTTCGGGGGCTTGTCTCTTGATGGATTTGGGTCAATGGGAGCACATTACATCAGTGCTTAAGAGTCTGCATCGGCTGCCAATAGTGTTTCAGGCACAATTCAAGGTGCTGGTTTCCACCTATAAAGCCCTAAATGGCCTGACCCCATCATATCTAAAGGACTGCCTTCCTCCTTATGTCCCTCTGCAGCCCTTAAGATCAACCGAGGGTGCCCTTTTACAAGTTTCATCATTTATTTATTTATTTCATAATTTAATATGCCGCCCCCTCCTGCCAGACGGCAGCTCAGGGCAGCTTACAAAATATCATTATTAAAATAATAAAATACAATATAAAATCTGAACAATAAACATATCAAAACTGATGGAGCTAAAAAAAAACCCGCCCCACCCACCCAAATCCCACTACCCATCTCCCCCATCTAAAGCCTGATGGAACAGCCAGGTCTTGCACTGTTGTCAAAAGGAGGGAAAGTCTAGGGCCAAATGGACCGCTACCAGGAGGGAGTTCCACAGCCTCAGAGCAGCCGCCAGGAATGCCTTCCCCATAGTCATCACCCGAGAAACTCGGGGGACCTCGAGAAGGATACCCCTGTCGACCGAAGGGGTAGGTCCAGAATCCGGGGAATGAGGCAGTCCTGCAGATAAGTGGGGCTCAAACCATATAGGGCTTTATAGGTAAGCACCAACACTTTGAATTGGGCCTGGAAGACTATAGGCAGCCAGTGCAGTGAAGAGAGCACCGGTGTTATGTGCTCACGGTGACCCGTCTCCATGTGGAGACGGGCTGCTGCACTCTGCACAAGCTGCAGTCTCCGAACTGTCACCAAGGGTAGCCCCACATAGAGCGCGTTATAGTAGTCCAGTCTAGAGGTGATGAAGGCCTGGATGATAGTGGCAAGGTCAGAGTCTGAGACATACGGCCGAAGTTGCCGTACCAAATGGCTCAGGTCTCTACAACCCAGGCAAGTAGAGAGGTATTTTTGGTGGCTGCTCCACAGCTTTGGAACGCCCTTCATTTGGAGGTTCATCTAAGTTATAGCCTGTGCATCTTCCAGAGGCAGTGAAAGACGTATTTATTTATTTATTTATTTATTTTGCCAGGTCTTTAACAGACAGGGGTAGATCTGAACAGGGCAGGGGTTTTATTAGTGGTTTTAAGGTTTTATTTTGTATTTGATGTTTTTTAGGATGATATGAGCTCCCCTGAGCTTTCGGGAACAGGGTGGGATAAAAATGGAAATAAAAATAAATAAATAAATAAATAAATAAATAAATAAGATGGCTGAAATAGTCTGTAGATTTATCTTGTTTCCCACTTTCCCAAATTCTGGGCAAGTTGCTTCCGGTGTTGCTGTTTGCAATAACTATGATCCTGAAATGCGTATGCATGAAAAACTGCAATTGACTTCATCACAGAATCAGGCCCTTTTGAAAAGTTTATGGGCAGAACATACACCAGTAGCCATTAAATGCAGGTTGCAGGACATTCATAAATACAAGTACAAACAGGTCTAAATATCTTTTCTACCTGAATGACCAAAGCAAATGTAAGACATTCATGGTTTGATTGCAGTATAAGACTTCCTGGGAGCCAAATACTTTCAACCCCAGACCATACATTATCAAATCATTGTAATCAGGAGACGGGTTTTTTACTACCAGATGGTTGCTATTCCAAATGCACTGGTGTGGAGGAATGCTGACATCTAGTGGCCATGTGTGTCTGAACAATGTAGTTACTGGCTGTTATAAGATGATCACACTAAAACATCCTTAACAGACAGAATGGTATGACTCATCGTCATAACAAAAACATTTAATTCTATTTAGACGATCTTTACTAAAATGTACTAAAACCTTCTATGAATTGTACGTGTAAACGTCTAAAACGTATTACCATTACGCTCAAAACTTTCTGTTTACCCAGTTAAAACAATTTCTCTGCAACGTTTCCAAATTGAAATGTTTCAGTAAAACCTGCAGACAGGTGTTTTAAAAACCCCAAATAAAACCAGAACGTGTTTTAAAATGAAATGTTTTAATTGTCACATTCAAAACATCATAAACCAGACTAAAACATTTTAAATATATCATCTAAAAACACACTACATTGAAGATTTCATCCAATTACTAACAAAGTAGATATTGCTTTCAATGTCCTGGGAGAAAGTTAACTCCCATTTTATAAAACACATTATGTTTGGGGTTTTTACTAAATTCTGTCCAGTTATGTAGGGTAGGGTTTTCAAAAGTGCTCAGTGATGGGCCTAACTATGAGCTGCTTGATATTATTCTGAGCCATCAACTAACAGTCTCTCACCATAGTATCTAGGCAACAAGTCTAAACTTGAAACAAAGGCAGACAAGATCTGATTCTGAACTCACTTTTATATGGAACCTCAACTTTTGGTTTTACAGATGTACAGCTGAGGTCAGAATCTTGACCTTGAATTCTTATTTTTCCTTAGACTTAGAGCAATTTTGAAAAATATTCATTAACATGATCATGCAACTAATTAATCAGAATCAACGTTGTTGTTGTTGTTTTAAAAAAAACAACAACGAACATCCCCTCTCAATCCTTTACAAGAATCTGATGAATTTAATATTTTATGTATATGGAATAAGCAAAGCTGACAGGTAGATTCTGATGTATATAGGAAGCTGTCAGAATTCCACTTACAGCCACGGTTCCTGCTGAATTGGCCTGAACTGTAACTGGCAGATATTTCTGTTTGTTGGCAAGATCACATGCATGGTACAGCATATACAAGATAATTAAAGCTGGGGATTGCCAATCTTGTCTGCTGAGGTATGACAGGAGGAAAGAGGGAGAGCCTTCCGCATGAATTAACCTGTGGCCTAGATGAAAATACTCTGATCTGGGAAGAAGAAAATCAAATCTCACTTCTGTGGTGTGTTGATTGGATTCCTGTACATTGTTCAGCTCTTATATTACTATATTGCGAAAGACCTTATGTCCTAACCTAAAACATATCCAAGGATCATTTCTCTATTTTTCAGATAACATCGAGGAGTGCCACAAGTTTACTTCACCAGGAATCAGACACTGCTTTGTAACACGGCATCCATAAGCATTATCCACTCCATGTCACAGCTCGGAATGCATTTGTCAGTGTTATAGGATTGGTAATCCTGTGTGTAATCACTAGACAACACTACCCTCTGTTAGAAAGGAGTTCTGATATCCAGCAATTTCACCATTGTCTAGCAATAGTTGTTCAACCAACTGGGAAGGTGTGTATCATTCAGAGTCAGAAGGCCAAGAGGTTTTTTTAATATGTAACTACAATAATGCAAATGCCTTTTCCATTTTTCTTTTTTAAATGTCATACTGTAATGGGTGATTCCAGGGTTGGACCCTAAGTTGGGTGAAGGTGCCCTGCAGGGTGAAACCCCCTGAGAAACAGGCCAGTAATGGGCAGACATATGGCTCTGTAAGTGGCAAAAGGGTAATGAGCCAATGGAGGTGGCCAATTGTCCCCCAGCTGGGAGCTGCAGGAAGGCTGCTAGCCAGCTGAAGGCAATAGCCAAAAATACAAAAGGCAGAGTCAGGAGGTTCAAGAGGGACAATCAGGGGAAGGTGTAGGAGTTGGGAATGGGAAGTGGCAGCTCTCTGCTACCAGGGCTAGTGACAGTCAGGGTGCTCCAGGACGCAATAATGGAAAAGGGAGCCAAGGGAGAAGCTTGCCTCTACCAGACACTTGGCTAGGAGGAGCCCAGTGTGAGAGACTCATGGCAAGGAAGAAGGGAGCAGAAGTCGGGAACTCAATTATGAGGTTCGCCAAAACAGACAAGGCTGTATTAGCTTTTGGGGCTGTGCCCTCTCATTTATATAAACTAGCGGTGGGCAAAGTTCCCATGACCAAGAGCTGCATACCAACATTTTCATATCGTCAAGAGCCACAGAATGCATTACATCAATCATGGCTTCCTCCAATCCCGAGGACACCTGTCAACCCCTGAACTCTGAAATGAGGGACAGTGACTCTCAAAATGCAGGACAATGCAAGACATAATTTGCATAAAAATTGCATAGACACACATATGCAAATTCAAAGTAGTCCATTGCTTAACTATGACACTGGGCTGGGAGGGGAAAAGAAACCTTAAGAAGTTCAGGGTTTGCCTATCCATACAATAACCTCTCAAAAGCCAGACAAACTCTTGCCCTGCCAGAGTTTTGTCCAAGCTCTATCCCAACACTTCCCCTAACTTCTTGGCCTGCACTCCCCAATGCCAAGTGAGTTTTACGGTTTACACAGTCCTCCTTCTGCCAGCGAAGTTTCCCCCCACCCACTCGAGCCATTTCTTCTCCTGTGTAGATTCTCTCTGATAGATGAGCCTAACAGAGAAGCTGGCTTCAAATTTTGTTATTGTTTTAAAAAGGAAACTTAATTAAAGAAATCACATCATCAGCCCCTGACAAGTTCTAGGTATGAAGCCTGGACTTGCTTCCCCAACCCCCCAAGAGAAACCATTAGAAGTTATAGCTTCACACTGATGCTTCCAGAGTGTGTTGTTATTTAAAAAATAAAATCAAAGACTGCAAGGAGAAGAGTAATTAAGGAGAGGACAATACAGTCCCGTATATATATCATGGGAGGTGCTGCTTGGAGTCTGCCTGGAGAAACCTGCAAGACTCTTTCAGGCTGGAGAATCCAACTCATTGTGCCATGGATGCTTCCAAATCGCGCTTTCTCATCACCACTTCCTTTCTAACGTGGGACTTTACGGACATTTTCTGGAACTGTGGAGCAGGTAATACAAGAGGTGTGAAATCAGGGATGTCCCAGGAAAAACTGGGATATCCGAGAGGTATGGCTACCCCCAAACCCTCCCCTTCACATCAAAGCTCTGGCTCCCAGGGGATCTGGTAGGTTTGGGCAGCACAGTAGCAACAGCAGCACAACGCATGCTCCCCCTGCTTGCATGGCCCCTATGAGGTTCCAGCAGCTGAAATGGTGGCCCAGCTTCTCAGTTGCTCCTGAAGGAGCCACATGGACATGCCTCCAGTCCAAATAGCCACTTCTGGTGAGTGCTTCAGTATGTGGCTCTTGAGCCACCATTTGCCCACCTCTGAAATACACCAACACTGGTGAAAGAGAACCAGAGTGGTGTTGTTTTTTTGTGGGGCAGGGTCATGTAAAAATAGAGGGGAGATGGATCATTGGGTATTTTCAGACGTTATGAGATCGCTGTTCACCACACTGAATCACAGTGGATCCCGTGTGGTGGCGGCAATCTCGTGAATGTCTATTTGCTCCTGGCCAGATGTTCACCACAGTGAACACCTGGTCAGAATCAAATTGACCACAGTTCTGGAGGTGAGGCTGAACTCACCTCCAGAATCATGGTAAGGTTGGCCACGATCTGGGATGGGGCTGGCAATGGCCAGGATGAACGTCGGCTTGCCAGCCCCATCCCAGAATGGGGTCCCAACCACGGGACGGGATCAGGCACAGAGGCCTCATTGGCTGCTGTGCCTGCCCATTTCCCCGATGGTGGGCAGCCGTGGATGCGCGGGGGTGGTGGGGCTGAGCAGCCACACGTCGCGCCACGCAGCCTCGCCCCTTCCCTGATTCCCCTCTGCAATCAGACTGGCATGTCTAAAGGACGGCCAGTCTGATCATGGACTGGGATGCAAGGCTGCTCAGGGTTCAGGGTCACATCTGAAATTACCCATTGCTTATGCACGCCTTCAGAAAAGAACTTTAAAAACAAGTTTTTCTAGTTCATAGCAATAGTAGGCCTCCCACCATAGAACACACTGGTGTTTTATACCCTTTGGTCACCAGTGAGACACTTGAATTGCTCATGTTTCCAATTTACAGGATTCAAGGCTGAAAAGTCTTGTACATGATGCTGAAAAACACCAGTTAGCTACTTAATAATGCAGCATAGGTAAAGCTACCATTTTGGCACAGGGAGTTTTACTGAAATAAATGGAGAGAACACAGAGATAATAAAAGAAATCTTGGAAATGGCCAGAAGTGGCGGCGCAGCAGATGGAGGTCAGGAGAAGCAGAAGCAGCAGCAGGAGGGGAGCCAGGAGAAGCAGAAGCAGCAGCAGCAGCAGGAGTGGGGCCAGGAGAAGCAACAGTGGCAGCAGGAGGGGGGCCAGGAGAAGCAGCAGTGGCAGCAGGAGTGGGGCCAGGAGAAGCAGCAGTGGCAGCAGGAGGAGGGGAGCCATGAGAAGCAGCAGTGGCAGCAGGAGTGGGG